>JAODKL010000051.1:6563342-6582033 GCA_026780765.1 Petrocephalus schoutedeni
GTTTTAAGGCTAACAGCAATGATACAATAAGAGTAACTCTCTTTACAGTATGGGGATACCCCACTGCCTTTATCACTTTATTATTAGTTCCACCTGTTGATTGTTACCCTGTGCTGGTGCTTGTCAATTGTTCTCTGTTGTTTGTTGTCCGGTGCCTTCAGTCATTGGCTAATTAGATAATGTTGCACTCGAGAATCTTCATTAGGTCACTTTGGTGTATTTACTGTAGGTCCCTTTCTGCATCCTGTTCCACAGTGAGTCGTTATTTACATGTCGCTCCGTGTGGGTTCCCTAGTCCTGCTTTCTTTAGTTTTTTAATCCTTGTTTTTCCTGTTTTTGTTTTGACCCCTTGTGGTTCCATTATTTTGTGGTTTGCCCCAGTGGTGTTGTTTTCTTGATAACCACCCTCCTTTTTGTCTCGGAGCTGTCAGTGGCCTTGTGCGCCTTCTTTTCCTCGCCTGCACCGCGCCCCACATCCATGACAGTTTCTGGTAAGGGGAACAGGATTTTTTTAATGGGTCTCACTTGAAATCAGGTATGCTGTGATCGGCGTCCCAGCACAAATCCTCATTGACCGGTGCTCGACGTCCTTTCTCCCCCGATGCATAAACTTTCAAAGGCATCGGCGGCCGTGGCAGTGGGTCACGTGGGAAGGAGGAAGAAGACGTGAAAGCGAGAAACCCTTAACTGGCACGGAGACGTGAACTGCATCAGCACGTGGAGCTGAGCCCATAACCCTATGGGGAGCATGGAAAGACTTCTAAGAGGCAGTACCTTTTAGTATGATCACCTAACAGATCAATAGGTTTTTACTTTGAATGAATGAATGAACTAACATGCAATTGTATCTGTACATATCCAATTTCATAAATGTTGCCAATCCCCGCCTTGTGCTGTGTGCTGCTGGAATAGGCTACAAGCCCTTCCTGGAACTCCGACCAGATTAGATCATTGGGTAGTACTTCACCTAAGGGGGCACAATAATGTTGTGTCACACTCTTACTTAACATACTAATTAATTAGAAACTGTTCGTTGTATAGTGATCCCATGTTTGATCACCATTAATCAATCAGGACAATTTCATGTATTTGATGCAGGAGCTATATTAGGTCGTAATTTGTTCTTGAATAACAATTGAGAAAGTTATTTGTGCCCCTTCCCCCAAGCTAAGTTACCAAACACTGAAGGATGGATTTTTGGACAAAAGGCTATTGGGGGGGGGGGGACTGTAACACCTGTGAGATAGTTTTACAGATGGATAATAGCTGCTCTTAGTGAAAATATCCCAGTTATGATATACATGCAAATATATGAAATGGGCAGTATTTCAAGTCAATTTAAAATGCAAATTTCATAATTTGTATTTTGATGGACAGAAAAAAAATCTGTAACAAAATTTGTGACAAAATACTTTGTAAATACTTTTTAATATAGCCTATTGCCGTCTTGTTTTGGTGCTTGTTGCTAATTGCTTTAAGGTGAAGTTAGATGTAGTAAGATATACTATCAGATATTGCTCAATGAATGTCATCATAGGACAGAAATATAGAGCAATTAGCAAACAGCACTGCTGTACTCTAGAACTTGATTAACTTGCTTGCTCTGCTAGTGGTATTCTGGTTAATTTCAACAGGAATGCTCAGGCAGTGGCATCTTATGCTTTGTCATATATCTACCTTTGTTCCTATGGACAAAATTAATTTCCGTCAGCTAAATGTAATTGTTTTTAATAGCCACTGAGCCTGTGGTTGTTACTGTTTTTTATTTTTTTTTGAGCGTATGAGTCTGCTCATGTTTGGCACAGTACTGTAAAACAAAGCGTATTGATGATTAAGTATTATTGAGCCTCTTTGCATGTGCACACGCACACACCGGCACCTGTCAGCTATTACCAGAAATTCTGTGGGAGACGGCGGGTATAAATTAAAGGCGCAACTGTTCTAAATCCGAGACCGAAACCGCCACACGAGATCGTGAACGTGTATGGTGGTTCTGTCTCCTGGATCGCCCCCCAACTCGCGGCTGCAGGAGCGGCCCGTTCAGCTCACGTTACACTTTTTCACGTATTCGTGTCCATTTCTGAATATAATTCTCATAACAAGAACAAAAACCCAAAAATGTTTTGTCGGAGAATCCTCCACGCCTTTCCGAACAGCTTTAATAAAGCAGTTTAGGATGGAATGTGATTTCAGCTATTAATTTTGGTTAGCAAGCAGAAAGGAATTGCGGTCAGGGACCAAAGACTGATTTAATTGTGCGGATATTGATGTGTAAATCTGACTTATGATATGAATTTCACAGCCGCGTTGGCACACCTGGCCTCTTATCCTCCCTGAACAGTCACAGCTCGGTGAAACAT
This sequence comes from Petrocephalus schoutedeni, assembly GCA_026780765.1. Classification (NCBI taxonomy): domain Eukaryota; kingdom Metazoa; phylum Chordata; class Actinopteri; order Osteoglossiformes; family Mormyridae; genus Petrocephalus; species Petrocephalus schoutedeni. Next base: position 6,565,703 of record JAODKL010000051.1, read on the forward strand.
TATTGATGACGCTAAACTCGCCCTCTGCGTGTTAAGCATAGAGAACAGAATGCATTGCTTTACCGGGGCTAGGTAATGAACATATTGAGGATTTGGGATCATAAAAATGAAGAAGCAAAGAAGCTCTTGGTGATGGATGCATGCCAGTGGTTCTGGGAACTCTTTATGTACTCTTCTTACTGCACATAACACCCATAAGACATGGAGCAACGATGCCAGATATTGGCCGTTGATGCAGTTTCAGTCTGATAGAGGAGTGTGTCACCATTTATGGCCCAGAAGACAGAAGATTAGTCAGAGGGACATCTGGAGGGTGTGTGTGTGCGTGTGTGGCGGGGGTGGGGGGGGGGGGTGGGGCTGGGAAACAGGCTGGCCGTGTCAGTAACAACCGAGGCTGGAGCCGTCCTCCAAAAACTGGGGCACTCGGGGTGGGGGGGTTTCTCTGCCATTCCTGGCTGTCTTCACCCCTAATAAAGTGTGTCATGTGCCAGAGAGAGGCATACAGGTTATGGTGCGGCCCGTGACAAACTCCACCCCTCCTGCATGCTGATTCCTCATTTCCTGGTGTCTGACATGATTTTTGAACGTCGAACATTAGATGCATAGGAATGAGTCACTTCTCAGAAAAAGTATGTCTGTGAAGTATCATGAACTATGGATTACTCATATTTTAATTTTTTAAAATGTAGTCCTCATTCAGTTATTAAGATTGCAGTGTTTAATGATTAATGTTAAACAAATGCACTAGGGAAGCAGAGGAATTGCAATGTGAAATAAGTGATCGAAGGTTTTAATTTAAAAAATTAGGAGATCTCCCAAGAGCAAGATCATCTATCTTATACTGAGGGGGATGGTTTCAAATGCTGAACCCTGGAGCTATGAGCCAACAATGGCACCCCCTGGAGGTATGAGCCAACAATGGTACCCCCTAGATGTATGAGCCAGCAATGCTGCCCCCTGGAGGTATGAGCCAACAATGCTGCCCACGGAACCAGCATCCTGCCCCACCTGGTCTTTTCTATTTCATTATATATTACCTGCTGTCCCCTTTAGGATGTATATGCTGTTTTGCCCTGTACCTGGGTCAGGCTCCAGTTCCGCATTGACAGCGACCGGGTTAAGTGGTTAAAAAATGGGCGGATTTGTCAAAGGATTTATGGATGGGTATTTCATAATAGCATTAAAATAAAGGAAATTGTAGTCGAACGCCATTTCATATTTCCTCTACAGGCAGTCCCTGGGTTAAGAATGTCTGACTTACAAACAACTCATACTTATAAACGGACTGCCATAAAGCCTATTATATAAAAAATTTGAGTTAAATACAAGGGTGCGTAATAACGAATGTACACACTGCATTTTCACGCTCATTAAGATATTGCTCGAGGTACAGTATAGTAACAGTAGTTACTTTTATTATTACTGTGCTGTTGTTGTTCTGTACTGTATTATGTTTCCGACTTACCTAGAAATCCGACTTAAAGACAGAATTAGGAAACCCATCTAATTTGTAAATTGGGGTCTGCCTGTATCTTCCGCTAGACGGTACGGCAATGTTTAACGCGCACGGTGATATCTGTTATAAGGGTTAGGGTCTGCCTGTATCTTCCGCTAGACGGTATGGTAATGTTTAATGCACATGGTGATATCTGTTATAAGGGTTAGGGTCTGCCTGTATCTTCCGGTAGATGGTACGGTAATGTTTAACGTGCCCGGTGATATCTGTTATATCGGTTAGCGTCTGCCTGTATCTCCCGGTAGATGATAGAGTAATGTTTAACGTGCATGCCTGACATACATGCTGACTGGAGATGCTTCCTTTGTCCCGGTGCCCCGGCAGATTCGCTGCAGGGCGAGTTCCAGCGGAAGCTGTACAAGGAGCTGATGGAGAACTACAATCGGCTGGAGCGGCCGGTGCTGAACGACTCCTCGGCCATCGTGGTGGAGCTGGGAATGACGCTGCTGCAGATCATTGACGTGGTGAGTCCTCACATCACAGCGCTCCTCTGGGGCCGGGCGTCTGTTCTTCTGTAGCATCTGACTAAACACAAATGGGAAGTGAGCTGAGTAACAAGACCAGGCAGTGCTATAAATATCATGAAGACCATCATGAAGACCTTGAGCTTTAGTGGGTTGATGGATGGATGGTTGTATGTATGGATGTATGTATGAATGGATAGATAGATAACTCATCTAGTAAATCTAGTAAAGCTTTCTAAGAAGAAACATCCATCCACCCATCCATCCATTTTCCAACCCGCTTATCCGTTCAGGGTCGCGGGGGGTCCGGAGCCTATCCCGGAAGCTACGGGCACGAGGCTAAGTAGAAACAATTACATGTTATTATGTATATAAACTTTTTCTGATTGCCTTTGTGTAAATGCTCGTTAATACTCATTACATCATCACATAACTAGTGTCCCGCTCAGTTGGCTATTCCGCAGAGATCAGATGAAACAATTTCTGCATCCTTTTTGTGGAATCGCATGCATATGACGGTTCAGAAATGACCATCATAGTTTAATGTCTTGGCACATTTTATTCCAGGACTCTTTGCTCGGGGTTAATTATGACACACAATCTTCATTACAGGAAATGTAAAAATGGGATAGAAATTGGATGTATTTCTTCAGTTCAAAGAGCCTATTCAAGGACATAACCATGGTCAGAAATCAAATACTTTGGGCACTATGATGGAGAACAGAGAGGAGATGAGAAATTTTAATGAGAAAGAGCATATATACCAGGAATAAGCCCCAGAATCCCCCATAATGCAGTTCAGGATAAGGGACTGGGCGATGGCTAGATTGACATGCACCATAAGATTTCACTGATATTTTGAGAACTTGTATAAAAAAAATCTTTATGCATAAATATAACACAGGTTCCACAGTAAATTTTATATACAGTTTATCCTTCCCCAGGTGTGATCTGGAAAAACTTTTTTGGTCCCCTTGGCAATGTGAGTGAAAAGATGTGGGGAAACCTGACACAAAGATCACTGAGAGATATAACAGGAGAGGTGAGAAACCTGATACAAAGATCACTGCGAGATATAACAGGAGAGGTGAGAAACCTGATACAAAGATCACTGCGAGATATAACAGGAGAGGTGAGAAACCTGATACAAAGATCGCTGCGAGATATAACAGGAGAGGTAGCCATACACATGCTCGATGCCCTCCAAACCAGCACTTAAATACGTGTTGTCTGCGGCTTTCGCAAAATTCCCAAAAAATTCCCATTTCTTTGAATTGACTTGAATTTCTTTTGCCAGCCCCGTGATATTTCAATAACCACAGACATATCGGATCTATCTCCACGATGGAGAAAGTTATCATTCCAAAGGGTCAATTGTACTGTTTATGCAGAAACTCAAGGATTCAAAATGGGGACCTATTTCCAGTTCTGTAGAAAACCTTCCTTATTTGACCATAGCGTGGTCAGTGTCACTGTTACATCGGCAAGCATGGACCAGCTTTCCACATCACGGTCTATTGTCAAGGTATCTTTGGGCATTGTGTTTTAAAAGAAGAGTATGCTTTGTACCATCCAGTCTCTAGTGACCCTTGATACACATTTCAGGCTTCCTTTCCGGTTTATGTTCACAGCCTAATTCACACAAGGTTGTTAGCACGGCCCGGCTTTGACCAGATAATTGGATAATGTCAAGAGTATGTGTAATTCTCTGATAAATCAATACCGTTTTGACTTTCAGATAGGCGGTGCAATGTATCATCCTAATCCCTTAGTAATGAAGTTTCTCACCATCTGCCCCCTAGCAAAATGAATTCAGATTTCATTTGTCTTCTGGATGATCTTCAGTCAATGCCGTTCTCCTTGCTGAACACAGGCTGTCTCATAAGAACTTGTGCAAGACCCATATGTCAGTGAGGGGAAATTTTAGGATTAATTAAGGTGCGGGTTATAAAAGGACAGAGGGCCCAACCGTATCATTGACCAAAAATGTTTTCATTGGTGAGTGACAGGGGAGGAAGTACTCTGGGGGCCAATCAGATTTCAGCGGGGGCCAATGCCTCTTTGGCCCCGCCTCCCATACACAACCGTGCTGCCAGTGTGTATCTAAATAACCAATGTAAAAAGATTATTTAAGTCTTGATTTTTAAATTCATTTATGACCCAAGCTATAAAAGACTTCAACAATACAGACAAGTTATACAACGAATGTACTATGTAAGTTTATGACCGCTTTTTGAGTCCTTGGCCAATGTAGCACGCGTAGATCAGTGGCACATTTTCTTTATACGAATTGCCAAAAGGAAATGAGAATGTAATCCAGTCGGACATACTTTATGGTGCCTGGCATTAAAATCTGGATGCTGGGGCATTTAGCAAATGAAGAGCAGCACAAAAACGGAAGCATGGTCTGGGTCTAAGTTTAAAGATGGTAAGGGCCGTGAGGAAGGCCAGCAGCTCTGCAGCTATGAGAATAATCATACATGGCAGGAACAGAATGGTAACGGTGATCACAGAGAGCATGTAGCTGAGTGCATAACTCCGACTTGGTGGGGCTGTCTCGTCGTGGCTGTCGAAAAGAGCAAAATCGACTCGGACAGAAAGATATTGCAAGCTGATACTGAAAAGCCATGCCGCAGCATTCAGATTACTTAGACCATTATTAAGATCTTATTTCTCTGTTTAACTATTCTATGCCATTTTTTTTTAATTTCCGTCGATGAACGGTCTGATAATAGTATCTTTAGCAGATTTTTTTTTAACAGGTACAAATTTCGCAACACCCAAATATGTATGACGTTATTATGACCTCATTTCCATAGGTAAACAAACTGTTTTGGAAGTAAGTTATCAATATTGGCGCCATTTTTGTGGGTATTTTAAAATATATTAACAGCGTGCATTGGTTAATCCATTTCTTCAAAAAAATACTTTGAGCCTGCGTGAAATATGGGGGTGGACACTTTGAACATGCTTTGAAATAGGCTGTTTACTACATTTGGTAATATGTAGTATAAAATATTATTTGACATTTCACAATTGTGGGTGCCTGTGCCAATATCTCAACATTTCATTTTGAAAATACAACATAAAATAGTTTAACGGTTGTTATTTTTGAATCAATTAAATTTTCAGGAACTGTTGAAAAGTGTCTCCCCTGTAAAATCTGAAAATTTCATAGAGATACCTTTATTGGTTGTAGAGAAATTGCATTTTGTCTGGTGGGACATTCTTTTTGAGCCACCCTGTATATTTGCAGAGCTTGACTCACAGAAGTATTCTGTTCCAAAAACCATGATGGAAATATAGTAGCAATACGGACATATTAAAGGAATAGATGACACTTTACTTCAGGGGGCACAAATAATGTTGTATTATGCTATTACACATGTATTAATTAATCACAAACCAGTTGCATACTGATCTCATGTTCGTTCATTATTAATGAATCATATATTTTTTTTTTTACTATATTTGTTAATCCTGCAAACCTTTATGAACTACTGTAGGAACAGATAATGTATAACATAACTGATAAAGTGATCTCATGTTTGTTCAACATAAATCATATTAATAAATCATGACGGATCGTTTATCTCAAGTAGCTACTATATATGTATGTCGTCTGCATTTGCATGAGTCAGTTTTATAGAAGTTGGTGGCTGCCTATGGAGTTTTTATTCCTGGAAATGCAACAAGCTTCGAGCTGCAGGTAGAGGAACCAAGGGCACCTTGATACTTATTCTGCATAACGTATGACGTTACAACGAATCATTCAGCACGTAAAATCTATTTGCTCTGAAATGAAATAAGCTCTCGACTTTGATGCCCGTGGATAAGTTCGGACCATTAAATCTTTATTATTATTTTTTTTTACGAGATGGAAGCAACAGCAACTAAAAAGCCTAGTGGGTGATGTGTCTAAATTTCAACAGGGTGTTAATTGCTTTTCTCACCTGTAAGAAGGCGACAGATGAGGGACAAATGGACCTGCTGTTTTGCTGTGTACTAGACATAGGAAGTGAGATGAAGCCTCCTTGCTTCTTACCACAATTTCCTCTTTTCGCCATAGCAGATTATCAGCAAATCAGCCTTTATAGCACACAAGCAATTCTCTAATGAGCTATTGTACATAATTTTACAGAAGTCCCATGCCTATGATTCATTATTACACTGGAGCTGACTTGATTTAGCCATGTATGTTGGGGTGGGTGGGGTATTCGATCAGCTTCAGCCCCTCAGGGTCTCCAAGGTGGAGCCAGATGGAGAGCAGCCCATGAAATCTCAGATGCGTGACTGTGTGCCGATGAGCTCCCGAGCCGGGACAGATGCTGCGATTCCCTCAGGGGGTTGAGTGTTTGTGGATGGGGGGGGGGGTTAGGTAAGTCGTGGGTAAATAGATTAGGCAGAGGGCAGATCATTTCCTATAGAGTGGGTGGATAAGGAAGGGAAGGAATGTGTCGTTAGGTCTGTGTCATGCTACTGAAGTCATATTCATATTCAACACCGAATTATTCCAGGCCACATTGTTTGATGTTGAGCATCTAGGAGAGCCTTCCATGCCGTTAACATAATATTTGTCATTGTCTGTTTAAATATGATAAGAAAAATGTTTTGAGTTTTATAGATTTTAATATTAAGAAGCACATGTGGTACAGAAGGTTACCGCACAGCTGGCTTCCCCTGTGCACAGGTGCAGTACCTTGGGAGGAGATGTGTTGCCCCCTGGGACTCACGGTGGCAAAGCGCCATCTAGAGTGCACCGGGTGTGCTACAAGTGTCGAGAGATGGGCCTTTGGATCTGGCTGAAAGGCTGAAGTCTAGCTCCTCTACAGATCGTGCTCTGCCTCTGTCAGCGAACAAAAAAAATAAATAAATAAAGAAATGACGCTTTGAAACAGACAGGACGAATATTAAGCAGGATGCTCAAAGTTCAATCAGATATGCCAGTGTTTCCCAATCCGGTCCTCGGGGAGTCCATGTTTTTGCTCAGGAGCTGGGAGGGAGAAAAAATGTGGACTGGCTGATATAATAATAATAATAATAATAATAATAATAATAATAATAATAATGCTTGGTATAAAAAACACACACACAAGAAATATATCTCATCACACAATTTATTCATTTTTTTTCTCGCAGTTTTCACCTAGACAATCCCTACACTCCGTTGATGACAATGGTTTAGTCTAAACTCCTGCTCTGGGGCATTTTATTTCCCAAAAGCATAGCTGCAACTTCCATAGTTGGGAAAGGTGCCCCCGGCTGGCAGACACTCACTCACAGTCCCGCGAGCAATACGATAACAGGCGAGCGGAAAAGCACTGGATGGTTCTGTATGTAAACTTAACTCATTGAAGTCCTCGTTTCATAATCGACAGTTAAGCAATAATGGATTGTGAAATGGTAGAATTTAATCGTCCCTTGTAGGTCAATTTTCATATATATCTTATTTGATTGTGTAAACTGCCACTAACTGGGTTAGTTAGCAGCATAGCAGAAATAGCCAGGCTGATAACGCAGCAGTAAATGGCATTTGTGTCTGCCACAATTCACAACCCGCTGTGTTTACCGTTAGGGCATAAGAATGAGTAAGAAGCCTGTCAGAAAACCAGGCCAAACTTGACATTTATTTAGGAAAAAAACCCAAAGTAAGTTACTCAAGTTACCAGAAACTCAGAATTATTCAGTTTATAAACAGTGCTGGCAGAAAGTCCCATTTATTGCTAGGAAGAGATTCAATAAATCCCCTATATTTACTTATATGGGTCTCTAGGAGAAGCTAGGTCTCCTAGTCGCTATTTTATAAGCTATGTTTGTGTTAGTGACTCTTTCTGGAGAGTTATGATGTTTGTGAGAGAAGATGGGGTGCAGTAGAGTGACAGGGGCATCATAGAGGGCCCTAAGATGAGAGCATTTTTCCACAGTGCAGGGCCTGATATTTGGGGCGGTAATCTCACAATTTGTGCATAATAATCCCCTGCAAATTCAGCGTACATAATGCGGGCCATTAACGCACTTAAACTACCATATTAGTGAAGATCATTGGTCTCAGTTATAAAAACGGTGCATATGAGTCATAGGAAAAGTATACGTACGCACAAAATCTGAAAATGGAAAAAAAAAGAAATCAGATTTCTAAAATTATATGCAATGTTCTCTTTATAAATCACACTGTATCTGGAATTGTGCGGGCCTTATATTCTGCCCTCTACACGCCCCAAATTCAGCCATAAATGGTCAATACAAAACGCCTCATGAATATTTCAGCATACAAATTAAGCCTGATAATGGTTTGCTTTTTACCGAGACGTCCTGCTTGGTGGAACACCCCCCTGGAAAGCGAATAAGCCGGATACCCGACACACAGCTTTGAAATGGAGGCAGATCGGCCGTGAGAGATTCCCCTTTATGCAAAGTAGGGGTGTTGCAGGAAGGAGGGAAGACGCTAGGAGAAGTTTCAGTGAGAAGTTTCAGGATGCTTTCAGAAAAGGTCTTTTTTAAAATCTGTTTGAGAAAGCTGCTTCTTTAAAAGCCCGTCGGAAGGAAAGCAAAGTATCCAGTACTGAAAATAAGCAAAGCTTTGTTAGCCATTTCTACTTTAAAGCTGACAACACAGATTTTTTTGGATATTTCTTTTGAATGTCATTGTTTTGATGATGATGATGATGATGATGAAGATAATGAATAAATTGAATAAATATATTCTGGGGTGGCATGCTGGTGCAGTGGTTAGCACTGTTCCCTCACACCTCAAGTCTCCGCTATGACTCCGTGTGTGGAGTTTGCATGTTCTTCCTGTGTCATTATGGGCTATCCTCCGGGTTCTATGAGTGTGTGTATATGTGAATGATCTGTGTGTCTTGGGTTGTTCCCTGCCTTGTGCCCGTAGGTACAGACACACGGTTACAGAATATTGATGGATATTACATTCCTGAAGCAGTTATCATTACAGCATGAAGATTCGGAAATAAATTATATAAAATGTGCAGAAGTGACCATACAAAAAATTGCATGAACATAGATACATGCATTAAATAGCTATGAAATACTTTCACATTTAAAAAGGGCTGTTCAAAAAAAGGTGATTAAGCTATGAATTAAAATTTATTGAGGATTTCGGAGATTGTGCTGAGGTTATAATGTTTTTATAATGGGAGAGTAATTTTAATGGCAGAGTAAAACAGATTGAGCTATGTAAAAGAGAACCTTTTTAATTATCTGCTGTGTAAAGAGAACCACCCCACACAAGGAGTTCAGGCATTTGCATTTTGTTTAGGAAGCTTACTTTTCACAGTTAAGCAGTCAGCAAACAAATGTAAAAGATGTTGGGTCCATATGGTGCTTCTCCACTGCCACCCGTTAGCTGAAGCATGCCAAAGGCTAGGCTATTGTGTAACATACAGCTAATGGAATTCCCAAAGTATCTGCCTGCTTTTCATTTTATCTGCCACTTTGATTCTGATCAGTTCTCCTCTGGAATTCTGGAACATTTAAGTATGGAAGTGTCAAATCTCGCTCAGGCAGGACAAACCTCAAGGCCTGGCAAACACAGATCGCCTGCAGCCCGCATTACGAAACGAGATTTGTTGGTTAGCTAGATGACTTGTCGCATTTAGGGTACACCGGTTTAAATGCACTCTGTCTTTGTTCATTTAGATTTTACTCAGACTACCTTAAATCTGACAAGTTATCAGAATGTATTGGTGCTGTCTTATAGCTGATTTACACCAGAAGCAGAGACTTCCAAGGGGGTCAAAGTTTTCTCCAGGACTGTTGATTTGCTCCTGGGGATATTTGCTTTGGTCTATGTTTTGCTGTGTGTTGGATTTTTCAGGCCAGTCTATTCCATTCCATTCTATTCTCTCTTAATTAGGAATAGTGGGTCACAGGCAAACAGCGCCTCACGTCGATGCTGACAATCTTCTAGTGATTGCGTTCAATTGACTGTTAAGTTTGTATGGACTCACTTCCACACTTTTTTTTTGAATTTCTATTGTTTCATCTGCGGGAGGATCAATAAAGTAGCCGACTTGTACAGCGGTTAGAAGCAAATCCACTGTACTTTATGAACATTATTATGTTTCTGTAAGTGCATTAAAGAAACATAATTTATGATGGGCTGATGAGCTGAGCAGCCATTTGACCTTTGACTCCCAGAGGTCTTATTTTCTCTCTAATGGGAGATTTTTTCCCTTCTTGCTTTCTTTCACTCCTCTTTTCTTTCTGCCCTCCCTCTTCCCCCTGTTTCATGCATTATTCTTTATAAATGATGTAGTAAAGCACCACGCCACTCCCACTTACTGTAGTATAAATAAAGCAGCTCACTTCAGACCTGCCCCCACCCCCTGCCTGGTGTGCTTGGAGTTTGCATGCTCATAGTGTCTCCTTCCACGCTCCATGAGTATGCATTTAGCAATGTTCCCCAACCCTGTCCTCGGGGACCCCACAGACTGTCCACATTTTTGCTTCCTGCCAGACAGGGAGCAAAAATTGACAATAAATTTCCCGGACAGTCCCTTCTCCACTCCCCCCGTCTAATCCCTACTTCTCCTACACCCCAGCTTCCACATTTTCTAGAATTACTGGATGATCAACTAGAAATGTGAGAAATGTGCAGGCCAATAAATATGTTTTTACCCGGATGCTCTGAGTTCTATTTTGGAACTACATCTATTCATTTATTACAAATTCTACTTGCATGCCAATTTGCCTAACTCTGTGCTGCCTGGGATAGGCTCCAGGCTGTCCGATGACCCGGCCCTGGATAAGCTGGCGGACAAATCGATGGATGGATCTTCTAAACTTGAGTGAGGGCAGTAAATAAAATACCCTAAAAGTGGATTTGTAACACAAATGACATGGGTAGGAGATGAAAATGTGTCGAGGCTGTTCAGTGTCCCGTGATCGTTCTTCGTGTGAATAGAATGTTTGTATAGTATCGTTGAGCATTGTCATTGCACTGCATTTAATGGATTTTCTTATTTTTCTTTTTAAGGATGAAAAGAACCAGGTGCTGGTCACAAATGCCTGGCTGCAGCTGGTGAGTCTTCATTCATTATTCACTATGAATCTAATGGAACATCTGGATATTTAAGCAGGAGCCTTCTTTGTTTTTGTTTAATAATATCAGAATTTGTATTTATTTATTTTTGTATTAGGCAGGTTTAATGATTTTTTTGTTTATATTGGACACTCCCTGCCTCAGTGTGACCAGTTGAAGCTGGTAAATCTGATTGATCAATTTATGATAGTTGACCAGCTTCTGGTCTGTTTTCGCATGATGGTTTGATGGTTTAGCTGGTCATACCAGCTTATGATGGTCATTCTAACCGGTTTAGCTGATCATACCAGCATGACCAGCTTGATAGGCTGGCCAAACCAGTATGACCAGCAGGTGAACAAGCCAACTAAACTATCAAAGACCAGCAAGAGCTGGGATGTGACAATCTAAGACCATTTTAGATAATCTAAGACCATCTTAGACCATCTTAGACCAGCTAAAACCAGCTACCAGCATAAGTTTGTTTTGGCTGTTTTTTTCCAGCAAGGCCTTTTAGGATATTAAACATTTTTTCTTATGTATAACCGGTTTCAGATTAGTACCTTAAATCAGGTCATCTGATAAGATGAGTCAGCTTTTCTGTAATGGGGCCACAGTATAGTTCTGGGTTTCATTAGATTAATTATTCACGTGTCCCTAAACTTGCAGTGGTAGCAGGGATGTGAACTCTTAAACCCCAAAACTCTGAGGGGGCCAGCTGCCAGAACATGTGTACCATTTGCTGGGTGGTGGGTGGTTTGTCTGCCTGTGCAGGACCTCCGCAGTATTAATGTCTTCAGTGTGTGCTAATATGAAAGATTTATACCACTGTTGGTTTATTTGCCACCATAATTCTGCTTCTCAAATCCAACCATTTGGTAGTCACTGAAAAGAAATAGGTTTTGCCTTGATCTGAAACAATGAATTTTAATGTTTAACTCTATTTTTAAAATCATCGGTCGCATTAGGACATGGTTTTTGTAAGTACTATAAAGCACCCTTAGCTTTCAGGAAGGTGCTATATAAATAAAAAAGTGTTATTATTATTGTTGTTGTCGTTGTTTATTCAAACTGAAGAAAGTGAGTAAATGAGACAGGATGTGAAAAAAAAATTGAATGATGAAATTTTATGAAAAACATTAAAGAAGAGCTATGCATGAACTCTGCACAGTAGCAGGAGGTATGAAAATGGCTGGCTTCACACAGGAAGGCCGTGGACACACAGCAAGGTCACATTATGTATGCACGCAGAGGGAGCCTCAGAAGCCTTCAGTATCCACATGATAAGCGTGGTAACCGGCTGGTGGCACATGCTGATAGACTGGCAGCCCAGCTGAGGCGTACCAGGAGCATTATTAAGCGGCCCGTATCGGCCGGCCAAACCTTTCCGGAAGGGCATGTGAACTCATCCAAAAGGCTTACCAAGGGCGAACGTTTTGGGGAACTTTGATCCCACGGTGCAAAAAAGCCCAACAGAGATCCAGAAATGAATAAAAGAATTTTTTCTTTTGTTACTTAATATACTTTATCCAGCAAAACGTATTAAAGGTACTGACTATTAAATTTACATTTATTTATTCAACAGACACTTTTTTCCCCAAAGTGACGTGCAGTTCAGCAAGCAGTGCCAGTCTGTCCCTGGGGCAATTGGGATCAAGGGCCCAAAGTATATAAATAAAATATATAACAATGGATAAGAATCCATTTCATTTGGACATTACATGTGCATCTTGCTTCCTTTCCCTTGCCGAGCAGAGCTGGACTGATGTCTACCTCACCTGGAACCCGGATGACCACCCTGGGGTTCAGAACCTTCGCTTCCCATCTAGTCAGGTTTGGGTCCCCGACATCCTTCTCTACAACAGGTAGGTTCAGTTGGGTCCCTAACCCGTCATGGCGGTGATGTTGGGATCACAAATAAATCAATGATTAAGCAGATCCTATAAACATTATAATACATTCATAAAGCATTATAAACATGGCTGTAAACATTTCTAAAAAGGCATAACACATTATAACCATGGTTATGAATGCTTTAAGGAGCTCTCATCTATACTGCGCTATAGATACCTTCGTAATATAGTACAAAGCATCCTTAATCCTTATATTGATCATTATAATGCATTATGCATTATAGTGCATTATAGATGAGAGCTTCTTTGAAGCTTATAAAATATAATTCATTTGAAGCTTATAATTAATATAATTAACACTATAATGCCACATGGCTGTCAATTCAAATGCTGTAATGGTTCATTAATTCTTATACTAACCATAATAATGCATAATGTATCTATAAAGCATTATCGATGACTGCTTTAAGTAAAGTGTTATGCAGTTCCTTTACTCTGTTTACATTCTGCTATTATTTTGGAGGCATATAAAAGATCGGTGAACACAGGTAAACCTGTCAAGCATGGCTGACTAGATGGCTAAGGACGAGGGTCTAGGTTTTTATCTCCAGAAACCTCTTGTCTGCTGCCAAGTTGTGATGCTCTCACAGAATATAAACCACACCCGGGGTCATCGCACTTTAAGGAAAGGGCAGATGCTTTTCTCCTGTCCGCTTGGATATGCTAATCTGTGAGGAATGAGTCCCTGGTGGCTGGTCCCAGGTCAGTGGCCACTGGACAATCACAGGGTCGATGAGCAAGGTTAGCAGTTAACAGCCTCTCTGTCAGGACTGTTGGGTTGACACCAGATGGAAAATGGGCCAGTTAGGCCACGATTAATATGCAGGTGCCATTATAGAAAAGCGCCCCATTAACTGTAATTCCTATGCAAATTGTGTGCCGCCCATTTACAGGGACATTCACTTGCCATGGATAGAAATAGACATTTTATAAGTGATATATTGTTATTTTCGATTCTTTACGTAGCTCAGTGACTGATTTACTTGAAGATGATCTCAACTTAAATTGATTTTCATGGCTAAATTGCTTTCAATCCAAACACTGCACTGATTTTTATTGGAGAGAGTTGAGCTAGCTGCAGCAGACGGCCATGTGTCAGAGAATGCAACTAATATTTTTTGTCATTGAATTATATTATGCATTCACATAAAAAGCTAAAGAACTAATCAAAGCATTTAAACAGTTCCGTAGTAGATTACTCATGCAGCTTTTGGAGAGTTAATCACGCTTCAGTTTAGCCACAAAGCTGCGATAACAAACTAGCTTAACCCTTTTCCCTTCATAATTTCCCCATGTGAAATTTGCCTACCGTTTAATAATGCTCTGGGGTCAGATTGACCCCAAACACGGGATAGGGGTTAATGGATTTTAGCATGTTATTGGTTCTGTGGGATCATCTATTTGAAGTTGTTGGTATCAGTTGCTATAGACATGCATAGATAATTCAAATAACCTGGATGGACTAACTTTGGATTAACGTATTTGAATGAACTACATATTGGTCATACAGAGTGAAAATAGTGACAGAAATTTGGATAAACCCAACAAATTGTATGTAGTGTCTGTTGTTTCTTAAAGCTACAATCTTGTGAAAAACTTACTTTAGGGCTTTGGCTATTGGTAACAAGTGTCCTGTGAATGGTTTGATGAGTTTAAATATGTGTGCATTCCTTTGCTTGGGAATTATTTAAGTTCCCCTACCAGCACTGTATAATGAAAATAAACAAAGACAGATTTCTTGAGACAAGTGTGAGATGCAGGATTCTAAATCACCATGGCTGCAGGCATCTGGGATGTTTCCAGAGGTGCTGCATTCGAAGGCTCCAAGCAATATAGAATGGCTGCATAATATTGTAAAAACAGAAGCTGAATTAAAATAGTTTTATCTTAATTGCTAATTTTTGCCTGTATTCAGTGCAGTCCATTATAGTAGGCTATCTTTGTGAGGGAGATTTACAAGAAGCTTAATATAATCCTTAGATATGTTAATGGGAAAACAACCAAAAGAAATATCATTACTTAATTACAGTTATTCACCATCCCTTTGGAGTGATTTAGAGCTCAGTTATTGAACAAGGATTTAATTATTTTTTATACCCAGAACTGTAAAAGAATAGCATATAAACCCTTCATATGAAAGCCCCTATAAAGGTATTCTGGACAATATGATAAAATCAGTGGTACCTGAAGGATCATTTATGAAAAGCTTTCATAAAAATATTTGAATGTGAATTTATTTTCCAATCTACTAACAAAAACTATGCCAATACTGTTGAACCCACCCATTCGCAAGGTTACACAGACTCTTTGTTGAACTGTAGAATTTTTATGAAGCAAACTTAATAAAAATTGTCATAGTTTTAATTTGCCTAGATATTTTCTGCCATCAGTGAAACCCTCTCACAATTCTATTATTATTATTATTATTATTAATAATAATAATAATAATAATAATAATAACAACAACAACAATAATAATAATAATAATAATAATAATTAATAATAGAATGATACCTTATTGACTCTTTTGGCTTAAATTTTGCCTTGTTCACCTCTTGAACATTCTGGGTATTTTTTTTATCTAAACAGTTTATATGATGTCTGAAAAATAAAAATCACTGTTTGATTCTATTTTGATTATTTATTGTGTTGGTGTTTTTTGTGGTCAGAGAAAGAAAAAAAGATAACATACTACTATGTTGAAAGCAAGATCACTTTAAATTTTTAATCAAACTAAACATTTAGTTATTTGATTATTACGTTGCATATCTATTATGAAATGTAGACACCTTCGTCATTTGATTTGTCTCAGTGGTATTCTCTTTAAAAGGACTCCGTGATATTCCAGACAGACCTCAGAGTGTTTCCTTGAAATCACAGTAGATTCCACAAATTCAGCTCTTGCAGCAGAAACAGCATGAGAGTGGACTTTTAGTCCTGAAGACTTCAGCCATAAAGTGGAAGATCTTCAGAAATCCCTATAGCGTCCCCCTGTTCATCATGCCCAAAGTCACCCTTGTCTGGCATCTGCTGGTGTTGTGTGACCGTTAGACAGTTAGAAAGTGACCAGAGCAGCAAAGCAGAGAGCATGACACTGAAATCCTGCTCATCACCTAGTAATATTACAGTAATGACATCCTGATTGAGTTGCAGAAGATTATTTACAGATTTACTGAAGTTATTTAGCTAAACAAGAAGGGGTCATACCGCTGGATCAGTGTAGTCACCGATCTCTGTGATGTTTCCCTCTTCATCCAGTCCGAACTCGTCTACGTCCGTCTCTGGCACCTGCTGGTGTTGTGTGACCATTAGCATTATAAAGCGACCAGATCAGCAGAGCAGAGAGCAAGACCGTAACTTTAAGCATGACCACAGACAGAACGGCACAGAGACTTACC
>JAODKL010000051.1:6591120-6613481 GCA_026780765.1 Petrocephalus schoutedeni
CCGGAGTACCCGGAGGAAACCCCACAACAGCACGGGGAGAACATGCAAACTCCACACACATGGAACTGGGCTGGATTCAAACCCTGGTCCCAGAGGTGTGAGGCGGCAGTGCTACCCACTGCACCACCGTGCCGCCCGCACTACAAATCACTTAAGTTAATTTATGATTTGTTGTCTGAAACAAAGAAGCATTATGTAAAAAGTAGCATATGTAAAATGCATAGCATCATATTTGTTTCATTCGGTTAAAATTTCCCCCCATTTTCTTCCCTGTATATACGGGCATGTTGCAGGCATAGCTGGATTTAGCACCACAGAGGCATGATGCCAGGATTATGATGCCATGATTGGCTGCCTTATTTGGCATACATTGTCAGAAGGGGCATTTCCCAGAGAATGGAGCCAGGCATTTGCCCACAGTCAGATGGACACCTGCGTTATTGGGAAGGGACTTGCTTGATCCACCTACCCCATATAACCCTTCACACTTCAAGTCTGTCATGACCACATAGATGAAGCCTTGTCCTTCTGCTGTCAAACCAAACAGTCCTGAACAGAATCAGAATAACTCAAGATCAGCGTCACTTTCACTGAGTATTATTTCAAAATAAAACAATTGCTTTAATTTAAGTAACCAGTTCAGAGATGATTGTTGGCGTGAAAATGAGAGAAAGGGAAAATAATATTAATGCAGCCACTAATGTATGTCATCAGTGTCAATAAAAACAACAGTGGAAGCTATCAGCTAGACTGATAGATCTTAATGTTTTATATCTGGGGTCAATTTGCTCCCAAACAATAAATTCATGGACAAAGTGTATTCAGGATAGGCAAAACATACCAGAAAATAAATGTTAATAAGTAGCCCCCACCAGATTCAGATGAAGGAAGAGGACAAAAACCTGAACACTAGCTGGCTGCCTTAGAGACAACCATGGGATTGCAACAAAAACTACACATTAGCTCACACTCCATGCAATATGTTCAGAAGCCGAAGCGTAGTGAGTTTGCTTGGTGATAAGTCACTATTTTGTTTAAAGCACATCAGTTGCATTAGTTGGGTTAATGCTTTTCAGGAAGCCCCCACCCACTCACATGATCTGGGAGGAAACACGGCATCGATTAGCATTGATTCAGAGGTCAGTGATCATCGGTCCTGGGCAGTGCACCGGCGTGATCCCAGAGCACATTCATTCACTCACAATCCACCGGTCTGATACCGACTGCAATATGCTGATTCCAGGATAATTAGCCACGGGCTTTGATGTCAATCATTTTAAAATGCTGCTGATATTGGTCATATTATGTAGGAACCTGAAATTTGGCATCTTAAATCACTTATCAGTTTTTCTTATCTATTTCGTCGATATTAGTTGTGACTGCGTTTCTGCACGTGGCAGCAATATTATTATTATTATTATTGTTTATTAAAATATCATGATTAGTATTTTAATTTTTTTATATATCTGAGAATGTTTAGCGGGTTGAGTGAAGTGCCCAGGGTGGGTACCGTTCAATCTGGAGCACTGGTTAGTCCCAGGCTTTCTGCTTGGAAAACGGACTCTTTGATGGAATCTGACCAATCCCAGTTTAAAACTTACCTTTATTAAAGCAGGCTTATTTCCTATTTGCTATAATGTCATGCCCAGGGCAGATTGTTTCATTTACCAGTCTGTATAAACTGCTGATTCCCAACCTGGTCCTCGGGGACCCCCAGACAATCCATGTTTTTGCTCCCTCCAAAAAGGCTGCGAATCATTGGCATAAATTATATAGTAATGGTTTGCCTTGGGATGACTCTGTTATGAATGTCGCGTTCTAAAAATAAATTGAATTATTATTATTGTATTCTGTGCAATAAACTGAAAGAGTTGCTAGAGGTCCAGTCTCACCAGTGAACCACTGGGTAATCTAATGGCCACAGAACAGCTGGTGTGTCTCCTAACCAAGCTTTGCCAATTCCTGCTGGCAGTTTCCTAACTGGTAAAAAGCAAATACGTAAATCTCTCCCTCTTATACCTTCTTAGAGAATATCTATTACTTCTATGTCAGTGTATTCCCCAGTCGGAATGGGTTGGATGTGATCTGGGTTATTCGCATAAAAGAACTTAGAATATCTGAAGCTAGGGCTGGAAATGAAGCTGCCCACTCGTCTGAGGTGAGTAATTTAGACAAATTGCGGGTACAATAAAAAAATAAAATAAAATAAAAAATGTGAGTCTGAATATAACAAAACCCACATTGTGTATTCATCTCTCAGCACAGGAACGTAGACTGCTAGCTATCTAAAAAATCTCAGGGGTGATGACGTGAGCAGGCTCTTCTTAGTCAACCAGTTAGCCAATCAACTTGAACGGCTTGGTCAATTAGTATTTGGCTGTAGGCTTCATTCTGTTCCACAATCTGCACCGCAGCCACGCCCCCCTCGCGTCTCGGCCTCCCTGAAGTATCGGCAGCTGTATCCGATTCTCCTAATTGATTAGGCTACTTATCCAGTCTGGCTGGTTTCCCCCAGTGTGATGGATTGTTGATTAATATCTGACTTCCTGGAAGCTCAGCTCTCTGCTTTACACTGTGTGTTTGATTCTCCCTCCGTGTGGTTTAACGAGTGTTTTTCTCCGGTTACCCTTTCCGGTATGTGTGTGTGTGTGGGCTACATCTTTCTAAGGCTGCATTCGAAGACCAAAGGAAAAAGGAAAGCCGTTCCATCTGGAAAAGGCTCTGTCAAATGCGGTTCAGAAACGCGTCCTCCTTTGGCCGAGTAATGAAGCATCCACCTGCCCAAGTCAAACCTGAAATGTGACTCAGAACTCTCACAGAGATAGTGTGGGGGGGGGGGGGGGGGTTTGCTAGCCTGGGTGGGGGAATCAGCATAACATGTATTATTATGAAGTTGACAGGTTTATTCCCAAGGGGGGTAATTCTTCCATGCACGTAGCAGAGCATTTCCTTTCCGCGTTAGTCTGGGGTTTACGAACTTAGGCTAGAGGAAAGGCCAAAATAAGGATGTGTCACATGTAAGCACATTCTCCCTCTGACTCAAGCACTGTTAATTGCATGTTTCTCTCCACGCTCTGGAGGGCTATATTACTGTAAGTCGCCTGTACATGGCCAAACGCAATACTGCAGTTTTCAGAAAGCCAAACATATAACTAAACTTTTTACATTTATTAAACATTCAATAATAAATGCTACAATCAGAAATGCATGTGAATAATAAGAATTATATAACACAATATTATATAGAAATATATCAAGTATTCAAGTACATTTCCATTTGGCTAGATTCAAGTGACATCTGCCTCATCTGCAAATAAGTTAGGCTAAAACACTTGTGGTTCAGTGGTTACCACTGTTGCATCACACCTTTGGGCCCATAGTTTGAGTCTTTGCCACGGCTCCATTTGCGTGGAGTTTGCATGTTCTCCCCGTGTCATTGTGGGGTTTCCTCTGGGTACCGGTCCCCTGCCCCTCTTTTACTTTTTAAGTACTTTTTTGACTAAAGTGCCTGATGGGAGGATTGACCCCAAGATACACAGCTTTGCCCGTGTATAATTTGTTTTTAGTGGCTTGTAATTATGTACTATGACAATGTATATGTTATTAAAAAGTAGAGATTTCGAAGTAATCAGTGTAAGACATATGAGTGGGTCCTTTCTATACTTCACAGCATACTCCACAGGAGAATTTTGAAATGATAGTATGACAGCAGAATCGACATGGCATGACCACACGCTTCGTCCTGGATAAAATCTATAGAAAGAAATAAAATGAATAGAAAAGATAAATATAATCAAAAACAGACAAAGTGTTTAACTGCCTTTCATCAATATTGTAACAGTTTGATATTATAAATTATTTTTGAGAAATGTTTGAGACTTTATTGATCCCCGTGGGGAAATTTGTTGATTGTTGCTAAATTAGCCAGTTATTGTTACAGTAATTAAAATGGATATTTTACTGATGGATTTGCATCTTCAGCCACTTCTGCGGCTGGCCATCGTCTGTCGAGTCCAGCGTTACCCGCATCAGTCTCCAGCATCTGTTGTAGTAAACGTAAGTTAGAAATGTAGTGTAACAAAGTAGAGAGTAAGGTCATGATGACAGTGAGACCAGAGAGGTTATGACCTCGGTTAATTGACTGATATTCAGTGTAATTTTCAGTGCTGTCCTTGCTTGTATTAAAGTGTACATTTTTTAATAGATTTTTTTTTTCTATTTGAATTAGCCATGAAAATCCACAATGTTGTGATATTGATTGCTCATGCTTAGTCATCCAAATCGTCCAATTAGCTGGCCATGCCTGCAATAGCCTTGATATAAATTTTACTTTATCTTTAGCCCTGGCATAACATGATATAAATATTTGTTGAGTGCCTTTAAATTATAACGTTTGCCAAATACCAGCTTACCTCAGTACGATGAACAGCTTCGCAAAAGATTATGCAGACGCAAAGGCAGATGACAGCAGTTCCGAGGAATTTCATTTTGGGATATTAAGCGTGCTTCCGTTTATGGCTGCCCAGCTGTTCCTCCACACAGGTGTGAATATGTACAGCATAGATCTGGATGCTGAGTCATGGTGGTCCAAAATACCCATTTTGGCTGATGATTCGCTGATCATCTCCTTCCCATCAGGTTCAGGTGCTCCAAGTGTTTCTCAATTTCTAACGGGAATTTGTGTCTGACAGGAAACCCTCTAATCTGAAATCATAGGTGCCGCCAGAAACGTTAAACAAATGCAGAAAAAAAAAATGGAACAGGTCATGGAGGAATGGATCTGCAGTTAATCGTTTCAAGACTGCTTTAAGCCAAGGACTAATGCAAACTAATATTTTTTCTAATATGATAAAAACTAATATTTTTGATAATATGGTTCACTGTCTGGCACTGATCACGGTGATGAGGCTGGGCAAATGTGGGATAAAGTAAGAGAGGAGATGGCTGTTTAAGGAGAGATGGAGATCAGAGGAATGAGATGTAGAGAGAAACTACATGATTAAACTCTTTGACATTTAGGAATGAGAAGGGTTATGTGGTTTAATGTCAAAAAATGAATAGAAGAAACTCAAATTACTTTCGAAAGTTGGACATGATCATAAAAAAGACACCTAAAGTGCTCCCAGTATCTTCTGCGCATTTGCACATTCTGGTTCTTTAGCAATTGTGAAATTGCTAAAACTGAAACATCTCGATGTTAAGCATTGACTTAGTTGATCTTGCACAACAGAGCATCATGTGAAAAAGCCCCAGTTATACATTAATCACAGCAGATAAAAAGTATTATCACCACTGAGACCTCCAACGTCATGCCTTGTCTTCTGTGAACCCCAAAAAAAGTTGATAACACTTTCAGAGCCAAAAGTGTGGCATCCTAACTGTCCCAGCTGATGGAAGTTTTTTTTATGTCCCAGACTGGAACAATCGCAATAGAAATCCTCTCAAGGGACTCATTTTTGTTTGGTCATATATCCTAGTGGGCTTCCAGCTTTTCAGGGTAATTTCCACATTTTATATGGAATCAGTTACTCAAACAAAAAAGCATACCTGTACTTAAGTGCCATCAGTGCATATCAGAGTGCTGGCATTTTCTGCGTGATGTTCGGCAGTGCTATAGCCCATGCATCTGTCTCTGCTGCTTTCTATATGAACACTTAGTCGTAATTCTTGGTAATATTATCTCCACTGTCCCTCACAAATATATCAGCAGGATGTCACTATACTGACTGTCAGTTTAGATACTTTTTACATCATTATCATATACTCCTGACAGCATCTCATATAGTGTTGCGCATCTCATGCCATTCTTTAGTTCATAAATTGTCAGTTTGTTACGGAAACCATAAATTAAAGGAGTCAGCCGTATTACCTTGAATTATGAGAGTGACATTGCTACTTGCTATTCCCATCATCGTTGGTCCTGCAGTTATCATGTGTATTAAACAGGATGCTATCGTATGTACTTGTAAGGTGGTGTTCTGGGAAGGTAAGAAATTATTATGTAGAAATTTTACCCTTTAAACACCACTTAACCGGATAGGAATGCTTTTCTTTTGGTTTCTGTGTTTTCATTGAGTGTTTCCAAATATAAAATGCCAAATCAACACTGGCATTGAAGTCTCTCATGGTCATATGATTCTTAAGCTGGATCGACCTTATTCTGTTTCAGAGGGTGGAAGTGTGAAGGAGATTCTAAACATTTATTTTAATAGTATATACTGTACATGTTACAATATATTTTTGGACCTTAATGTTATCCTGGAATAGGTCAAAATTCCAGGATTTCGAAATGTTTGCACCAACTGTGAGGCCCTTTGTTTGTTTAGGTGGATGAGGCGGTAACATTTTATTTAAGGCCATGTTTTTAGTAATTAGTAATGCATTCATAAAGCATTATAAACATAGCTATGAATATTTATCAAAAGGCATAACACATTATAGCAATGTGTATTATAAATTATGAATACCTTATGAAGCTCTCATCTATAATGCACTATAGATACCTTCTAAATACAGTTATTAGGCTTTATGACTATGGGCTTCATTGAAAGTGTTACCAGTGAACCTAGGATTAAAACTTACGTCTATTCTTGTGTTTAATCTTCCTTAGTGCAGATGAAAGGTTTGATGCCACATTTCACACCAACGTCCTGGTCAATTCGTCTGGGGCGTGCCAGTACCTCCCACCTGGTGAGTCTCCCCCCTTCAGGATATTCCCAGTCATATTTCTTCTGGAAACATCTTGAGCAGTGACTACAGAATGAAGAAACAAACACGTTGCAGCTTGTTGTTTTGAGGGTCAGTAAGATGTTATGAAGGCTATCAGCGGCCTTTTTAAACTTGTGGAGGTGTTTCTCCTCATCAGACTCTGAAACCTGCCACTGTGTTAAAGCTAGAAGGGATTTAATGTAAGGACACCTCCTTGTTCCTAAGGGATCCTGAAGAGCACCTGCTATATCGACGTGCGCTGGTTCCCCTTCGATGTGCAGAAGTGTGACCTGAAGTTTGGGTCCTGGACACATAATGGCTGGCTCCTGGATCTGCAGATGGTGGCAGTAGACATCTCAAGCTACATTCCCAACGGAGAGTGGGACCTTGTCGGTAATATCACCGCCTTTTCCTAAAAACCCTTCGGCATACTATGAGAAAGACACCAATGCAAAGTCAAGAACCAAGCAGTTAAGCACTGAGCTTAATATTCATAATTTGTGGGATTATTAATATCCATATTGTGATAGTTCAGCGTATTAATGTTTTTCAGCTGTCAGATTACCAATGGTTGTTATGGGGATTATGACCCAAATTGTTATTAAAATTCAAATAAGTTCTAGGAGCCAAAAAAATTACGTAATATAATAAAATCAATTTAGATAAATCCAACTTTTTCCCTCCGAAATTCCCATAGAACAATGAAGATGGAATCGACTCCAGCTAGATGTCTGATCTGAGACTTTGTCCTCCCAGCTGCCTGGAAAATCCCATCCAGCACGTTCTAATTGCCCATGCAGTTGGAGTCACATGATTGGCACCAACCAATCATATTCTGGGGGCACACGTATTCCTGGGAGCTAGTGTAACAGATGGCTGAAGTTTCGCCCCTCAGTCACAAATTAGTGGCGATTTAGCCATTGAGACTGGTGCAGATGCTAGCGATGGGAAGGACAGCCAGGTGCTGCTGGGCCATGCATGTCCAGGAAGGCCAGCTTCGGACAGCAGACCCAGTGCCCCAAAGCCAAACCTCGTACAGATGGAGGTGTTTAACAAACTACTGTACCGGTTTCACAAGAACATCTCTGATTTAGCCAGTTCAATTTACTAGCACGGGTTACCTGTAAACTGTTTACATGCCCACATATAACAAAGATATTTAATAATACGACATATCACATTAAAATAAAATGCAGTAGTACTGATATTTATAAGTATTGTAAGTATTATAAGAATTGACAAGCCATTGGCAAGCATAAATTACATGATCACAATTGTGTGAAAATTGGTTTTGTTTGACTTGATGATATCCATTAATTTTCCATGTTCCATGTTCCAATTTTCAGTAAATAGTCACAGGATTTTCCTGAAGTATATTCCAGGAAACATAATAACATAAACATGCACAAGAGGGGAGCCCGTCACAGGGCATTTAGGAGACGGATGAGAAATTCTTTGGGCTGTCTCCTTGCACCATGCTTAGATAATATGCTGTACAGGTTTCGAAAGTCAGCTTTCAATTGACATGTCATTTCCCTGGATATGCATGCAAATTGTTTTTTTGTTATTAAATTTTTTTTCACAACTCAATGTGATTGATTAGCATGTTAGATAGTTAGTTAGAAAATGGATGGATATATTTCGAATTAAAGCAAGTGATGAAAGTGTAAGCTGGAAAGATTTTTTATTCTTTTTTTGCAATCACTGATAGCTTTGCGATATGAAATGCATGCATACGTAATCAATGTTGGTAGAGGACAGAGATATCCATCTCTCCATCTTCCAAGTCTCAGAGATCTCTGATTGGCTGCTTCCGTATAGCATCTTTGCGAAACCGGCAGGCACTGTCTGGGCAGCTACATGTCCTGTGATCCCCAGGGGTCCCCGGCAAGAGGAACGAGCTGTACTATGACTGCTGCAAGGAGCCGTACCCCGACGTGACCTTCACGGTCACCATGCGACGGCGCACGCTTTACTACGGCCTCAACCTGCTCATTCCCTGTGTGCTCATCTCCGGCCTGGCTCTGCTGGTCTTCCTGCTGCCTGCCGACTCTGGGGAAAAGATCTCGCTTGGTGAGAAATCAGTACAGCATGTGGCAGCGGTTCTATGCTAAGAGTCATCATACTGTAAACAGGCATGTTTCTCATCCTTTCAATTGTAATTTGTAATTGTAATTTTCACTGGCTGAAGAAATGGAGAGATATGCCTGCTCATTACATTGATTTCTTATTTAACGTAAGGAAGCTACTATATATCACTTAAGTAACTGATGTTCTGGAGTACTGCCCTAATGCTTAAATAGTGCTGGTCATATATGTGACAATTGTACACTGCATATAAATGTATGCACAGGTGGTCCCTGACTTACGATTTTTCAGTCTTATAATGACAATAGCGATACGACAACATCGTAAAAACATTCTAAGTTTCGCGCTGCAGGAAAACGTAGCAGTGTTTGCGGTAGGACTCTTTAAGACTCCTGGGTAGGCTAGGCCATTTCTCGACAGGGTCATCGAAATGCATCTCCATCGTAAGTTGGGGACTACCTGTATTTCATTTTTGCCACATTCATCATAGAGGAGCAATACCTCCTAATATAGCATATATCTAAAATACAAACCATTAGCTGACGATTGAGCATAATTTTTATTCAAGACGAGGTAAATTTCTGTGGTCACTACTGGCAGTGTAATAATGTATTGCTTTCAAACTAAAACATTGTCATCAGTAAGTCACATTGAGAAGTTTGTGCACTGCATTTATTTTAGCTCCAGAATCCTCTTCCATCAGTTCACATATTGTACTTGCTGGACACGATCTAAAATATACTTTGTAATATTGGGGCTCAAGGTTATCAGTGCATTACTCAGCCTTATCCGGCACCTGGGATTCCCATAAGCCCCAGCTCCTACAAGTGGGCCACTTCTGTCCCCAGGCATATTACAACTTAGACACCCCATCTCTTTACTTAATGAGCTGGCAGAAAGACCAAATAAGCACAGAACCAATGCTTATGTTTTAAATGTGGGGAGTAGGGACATAGTTCAGTTTTTTTTTAATTATGGACCTGACTGGCTGAATTGAATCCTCTGGTCTTTTCTCATTAGGGATCACTGTCCTGCTGTCTTTGACTGTCTTCATGTTGTTGGTGGCTGAGATCATGCCTGCTACTTCTGACTCTGTGCCTCTGATTGGTGGGTTTACCGATATCACCTTTTCTCTACTGCCTTGTCTGTCAATGACTCTTCATTGACTTACTCCCTTCTCACAAAGGAAACTATGTACATATGTTATATAGGATGTTAAACTGTCATTCCAAAACATGTTGTACATGAAGGGAATTAAGTGAGGTACCCAGGTCCCAGTATAGGTAGCAATAAAAAGAAATAAGATCCAAAACAATAATACAAAGAATAAAATAAGATTTTATTAATAACTTTGAGATCTGTGCATTTTGGGTGCATCGCACATCATAGTCAAACTTAGTTAGTTGTCCCTGTTACTATGGAATCTTGCACTTCTTGCAGTCACTTTTAAACTTCAGTGCCATTAATTTTGCGTTTTTAATGATGGACCCAAGTATTATTTGCAAATTTTCACATTTGCGGGAAGCTTCTCCCTCACCCTTGCAAATGCGAAGGGGTGATTGTACAATAAATACCCATCTCAACATGAAGAATTTTATTAGGTGTGCTCTTAATGTTTAAAGACTTTTATTATTGGTACAATTAGCTCTTTTGGGGAAAAAGTGAATTAAAACTTCACCTGATGAATCACTCACTTTCCTAATCTTCAAGGCCTTAATGTGCATGTTCTATTGCATGTTAAATTTGATTAAATTGTTAAATTCACTGAAAAAGTCCTTTGAAGGCTATAAGAATCTGGTGTTGATAATGGTGATATTTGCAAAGGTCTGTTTTGCTGCTGTAGATTCTGTTTAGGTTATGTGCATTTAAATCATATGGGAATGGTTTTGCAGAAGCTTAACATGAGATGTGAGCTGTACTTTAACTGTGATGAGCTGTATGACGCAAGTAGCATATTCTTAATGGGATTTTGTAGTGCCTGACCTCTGTAGGCAGTAAGGAAATATGTATGAGATACAGATGAATGGGGAAGCCTTTATGCACAGGCATGAATTGTTACGGTATTTATCTTCATACATATTCAAAACACTTGAATAGCTCAATGGTGTAAACAACGCGTGAAAGGATAAGGATAAAGCAAAAGCACATTTCTGCCATTTATGAGGAATTCCCCTTCTGCTTGATTTAGATGCATTACGGCAGTGAGCTTACAGATGCTTCATTGGTCGGGTGCCACTCGCAAAAATTCAACAGATGCAAAGCTTCTCACAAATATGTAGATAGTCAGCATCGCCACTTGGCTTGGTTAGACATTGTTTGAGTTGTAAATAACCTACCATGAATGCTTGAATCTTGAATATGTCTTCCAAAGAGACACTTGTTCTTTCCCTGTTAGACAAATAATTTATTTTCCCTTAAAAAATCAGAACTCACCTGAGGATACTAATGAAGTCAAACTATCGCAAGTAAATAGTGACAGAAGTGATCTCCTTTTTGGTACGGTATTAATTCCTGACTTCGTTAGGGAACTGAAGGATTTTGTTGGGAGTATATTCATAGTTACTTCTTCAAAAAAAGATTCACTTCAGGCCATGTTTTTAGTAATTTATAAGCACATTCACAACAAATAATAATGCATTCAAAATCCATTATAAACATGGCTATACATGGTTTTCAAAACACATATCATCATAGCCATGTGTATTTTGAATGCATTCTGAATGTTTTATGAATGTCTCCTCTATAATGCTCTATAGATACCATCATAGTGCTTTATAATGGCTGGGATATGCATTTAGGGTGCTTTGTACCTCATTATAAAGGTATCTATATTGCATTATAGATGAGAGGTTCACAGAACATTCATTATGCATAATACACATGACTATAATGTGTTATGCCTTTTTTAAGTACTTATAGCCATGTTCATAATGTTTTATCGGTGTGTTCCAATGAATTATTAGAAGATTTATTATGCTTTATGAATGTGGGCTTCATAGAAAGTGTTTCCAAAGATTCTTCCTTGGAATAATCCTATGATGTATTTAATGTTATTGTTTTGCTTATCCTTCAAATATTAATATGTATCGTCGGCAGTTCTGTTGATCGTGTTCAGTAGTAGCTGAGGCAGTTTTCCACCTGCAACATAAACTGAGCTGTTTAGAGAATGTTGTCTAGTAGGTTTGGGTTATAAATTGGAACCTAAGCATACTTTTCATTAAATGTCAGTAATTAGTGTTCAAAATACACTTATCAATGAATGATATTATTGACTGCTCTGTTTATAGTGTCTGGGTATGCCGCTAGAGGTGCAGGAAATTCACTCCTCTGCACGTGCTTTTGCACAATTGCCATTTCAGCCCAGTATTTTGCCAGCACTATGATGATTGTTGGACTCTCTGTCATGGTCACCGTTCTTGTGCTTCAATTCCACCATCACGATCCTCATGGGGGCAAGATGCCAAGATGGGTGAGTTGGAAATTGTCCTTCCATCTTTAGAAATAGATGAAAGCGCCAGACTAACATAGTTTGGCTACCACACCCAAAATGCACACTTTTTTTATTTTTTTTGAAATTATGTTTGTGAAGCCTCCTGAGCACATGAAAAGAAATGTTACCAGTGTCAAGAGGTTCTAAGCTCAGACAGAGGAATAAATTGTAATGCCATCCAGATATGTTGTGTTTCATCCCACTCTACCCAACGATTCATTAACCTTGTAGCCGGAGCATTTTGTAGTCCAATAGGCAGGGCTATATATTGAAAGAAAACATAGAGAGCAGCAAATGCAAAGATTTCAGAAGTCCCCTGTGGCAACTCAACTTGCCAATAATAGTCAATATATGCATATTTCCAGCTTTGCAGTAGGTATGGGTTTTTGCTATATATATGAAATCCTGATTAGCTACTGTAGCTATTTGACAAATACAGCTCATATTAAATGTAATAATATGCTAAGATACGGTAGCATGTTTTCTTACTTCCTAAATGTTCAGAAAGCAGGTAATCATGTGCATGGATGATCAGTTTACATCAGTTAGTGTCTAAGTTAGTTGTCTTGTGACTTGTGTGACAACTCACAAATTCATAGACCTCCAAATTTCCGAAAGGATGACTTAGATGTCTTAAATTTCTTTTTCAAAAAAATCCTGCCCTTCCAGATAATTCCTGGCCCATATTTAATGAGTAGTTTTTTATATGTGCTCAGGTGCGTGTTGTTCTGCTGAACTGGTGTGCCTGGTTCCTGCGCATGAAAAAGCCCGGGGAAGATCAAAAGATATTGGGCTACAAGTACAGCCACCCCCAGCATCACTCCAGCACCAGCAGCATTCAGATGAATACCATGGCCAGCCAGCCAGCCAGCACCAACGGGAACATGAACATCTACTTCAGCTACCATGCCATGGAGAACCCCTGCTGCCCGTCCAGCACCGATTCGGGCGTGGTGTGTGGCCGCAATAGCACCTCACCCCCCCACAACAGGGAGCACATTAGGACCCTGGGGGAGCACGTGCCAGAGATCGCCAAGATTCTCGAGGAGGTGCAATACATCGCTCGGCGCTTTCGGGATCAGGACGAAGGAGAAGCTATCAGCAGCGAGTGGAAGTTTGCAGCGGCCGTGGTGGATCGGCTCTGCCTGGTGGCCTTCTCGGTCTTCTCCATCATCTGCACCTTCACCATCCTCATGTCCGCTCCTAATTTCATTGAGGCTGTCTCCAAGGACTTCACATAAATTGAATGGTTATTTCATAGAGATGGTAGAAAAGATGTGAAAAACATTTATCTTTATCTTGGTAAATTATTTGTTAAAAAATCTGGCATATATATTTATTTTTGCCTCAATGAATGTGGTGCTCATGGGGAAAATTCCATACTACATCTTACACACTTTCTTCTTGCGTTTCTGTCTGATCTTTATTGGTGTCCTTTCCTATGTACCTAAGTACCTTAACGAGTAGTGGGTGACCACTGTTGGTGACATATTTTACTGTGAAATGAAAGTTTTCTGTTGTAGTAAAGTAATACAGTATTACCTTTATAAATGATGATAACATATGTATCTTTCATTTTACGTATTTGTTTTATAAGCATTTTATATTTTCATTATTTTATGTATTTTGGTAAGTGAGTAAATGTGCAATTATTGGATTATACATCTTGGACTTAAAATCTTCTTAGTTTCT
Organism: Petrocephalus schoutedeni; assembly: GCA_026780765.1. Lineage (NCBI taxonomy): Eukaryota > Metazoa > Chordata > Actinopteri > Osteoglossiformes > Mormyridae > Petrocephalus > Petrocephalus schoutedeni. Next base: position 6,605,099 of record JAODKL010000051.1, read on the forward strand.
TCCCCATCTTGCTTTTATTATCCACATTGCAAAGCGCAGCAAATTTGGCAAAAAATATTTAAATTACTTTAGTTTAGAAGAAAATGAGTATGAATTTTAGAATTGGGTGTGTAGTTTTATACTGCAGTGTTGCAGAAATCAAAGTGAATCAGTTTTTGTAAAACTGAAGATGTTGGTTTCTTCCAATGGTCCAAAAAGGCTGCAGTTAGGTGAAATGGTGTCTCTGAATTGGACAGGCCAGTGTGTGGGATTGTGTGTATGATCGGGTGCCCTATATCAATGTTTTGCAACCTGGTGCCCGGAGACCCCCCCAAACAATCCACGTTTTTGCTCCCTCCCAGCTCCGTGCCAGACGGTCCCCAAGTAGTGTGCTGGAAGGGACCAAAAACATGGACTGTGTGGGGGGGTCCCCAAGGACCAGGTTGGGAAACACTTCCCTATATGATACAATGGACTGCCTCCCCTTTCAGGGTGTCCCCAGCATCATACCCTGTTCATCCTGGGACAGGCTGTGGCCTCACTGTGAACCTGCAGCTATGGAAATGAATGGGCACTACTACTCTCTGCTATGTACAAAAGCCCCAACAAGAAGTGAAATTTGCTGGGGGGGATCAATGACGTGAAACCAACTGTGCAGGCTAATATCTTAAAATATGTTATTAGATGTCCTGTAGACATTATATCATTTAATCACTGATTAAATCCAGAAGTATTGTCTCTCTGTCTTTGCTAGTACAATGGGCCAGAGGAGTCTTTTTTTAATCAAAACAAACTGTTTGGTCCCTTGTTCCAATGTCCTTTGTTCATGCTGGACTGGCCCAATAGTGGTACTTTCTCTCACCCCATAATGGCAGTAATGGACCTCTTTGGGCCTTGTGTTAGTCTGTTATATTAGGTTTGTGGCATTGTGGAATTCTTGGCTGGGAAAAGAGCCCTGTGTTAGACGCCTTGCTGGGAGATGGCAGATTGTGTGGCAGACTGTGCGGTGTCAGTGTAAGAGTCCTCACCCAACTTTTCTGATAAGAGAACATCTTAAGGCGGCATTTCAATGCGCACTTCTGAGACTGCATACAGTCTACTGAAATGAGTAAGAATATGTATTCCATTAAACATCCATTTATCTGTCTTCTAACTTCTTATACTGGTTAGAGGAGTAGGGGTACTGCTTTGTAATACTGGATTTTCTTTTAAGTTGCATTTTATCAGTAATAATAATGTTTATCTTTAATGACAAATTCAACCTACTTTATATTGGGAGTGGATCACCCCAATGGGAGTGTATTTTTCGATTGCCTTGTTGTTTTTTGTGTGTTTGGGTCTGCGGCCCCAGATTTTAATCACTGGTCAGATTAACTTACACTATGTTTGTCAAATAAAAGTACCATGCATCAGATAATCCTCTCTGACAGGCGGGAATAATTATGTAGTATCGAAACAGGAAGAACTTGCTGAATTGTCCACTCAAAATGACCTACTCTGGGGATGATTGAGTTCCATAGTGTAGTAACCTAAATGTATAATAGATAAAATAGCTAAAGTATGAAACAAAGGAAGATAATCTCTTTAGTACTTGAAAAGTGTGTGTTGGTTTAAAGTCTGAACCCTTATGGGGCCTTCCATAAACTTCTAAAGTCAAGAACACTGTCCTGTGTTGTTCCAGAAGACTAGATCTTGTAAAAGTACTGTTACAACACATTTGTGTGATCCTGTTTTAATCATATTTGATCTAAGATTTGTAATTTCCTGCAACAATTAAATGACAAAATAATTTTAAGTAACAGCCAAATCTAAGTCCTTATATGTGGAAAAAGTACACTATATAGGTAAAAAAAAAAGGTATATCATATGAACTAAAAATGTTTGTAAACCATGATAAATATCTTTTTATTGTACAGTTGCAGAATTTAAAACAATCTTGTGGAATTTCACTACTTTATTTAATCTAAACTATAATTGGAAAATAGTGTGAATGCTTTCTTCACTGGGACGAGACCTATCTGGGAATGTCAGCTTTGTAAAAGAAAAATATTCCTGCCACTGCATTGCAGTGGTCACTGGACGGTGGCTGTGCCAGGGCATTAAATACACTGCAAAAACAAGGAGCTATACAGTTGTTAAGAAAAGCCCATTTAAATAAATGTTCCATTTTGCTAATATGATGTGAATTTGGGTTTTTTGCAGTTTTTATATCTTGATAATTTGTTAGGTGGTAATTTTGCAAAAAGGAGCATGTGAATACTTTAACATTTCATTAAAAAACTACAACTATTTTGACAGGTATGTGAATTACATTTGAAAGGACAGTTAAATGAGAATTAAAAAATCTGCACAGCTGCAAACACCTTTTCATTTTGCCAGAAGTGAGCAGAGAGGCATGGTGACCTCACTCTGCCAGGAAAGGGGGTTACATGTTCTCCCAGTGCTCAAGATTCTGCAGATTCCTTCTGCAATCCAGTGCCATACAGTTAGGCTAATTGATGGCTTCAAAATGCCTGCATTGTGTGTATCCAAGGTGTACCTCTGCCCTGTACTGAGTGTGCCTCAGTATAAGTGGGCAGAAGATTGATGGATACAAAAGGATGCTGATTAATAAATGCAAAGATGCATTAAAAATTAAATTTAATCACCGACTTTGTAATGAAGAATTATTTAAACTTGGTTTGGAGACGCAATAAAACTTGCATTGTCAGGTTGCTATTTATAAAGTGTTTGTCTTGATGAATGATCATAATGCAAACATTATACTATTTAGCAAATATTTTCCCCAGTTAATGAACAATTATCCATTTGTTCAGAACAGTCTCAAATCTGGTGAGCAAATTTTGTTTACCCTAGCAAAATAGTAAAAAAAAATCTTATTTTTAAAATATATTTAAATATATTTGACCTTCCAATCAAAAAGCTGAAAGTTACATTTCTCAACGCAGTTAGCAAGCGGACATTTTTAAATGTGTCTTTTCAGACTCAATTTACGAGAGTACACTTAGAATGAAATAGCCGGAGTGCTGTTTTTTTAATGAGAATAATTCAATAGCGGACAGGTGGGAGGCTGTGTTTTGATGAGTCATTATTTAAGCAAAAAAAAGTCGGAAGGGGAAGAGGAGACGGACAAAAGTTTATTATTTATTATTTTAGTACATTAGAGGGCATTTTTATTGTCTTCTGGGCTTCAGCTTTCAAAATACAGGAAGGGGAATTTCCTAGGCTAAAGAGCAGTAGGTCTGTGTGGTAGCATGTGGTGGCAGACTGAAAGTAAGACTTTTGCCTCAGGCTGAAGATGCTACCATGGGCACAAGCCTCAGTGATAATAATAAGAATCATAATGAGACTTTATTGATCCCCGTGGGGAAATCCTCTCTTCGCCTCCCCCATCATTCTCTCCATGACACACAGACATATATGTAGGTGAGAGTAAGCTTGGCAGGGAGGGGCGGCTGTCTGCGGTGGCGTCCATGGAGCTGGGGGTTAAGGGCCTCGAGCTGACAACCTTCTGGCCACAGGCACAGAGGCTTAGCCAACTGATAAGAAGTTGTGGTTAAAGGTTACTAGCGCGCCCATTCAAATTACACGCATCTTTATCGTAAACCCCGTTTCACGCTAACGAAACCGGAAAATGTTACACCAAAGCAATTTCTGCAAAGGCAAGCTTTCTATCCATGTTATGGTCAAGGACTGATGTAATGTGCACTTTAATCACATATAGAATTTTTGATTAGTAAAGGTATATACTCACTTCAGTAGAGCATTGAGTATATATATTGTGGTCAGTCATTATCTGTAAAGCCAATGATGACGTTACTTTCACCATGTGTAATTTGCATCTGGACTTTCAAGTTGAAGATTCACATTTGGAAACCATTCAGCTGTAAAAAGATGCCTGAAAACAAAAGTGGTTATGGACAAAACTCTCATCCCTAATTAGTCAATCAGTCCTTGAAATGTAAACGTTGTGTAGTGACAGTGCACCATCTCCAGCATTCTTTAAATTCTAAATATATACAGTACTGTGAGAGAGAGAATTTTCTAAATGGTAGAAAATGTGATTCAGTTACATTCTGAGTAGCTTTGAGTTCCAGGTTAATTCAGATGCCCTGCAGATGTACAGTATCTGCTATTTAAAATGCATCTTTATCATTCAAGTACAAACAGGTGAAACGTTCATGTCCAGGAAGTACAAATCCATCCGATCAGCTGTGTATAAAGGATCACTGTCACAGTGTCCACAGCTGGTTGGTTGAAACCAAAACTTGGTCTGGATTTTTACTTTCTGGACCTGAACTGTCCACCTGTGAGTACAAAATGCAGTTAGGTGAAATGTATTTTTCCTATTGTTAATTGTAAAGAGTATGACATTTGTTCATATGTTTGTACCTACAGTTATTGTGATGTTGTAGTGAAGCTCTGCTCCTTCAGATCCCCTGTATAGTATTTTCTCTGTGTTTCTGGTGTCTGGATATTGATATTTTATTGCAAAGTGACTTTGATTTGTGGTTTCATTTTTTATTGTGCATAATTCGTTTTTTCCTTATAGAAAATGTACCAGGCAAAACATTAAAAAATGTTAAAAAAGATAAAATCCAATAAATGAATACGTTTGAAATTAAGTGATGTTTTGTTTTGGATGTAAAGCCAGTCTAGTCAATCTCATTGTGCTGTCATAATGTTTTCAATTGTTCACTAGAGAAACTTCAAATACTGTAATAAAATACACATGTGTTCTGCTTCATGTACAAATTTTCAGTGTTAGTTCAAAACATTGTTAAGTAATTGCAAAATACATGCATCCAGAGGCATTGTGCAGACCAAATTTGTGGGTAGGCACCATCTCACACATGCACAAAACGACGTGCTCTTTACAGTCAATGTAGGCACACATCTACCTAAATTGATTGGCAGAATTCCACTGCAATGCATTTCTTGCAGTTTAGACTTTAGATGTAAAAACATAAATGCACAGAAATTACAGTATTGGATAAAAGTTGAGACAGTTACAATTAATCAGTTCATTCATCTGGCTTACTTCCAGATGTGTTCACGTGAAGAGGGAAGGCTAAACAATGACTGAATTCCCTCCCTGAGGTTGTTCCATCTGTCTACACATGGTTTGACAGTAGGTGCTCTCATCCCACCATATTGGATTGTCAGAAGGGCGCCACAAACATCTCCCTTAGACACATTCCTTCCTGTCTTAGCGTGGGGAGATGTATGTTTTTGTCGACCCCCAAAAATCCCAAAGATTATTGTTGTAATGCCCATATGGCTTCATAACAGAATAATAACATCCAATAACTGTATGGCCTATCCTTGCCTTCAGTCCTGTCCTTGGCTGGGTATTTGGACATAGGGTTTAAGGTCCATAGTAGGTTCTTGTCTTTCTCATCTTTTTGGTGTCACACAATGTCCTTGTGACCAGGAGAGCAAAAGAATGACAGCCAAGGTTTGGCCATGTGACAAGGGTCTCCATGAGTCATCAACACCCATCAACAGCTAATCAGTCAAACCTCCCTGGGCTTAACAATTCAATTTATGAAACAATTACTTTATGAATTTTTATAAACACTACTACCAAATGCATTTGTTACAAATTCAAAGCAATTTATTGACCTGACTTTTCAGTCAAGGATTTTATGAAACCATATACTGAGATTCTTATTATGATATACTAAATAAGTATAAATACCCATCATAATTATAAATTATGACCGTCAGTGTTCATTTTGGTGATGAAACTATGATTAAATTAACAACAAGGATTTTTAATTGATGAAAAGAAGACTATAAATTATTTAAAAAATAATTTATTAATTCAAAAGCTATAATGAAAGGTACTGACAGTTTTGTTAACAAATAAAATTTCAGGAAATTTGAAACCAATCCAATCAGAAGTAGTAGTTAGTCTTAGTTCTGTCTCTAAAATCTGTTTTGTTTATTTGTATTTTATTTAATAAAAGTCAATTTTTGAATTAGTGTAATGTTTTGTATTACAACCTTTACAACAGTTAAATCTGTGTCCTTAAAGACCACATGTTCAAACCTAATGCCATGCCATAATAACAGCTTTTCAGATGTTTCCTTCAGGAATATAGAGCAGAAAGGGAGAGCCCAATCTGTGTGTCTCTCTGTGTACCAAAAAGTAAGTCAAAGTTTGACAGAATTTCTTGAAATGATGTATCCTACTACAAGTAAACCTGTACTTTCAACTTTCAAAATGCTTTCAGAATTAACACGGATATAATGAGTATGATGCTTATAATTATACAGCATGTATACTATGTTATTCTGGAGTTTATTTGGTTTGTCATTTTATTGGGGTATTATGTGTCAGGCAAGATCCCAAATTAATGCTTATTTAAGCATCCAGTGTGTTTAAAAAAAGTTTAATTCTGTGGTCCATGGAAGCAGATTAAATGGCTGTGAAGGAGCTCAAACCTTGACACTTGAAGCTTCACTGGATATTCTGGTTTCACTGTCTCACACATCCTCACATGACCTGCTGGTGATCTTGGTGCCTTGGACCAAATGTCAAAAAAACAATATTTTGGAAAAGCCTTGGCTGGTTCACCATCATTCAGCCTGCAGAAATCTCAGCCCTCCAGATTGACAGGAGAGACCCAGACATAGTGTCCAGGAGGAAAAAATTAATTTGACAATCTATCACCCTCCTGTACCTGCTTCCAGCTGCGACACGTTGGGCTCTTATCCCACTCAAGGCCCTTAGTGTACCTACAGGGACCATGCCTCACCAGCAGACAAAGGGTTTAATGCATTACTATAATTCTGTTTAATTCCCCCACAGAGTGGCGATGGACAGGACCCTTATTTATTAACTCCAAACTACTTCAACTACAAGCAGGTCATTTTTAAAATGCCTTATAGTTACATAAATCTCTTTTCCATCTTCTCTTGGTCTGTTGTCATCGATTTTACTCTGCCACTACCCAAATAGAAGAATAAACATCTTAATTGGAATTACATTGCTTTATCAGAATTTCTTTATGCTAATTCTGTGTTCCGGTTTCCTTTATATTTGTTGCTATTGTTTGTTGACTCACAGAGGCTTATATACTAATTAATTTGATTAATTTGTTTCATAGCAGGCTTAACTGCATGGTGTTTTCCTGGTGGCCTTAGCTATGCTATGATGTCATGCTGAATATAATGATTATAGCCGCTTCTGCCTCATTGAGGTCTAAGTAGGGAACTCAGATCTGTTCAACATCTTTTGCTCAGCGTGATGCCTTTGAAGATGATAGCAGGAGCTAACATGCTGTTTTTGGGCCAGCGATACTCCTTTGTGAAAAGCTCCTCTCGGATTCATAAAATCAGCTAGCTGGCTTCCACAGCAAACGTTGCGACATCAACGTTGCGTCAAGAAAGAGAATAACTTCAAGGTGATTAAAAATAAATCCCCCATGTCTAGGTAGTAATTTAAGGCTAGCACCTTTTCCTGGATTGCCTCAGCAAAATTCCTCAGCAGTTACTCATTGCTATAAGTATTTAATGATACTCAAATGAATTACATGTGAAGTGGTCAGCAGGTGAGTCACTTCAGCAAATGACCAATGTCAGGATGGTCTACAAGGTCACAACTAGGTAACAAATGCAGTCCTGTAATTATTTAATGATCGACTTTCACTGACTGCTGGAGTTTTAAGGTTAAAAGGCACTGAAGAAAAAGGACAAATTTCAAGTTTTACACTGGACCTCCTGTGCAAGTGTATAAGGACCCATCTCTGCACATGATCTGCGTCTGAGATAACAGGCGTGTCTCTTAATGGCTCTAAATAGACATGTAGATAATTTTTAAGCCTTTCCGCAGACTTTATTCTGGATGAAATGTGAATCGGACGTCAGATGGTATGGGCGCATTTCACGCAAACCAAGGCAAACTACCGTGCTTTGTACCACAGCTGAAGGTGAAGCTGTGCACTTCCTAGCTTTAATGATCTCTGAAATCCATTCACACATGCAGAACAGTCTTCCTTCTGGCTGTTTCTCCTCTTCATACATCTAACGCGCTGCCTTTTCAATCCATCTGCTCTGTTAGCCCAGACACCCCTGTTATCTCGGGTCCTCATACACTTGCACAAGACAGCCTGCTTTTAATCAGCAGAGAGAGCAGCCCGCCCGCATCAAGTGCCTGAGCAAATTATCGTCAGTCTAATTTAATTTTCTTCTTGATCAGTCTGTAAACTCTTTTAATGACCTTTGCTCAGGTTTTAATGTCAAGGAAAACCGGGAGCGTGATTCGGAGAAATAAATCTTAGGTAGGGCCACCTTTTAGTCTTTGCAGAAAAGTATTGTCATGTACAGGGACATGTTGAGAGTGGGGTGGAGGCGATGGGAAAGGCTTTTTTGGGGGGGGGGGGGGGGGGGGGGGGGG
>JAODKL010000051.1:6628405-6641928 GCA_026780765.1 Petrocephalus schoutedeni
GGAACTGGGCCGGATTCGAACCCTGGTCCCAGAGGTGTGAGGCGGAAGTGCTACCCACTGCGCCACCGTGCCGCCCAGAGGCTTAACCAATTACTTCAAATCAATTAAGCGTGAACTTTACATATGCAAAGTTTACTGCACATTAGTCGAGTACAGGGGTAGGCGATATATCCTCAAAGGGCCAATCTGTATGCAGGTTTTTCGAATATCCTTTAGATCAGCTGTTCAACCCCAGGTTTGAGAACTCTTCAGGCAATCAGTCCTCTAATTAGTCATCTAATTAGGAAGTTATAGCAAAAACCCACACATACAACGGCCCTGACTGGATAATATTGCCTGCCCTTGGTCTGGTAATAAACAAAATGAAAAAATTAATAAGCGTCTAATTAGATCTCATCTCCATTTGTCGGACTTGGATTGGTCTGGTATTCCAGGCCAACAGTTACGCCCTTGAGTTTGACCTTTGTGGTCTGGCGGGTCTGCAGTGGCGTTCCCCACGTACCTGATGGGGAGTAAGTGTAGCATTCCTCCAAGGTGGTTGGAGAGAAGAAGCTTTTCAGGACGGTGCGAAGGCAGCGCTGGTCCCAGGAGTCCGTCACTCTGCCCCCGTATGTGATCTCCCCTGCGGGACAGTGGAGGCCAGGGGTGCCAGACTGAGCGAGTGATCGTAACTGACAGGAAGTCCGGCAGTATCGTTCTCGCTCAGTGGGGAATTCAGTAAAGCGTATCACTCTTTTCTCTAAAGGCAACTTAAAAAATATTGTGTTGGGTATTCATTCAATTCTAAAAATACAAGTGGGTAACAGTTTACTTGACGTGGCACAAAAAAATAATATATACAAATAATATATACTATACTCTACATCTTAAAATTGTATGAATATTATATGAATGAACAAATGAACAAACTTTACAAAGCTGAAACAAGGAGCCAACTCAAGAATGCTATAATTATATTTTTATTTAAAGAATGATTTATATATATATATATATATATATATATATAAATCAAACCTATCAAATAGGGGTTCCGCCCTTTAGACAGCTCCTCCAATCATCATGCATCAGCCCAGCGTCCTGGCCCGCCCACTGCTCCATTCACTCCCAGAGAAGCTAAGCTTCTCCGGAAGTGATTTGTTGCATTTATCCAATAAGCGTCTAGCTTCTCTGCAGTGAAAAAAGCTATTCTGTACCGTGCCATAGAAGTCCATTGAAGCTGTGTTTCAATAGGGTTTAATGCACTTTGCTGCCACGGAAATGTATGAGGAGAAAATCCTCAGACAATCTACGATAAATAGTTGATTCTGAACGAGTTTGTCATTAAGTTGAACGCATTTTAGCACACTTTTACTAAAAGCAATATCAATACGATATCTGAACATTTTCGGACATATTTGAGGAAGCGTAGCTAGCCTTGTAGCCTTAGAGCAATCGCCACTGATACTGACCTCATTCATCTCTAATGAATCGTGATGCATGTTTTTATCTCAAGCAGTTACTATATTTGTTACAATATGTGTTAATTCTGTAAATCTTTGTGAAGTACTGAAACAACTACTGAAGGAACAAGTAATGAAAAACACAACAAACACTGATCTCATGTTGGTTCAACATTAATGAATCCTGATGCATATTTCATTAGTAACTTTGAAATAACTCATTATTACAATTTTCATTCTCATTTAAAACATATTTCCTGTCTCATCTGGAAAAATTGTAACACTGTAAACTGTTTTATGTTCTTACCTCCTTGACTTTTTTATCCATCAGCTGCCCCTGATCACAATGAGAACTGTATGTACTGTGCTATACATAGAAGACGAGGACTGAATACCCAGAACTGGAATTCTGCATTTCCCAGCAATGCGAGTTCTCAGAGTGAAAGGGAACAGGTGATGGTGCAGAGTATTAAAGGCTAATAGCCTATTCACTGTGTTTAATAAGCATGTCCCTTGCTTTGCATCGATGAAGCGAGCTGTTGCACATAAATTTGATTTCCTTCAAGCGTTATCCCGGGGCGTGGGGGTGGTGGGGGGAGGGGGTGGGGGTGGCTCTAATGGCACAGGTTGCCTCGGTACAGTCTGACCCTAGAGTGCTAACACTGCACTCAGTCCCAGCCTCCTTTGTCTTATGTGCCTGTAACACGCAAATTATAGAAACATAATAAGAAAATTTTTTATTTCTTTATAACTGAGCATGATTCTGTGCGCTGTTATCCTTTTCAGTATAGTCTAGGATATGCCTCATTGTCCTAATTTTCTTGTGAAAAGTCCTTGCGACATTTTTTTTAATAATTAACATAATTTTAACCAAGGAGTTACCAGACAAATTTGAGTATAAGAAGAACTGGCACTGTCAAAAGTCAGTCAGAATCTGCTTTTATTCACATAACTTTAAAATTACCATTTAAAAGTAAAGCCTAATCGAGGGTTTGTAATGCAGGTGAAATCCAGCTAAATTAATTTGTTTCACCTAGAAATTTCACCAAACTCTGTAACATTATTTCCTTACTGGCTTGCATTTGTATTCGAGACCATCAGACTTCTGTGCACTGGCCATCTCTGTGGGGCAGACAGCACAGCGCTCTTGTGGCAGGAATCAGTACTGCGGCTGTCATGCTGTCGTCGCACCTGTTATATAGATGAGGGCATCCCATGAGATGCTTCCTGTCTGGCAGTAGAGGTTGAGGTTCAGCAGAGCACACTCCCTGTCACTGTCACTGAACTCGTAGGGAATGTTCCAGCCCAGGGGGCCAAACTTCTTACGCTCCTGCAGTGATGAGGAAGGACAGGAGACAAAGTGCTGTCGTGTGATTCGTGATGGGCCACCCCCCCTTGAGAGATGCATGCGAGCTGCAGTTTGGGATGACTGGCCTTCACATACACGTCGGCATTGATGAAACGGCTTTCTCTACACAAGGGCAACATGTACGGAGGGTGAGTGGAAAAATAAACAGAAATCGCACTGGTTGCTAAGGGACCCCTTCATCGAGGCACAAAGAAAGTCTTAGAAAACGATGCAGAGGTGGAAAGCTCAGGGCCAGAAAGTAAGAATCCACACCAAGACTTTGTTTCAACTAACCAGCTGAGTACTCTGTCACTGTGACTCAGCTTTTAGGGTATAATCAACTGGGTCTAAATTAGCAAACTTAACACTGACCTGTTAAGTTTGGCCTGATAGTACGTCACTGCGAGTTGAGGGGCAGACGGGGGGGGGGGGGGGTATACCTGAATGACTGCGTGGAAGAAGCACACGCCAAACACCATCTTCCTCCACTGCCTACCCAGCATGTGCTCCTCAAAGAAGCCAGCGGTGATCGCCGTGAAGGCCCTCCTCACGTTGGCACGGAGGCCTTTAGGCGGCTCGTTGGTCACCTTCGAGGAGACAGCGAGAGGCTGTTCAGGCCGTGGCCTGATTGCTTGTTTCTTATTCCCTTATTCACTAAGGTCATATATGCTCTATGCTCATTTACATGTACAGGTAGTCCCCAGCTTATGAATGCGATCCGTTCCCTAAGTCCAATTTTTAGGGGAATATAATAATAATAATAATAATAATAATAATAAGAATAATAATAATAATAAATCAATATGTTACTATACTGTATTTTGAGCTGATGAATCGCTTAAGCTGCACAATTTTTTCATGAGCATCACAACATAGTGCATGCCTTTGTTATCACAAGCCATTGTATTTTACATTTTTTTTTAATATAACAGGCTTAATGGCAGTTATATAAAGTAGGGTTTGTCCGTAAGTCAGATGTTCTTAACCTGCGGACTACCTGTAAGCGAAAGAGGCAAATAGAACCATCTGAAGCCTAAATCCATCAGGAAGAAAATCACAGAGAGAAAACTAAAAATCACTCTGGCTATATAATACAGCATGTCATTTTAGAATTAATGTGATTCGGCACGTATGCAACCTAATTGGTTAAAAAATGTTTTCACTGCAATAATGTACTTATATATTAATCAGCAGCACCTGATACTTTAACATGCTTCGATGGAAAAGCTGTTTAGCGCCATGCGGTATAATGGATCATTCTTAAAGAGCTGACACGCAGGAGACATATTGACGTTCAAAGACGTTTCATTCTAGGCTGTCAGCCCAAGCATCAGTGGCTCTTTACTCTGACATCATTACACATTCATTATTCGCGTAGCAGTGCCTCCTAGTGGGCGGCTCAATGTTACAAAAGCATAGCGACCGGCATAACGGCACAATGATGCACAAATGCACAGGACGTCACCTTCACCGAGTTCTGCAGCACAGTGACAGGGAAGACTTTTGTTGGCATGGAACTCAAAAACAACCGGAAATTCTCGTGGATGACAGTATCTGAAGAGGGAATGCATTTAGCCATGTTAGAAAGATGTTCATGCACCACCACACAGTGATGCAGAGGACAGGAATGTTAAATCAGTCAGTTCAAAGCATTCGATGCACGAGAAGTTATTCATTTGCATGCCCCAATTCCATACACATTCAAAAAATAAACACAAAGTGTCCAGAAACTTACAAAGGGAATTAAAACAAAACTGGTGGAAAGCCGGTGAGGCACACTGCAGAGTAGCTCTAATAAACTGGATGTGATTCAATTTCCCCATGCCTGATTAATATTTTCTACTAAAAATACTGTCCTGGACTAGATTGGGGACATACCGCACAAGAGGAAATTACCACAATATCCTTCTTGATTTGTTCTTTACATATGATGTATATAAAATGCAAATTTGGATGGATATATGCTTTATGTATGTTGTACCTGTCCCAGGGAAGACTGGGCAGGCTGTGTGATGAAAGGGCACTGGGCTAGTTCATGAGACAAACCTACCAGGCTCTGTGAAGCTCTTAATCAGCTCTTCCATTGCCAACATCCAGGAAACCGCAAGATGGCAGTTCTGTAGGAACACCCATCTGCCCGTCTTCATCCCCTCGCGGATCATCTTCTCGGCTATGGGGCCCTGTCCTTGACCCAAGGATATAGACTGTACTCTGGAAAGCAGGACAGCCACATAAGCCATGGAAGCCTTTGATGATGAACAACAATCAAGAACATATGCTTGGTTTCAGCATTGGTAGGGACCAACTCAGCACCAAAGTCCCCGTTCCCTAAATATACACCATACTCCCACACTATTGGTAGGGACTTGTCCCTAGAATCCGTACCCAAATTTACACTCTTCGTGATAATTTGATGAATCCATACTTTCTTCAAGTGGTTGTCTTTGTTTACTGCTAATTGAATGTCAAGGATGAACAGACATGAAAGAAAATCAGAGATGGAAATTTCAGGTCCAGAAAGTGAAAATCCAGACTATGATTTGGACTCAACCAACCAGTAGTGGATAAGGAGTCACAGTCACATAGCACTCAGTTGGTTGGTTGAAAAAAAACCTAAACCTGGACCTAAAATTTCCACCTCTGAGTGCAAAATGCAGTTAATTAAGTGAAATGTGTTTTTTCCTATTGTTAACTGTAAAGTGAAGCATTGATATTCAAAATTTCACCTGTCCAGGTGGTCTTTCTCTTTGGCAAACCTCTGGAAAGCCCCCATGGGGTCGGAGCCGGTGCTGAGGATGAACACCAGCGGGGTGGAGGGGGTCATGTCGGCGTACACGGCTGCCAGGTCCACGGGCGGGTTCTCCACAAACTGCTTCCCCAGGCTAACGATGACGAACTCGGTGACCGCGAGCACCACCTGTGCAGTTGGACACGGAGACACACAGACACACCGTCGGTGGTGCTGCTGGGCCACAGACGGACGGATGATCCAACACGGCACCTGAACCCTCAAAGAACACAGCTTGTGTGCCCTATAAGGGCATGACATCATGAGGGAGAAATTTACACATCCTTTTTTGATCACCTTCATACAAGTCAGTCAGTTTTTCATTGTGATCCGATCCAAGCTTCCAGTCTGTAGCACCTCTGTTTAATAGCTAATTTATGTTCCGGTTCAATTGCAGAAAAAATGAAAATGCATCCGTTAAATTTAGTGATGCTAAACTTTTTCTCTACCAAGGAGGTTGCGATCAATTGGATTGGCAGCGAAAAACCAGATAGACAAATCGTGAAGTTTTCAAAAAGGCCTATGGATAAAAGATCAGTTGCAGAAGGAAAGATGATGACGATGGTGATGATGGTGATGATGATGATGGACAAAAAGGCAGATCTCTATTCACTAATCCTTCTCAGATATTCTATCATGCTGCACCACTCACAGATAAACTGATGTACAGTAATCAGCAGTGTCTTCAGAGCTGAACTTAAATGCAAAAAGACCACAGACCAGTCTGCAGATGCAATGTCACTGTCCTCTCCTGTCAAGGAAGGTCAGTCAGGGATTCTATCCCATTCAGCACACAGCCAATGACTTAAAGCAAAGCGTCGTCATAGCCTGCATGCTGGAAGATAGCTGAAACTGTAAGCTATCTCTTTAAATCTCAAATGCTTTACCCCCAGGGATGGAAATCCATCTCACTGTATGGCCATGTACCTTTCTAAGTTTTACTAGCTTCACTAAGTATTACCATTTTCAAAAACCTTATGCTCAATTGTAATTATGCATCTGTTTAAAAAATATGCCAACAGGAAATATCTAATTAAAAGGGAATACAAGGAATTAGTAGCTCTAGGTAGATAGGGATACAGACAAAAATACTTGTAATTCATTAATTTCAATAAATACAATAGAGCCAGGTGTAAGGGGGCCCTTGTGAATATACTATACGGCGGAATGAATATTTAATTCAGTGTCGACAAATTAAACAGAGATAAAACTGTGCTTATGAAAGGAATCTCTCCCATACAGATAAACTAAAATTATCAGAGCGTGTAAATTAATGCACACATTCACCAGCGACAGCCAGATATATGTGTGTGTGTTCATTTTGTAGCTAAATAGAGCGTGAACCTGACTCGGTAAATAACTCAAGCATACATTCATAAATAAACAAATATATAACCATAGTAAGTCTGTCGGGTTTCCTCTGCTTCCTGTTCTGCATATTTACAGCAAAAACAGACTGAACCAAAAAATGTCAGAATGCCAATACTGAAGAAAAGAAAAAAACACCATCTAGATCGACTTACAGCTAGGCTGATATTCTGGGATATTCTGATATTCTGCCCATTTACTTTTTTTTTTACTATTCAAAAACTCTTTGCCCTACGTACTGTTCTCAAGGGTTCTACTCTGACGTTATTAAACGAGATATATGCCAGAAATTGAGCGCTTTGCTCTGCGCGTAAATCAGGAGACAGGAAATGAGATGGAGACAGTAACACCCCGAAGCCTTTAGCATGCTGATAAAAGGGGGCTGTTTCTGCACCTAGGCTCTCCTGGACAGCCCAAATCCCCACAGCACTCGAAACACATCTCATTCACTTTTATGTGATTATATATTCAATTTTTTTTCAAATTCTGATTAATAGCATTACTACCATAACTGAATTAATGCTTATTGTACACGTCTTTATTAATGACTGCATATGCCGAAGTAATGAGAAACGAGCTCCCAAGCGTATCAGAAAAGGAGAGAAGAAAGCTCATTGGTTAATAATGAAACAAAAGGGACAGTGCGCTGGCTGTTCCAATATGGCACGAACAAAAGAATTTTACCTTTTCTTCCATGAAACTCTTGATTAGCAGAAGCTTCTGGAAAGCGCTCAGCCTCTGGTTCCAGTGGCCCCTGACAGCACCTGACTGGTGTCCAGCTGGAACCCCCTCCGAATATGGAGGCAGCCTAGTCACGTAATCCTCCCAGGCCTCCGGGTTTATGGCGACATCCAGACCACCTGGGAGACGAGCGACACGCCATTCATTGCAAAGGGCAGTGCGACACAGTGAGGGAAATGACGCACCGTTCATATCAACAGAGGAACCTATGCCATAGAGTTGCTGATTATATCAATTATAGACCATAGTACATTTACAATTTCGGCTTCAAGTTACTTGATCAATGAACCACATTTAAAAAACTATAAGCTTTACAACAACTGGCATTTATCCAAATAAATCTTTGTAAATTGCAATTAGATTTGATAGTTATATACTTTAATGGGCTAAAGTGTTTCAAGTTAAGTCGGTCCAAGAGCAACATACCTCTTGTGGTTTGATCAGGTCACAATTCTGTAAGAGGGGGATGGGATGCCAGGGTGCCCCCCCTAACACTACCCCCCAACCTCCCCTGGCCCACTAAATTCTAGCTCTTTCCACGAGCCAGTGCCCTTTTGATTTCCTCATGTGTTTTCCCTTTTGCCGAGACTGAAAAGGTTGAATTTATTTTTGTTCCTCTTTGCTGGTCTGATTAAATCTTCCTCTGCTTCCATACCCCCGAAAAGCCCCCTATTCCATCTTCCCATCCCGATGACACATGGCCGTTACCCCTGGATAAAGTCCCAAAGTGCTTCTCAGTTACGTTAAAGCCAAACACAAGTCGTACACGTGATACACAAACCTACCGAGAGAGACGGATATGTGCGTGGACACGATCTCCTCCTTAATTCCCTTAAAGCAGGGCAGGGTGTCGTCCAGGGTGCAGCAGGTCTGCCAGGTGAAGTCCGAGAGCCAGGGAACGTCTGGCCTCTCCGTGTGCTCCTGGGAGGATGCAGAGAACAGGGCCACATGAGATGGCATCTGGGCGCTCTGGAGCGACCGGCCGTAAGCCACGCACAAAATATTGCGCCTTTTCGCTGATGACCTGCATGTGGTCTCGAGGGGAAATGAGAAATAAATGAACAGCAAACTAATTCACAGCATGTCTGAACGTTTCCCAAAGTGCTTGGGGAGTGCCCAAATTAGCCCGTCAGGACGGGAGTCTCGTTGTTGTCAAGTTGAGGGACCATGGCAGTTCGGAACGGCTGACACCTCATCACTGCCTCTCGCGAGACCATCCATGATTTTTGTTATGAAACCAATAAATATTTTTTTTACCGAATTAAGCAAGCGTTTCTATGAGCTTTCTATGAGCACTGCATATATTTTTAGTAAGCAATTGAATGGAGTGATGATTTTTGTTATGACGCCATTAAATTTGCAACATTTTTACTGAATTAAGCAAAGGTCTCAAGTCGTTCTGCGAGTCCTGTAGTGTGACAAATGGCCCAGCTGTGGTTACTCCTGACCCCCCAGCAATAGGGACACCAAGCAGCTTGCACACCGGGCTGCCGTTTGTCCAGCAAAGTGGGGAGGGGTGGTGATTAAATAGCCAGGGAGGTTACCATGCCGTACTGACCTTTCTGACGCCCAAGCTCCCCCTGAGGAAGTGCTGCCACTCAGAGTCAGACACCTGGCCTCCCTGCCTCATGATCTCCACGCACAGCATGAAGCTGTAGATGGTCTTGTGCCGCTCGAAGAGGCCACGGGAGACATTGGCGTGGGTGGTGCTCAGCGTCTGGCCCAGCAGGGTACGCAGCCTGGCAGAGAGGTCATATCCCTTCTCCGACGTCTCGATGGTGCCGTTGAACAACTGGAAGGAAGAAATTCCGTTAGAGTATGAAGGTCAAGTTTTTTGAGTCAGAGAAAGGAGGGAATTAGAGGTTCAGAAATAAGAAATGATCTTGAAGTACAGTAATAGCACTGGATGGGATACCAGTCCATTACAGAGCACATTCACATACACACTCAAAGATTCAATCAACCACTACAGGCAATTTAGAGATACCAAATAGCCAAGCTACAATCCATCAGACACCTCCCCCGACATGTTACTCCGTACTCAGAGCCGTAACAGGTCAGGAAGCATCCCGTCTTGTTACAATATAATTTTGGGCTTTCTGTTCTAAAGGCACATAACTTATTTGCACATAATTATTATTCTTATATGTTACGTTACACATTTATTTTGAGTATCACTTTCTGTTTGAGTATCACATTCTATATAACATTTCATTTATATGTTTACTTTGTTGGCGCTATGTGTACTGTAGTCCCCCTGTATCCACGGGCAATACGTTCCAACAGCAAACCATGTGCGGACCCCATATATAACGCAATTTTCATGTACTTACATATGGTAATTGATAAATTACGCACAGTAAGACATCAACAACACTAAATACACTAATAATAAAGTACATTCTATGTACTCTCTCAAATTAAACGGATTATGACACTAATTCCCAAGAGGCGATACTGCAGTGAACAAAATATGTATCGAGGGATGGCACACAGTGAAAAATCATGCTTTTTATTGCCCTCAAAGGATGAAGGGACAATGAAAACACATTCCGTTACACATTTTAGTGAAACCGCAGATATGAGGGGAGTACTGTACTGTTTCTGAGTATTGTCCGTTTGGCACTTCATGCTTGTTCGTCTGTGCACCATGTTCTGTATTCACCAGAATTTCCCCAGGGATCAATAAAGCTAATCTAAATCTTAATCTTAAACCCAAGTACTCGCAGGAGACCCTCATGACTCAGAGTGGAATTCCCAACCATTGAGAGAGGCAAAAGTAAGCGTTACCAACTAATACCACCGCAACTGTCTTTATAGTGAAAGCAAAACATGGTGCAATTTTTATACAAAGAACTGCTGTCATACCTGCTTGAAGTACTTGAGCGAGAATTGGTACATGGGGTCTATCTCGGACAGGCTGGCGATGACAAAATACATGACGGACCCACGTGCCGCCACGGGCCGGTATTTCTCCCGTGCTGTGTCGATCATCAACTCTGTGGCCTCTGCTTCCTCCAGGCGTGTCTTAATGGCCTCTGATGTCACCTAAAAGTCATGAATGTCTTACTGTAACTTCAAGGAATGATCAAAAAGCAGCGCAACTCGAACGGGCTGGAAGAAAACGGCAGGAATTTACCTCCATTGACTTTCTGTCTCTTCATTTAAAAATCAAGACAATGCTGCCAGACGCTCATGACAAGGAGCGCACATAAACTGATCAATGTAGCTGTAGCTTTTCATGCCTGGATTAACCAAAGTCTAATTGTTAAGTCTTATGCTGTTCATTGCTCTGATGATGGTCATTTCAGATAAAAGAAATATTTAGAAAAAATAAAGCTTCTGCTTTTCTCACGTTGCCTCTGGGATACGATTGATTTTCTAGAGCGCCAAGTGTGAAAAGTAATCACAGAAGGAAACATAAGAAAAACGAGCAGAGCATCCATAAAACAAGTCAATGGCGAGCACAGGAGAATCGGCCTTCGGGGTTTGCCCAGACCTTGGACTCTTGCAGTGTCTTAACGAGTTCCTCGTTGTCCAGGATGTTGCCCTCGGAGGTGAAGAGGAGCCTGAGAATCCGGTCCTCGATGTCCTTCAGCTGGTTGCGATCAGCGTTGATCCGCACAATTAGCTCGTTGCGCTGTTCCTCCAGGTCCGGCCGCTCCAGGCGAACAACGTCGCTGAAAAGTGATACATTGCTCTACCTGCTGCCGTTTGCAAACAAACATCACCGCGGCCAAGACCTGTTCAAACAGGCAATTCAAACTGAAATGCAGTAAACAAACAACACCTTGAACCACAATTATTCATATCAACAGGTGGTGAAAAGTAAAAGTAAATTAATACAGAAGTGAACCAGAAATGGTGACCCTATGTACTGACCTTAGGAGCTGGTCCTCCAGTCCCGATTTAGTCACTGTGAAGTTGATGATGGTTACTTTGATACAAACCTAAAAGAAGGAAGACTGAGTGGCAGTTGAAAATAAACTAATTTATTACAGAAAAATAGCTAGTGCCTTAACTGCGAGGACATCATGTAGTGCTGTGGACTGCGGTTGCATAGAGAAATCTAGATGAGGCCCAGCGCTAAACACAGTGCCTTTAGCTTTAGCTAGTTGCCTTAAAAGTGGAAAGTTTGTGTCGGCAATTTTTTATTTGAAAATAAATTGCTTTAGGTCTTAAAAATCTTTAGCTGTGAGGTGTTGGTTACTTTATCATTGTCAGGTTCACTGTAGCAGACGCTTAGACATACCTCTGGAAGGTAATGTGGGTTAGCCATTTTAGTCGTCATGTAGAAGCGGAACTTGCTGTCGTAATCGACATCGGAGTCTCCCAAGCGTATCATCGTGCGTCCGGCAGTCACAAAGGTCTGCTTAAGCAAAATGGGCTCGAGCGCAGGGTCGAGGGTCTCCTTTAACTACAGAGAATGAGGGGGATGACAGAGGGTGTCATGACAGGCTGACACTAGTTAGCCAATTAACTGTTTTAATGTCATTGGCTGCATTTACGTTTGATATAGCAACGATAGATAATATGGAATTTTTAGTTTATTAACAATGCGGCAATACGATTTAAGGCTTACAGAATGATGATTAATAAGATGATGCATTGCTTAATGTTTTTTACTATTTTATAGTGTAAGCTAATATTGGTAATCGCTGTTTATTTCCTGAATTTATGTATTGTTGCTCAACCAATTGATAGAGAGGTGTGAAAAGGTGTTGTGGGCAGCACTGAACGTCATGATAATATAGGGACCCCAGGCATGAGTCATACATCCTCCAGCAGGACCGGCATGCCCAGACGGACAGCATTCTCCAGGGTCCGCAGGAAGCCAGCATCGGTCAGTTTGACCACCTTCAACCCGTTCTTCATCTCCCTTGTCCGGATCCAGCGGTTTGCCTGGGTGCACATCCAAGCAGCCATTAAAAACATGTGGTTGGTGCTCAAAATATATCTGACAAAAGAGAGTCTCCCAAGCAAGATAATTATGTACCAGTCATGCCTCCTGGACCAATCAGTCCTTTGCAGAAATGATGCCACGTGTGCGTCTGATTGTTGCAGGACACGTGATGCATTTCAGACAGGAAGCGGGAATGTTCAGATGGTTTCTTTTAAAAACCGAACACACTCTAAACAAAATAGCTGATCAAATGGAATAATTTCAATAGCTGCAATAAGGAACCTTAGGAACTAATTGGGTGATGTTGCACTTTCATTACCGCATTTCAGTACACTTTCATTACATAAATAATTGCATTTCTCATCGTTGCGGAGCATACTGGCACTGCAATCCTCACCAGGAAACACGGTGTGAAGATGGGATGAGTAATAGGACAGTAATAGGGTGCAGAGTGCCTAGGAGCTGTAGGGGAATGACATGGATGTTCGTATTGACCAGCTGAGCCCACCCTTTGCCCCAGGTGTTTATAGATGCTGGTGTTCCCTTTTCCCCCCTTCATCAGTAAGCCGGACCAGAGCCCTGCTGACAATGTGCTGCCTTATCCCTACGTACATGATCACCAAATTATTTCGCACTATTTCACCCACCCCCATGCTCCTGTTTGGCCCTGAAAAAAACTAAGCATAAAAACCATACAGCTCAAAGTTTCCCACATAAACCAACTGCAGGAATCGAGAAGTCAGGAAAGCCACATTTACACTTAAAATTATGAATGAACCGTACTGTTGTTGCTGCACGGACCCCGTTAGGGACAGCGCACGGAAGAGGTCCCCAGTAAATGTTCAGGCATCGTATATATGTGTAGTCGGGTCATGTCTGATTAGATGCACATACTTAGTTGTGTGGTGTTTCAGCTGTATGTTCATCTGGGAGAGA
>JAODKL010000051.1:6650433-6689381 GCA_026780765.1 Petrocephalus schoutedeni
AGTTTCTTCAAAATAGCCACCCTTTGCTCTGATTACTGCTTTGCACACTCTTGGCATTCTCTCGATGAGCTTCAAGATGTAGTCACCTGAAATGGTTTAGTCTACCTCTTGATGCCATCAGTGAGAATGTACCAATGGTCATGAAAATAAAGAAAACACATTGAATGAGAAGGTGTGTCCAAACTTTTGGCCTGTACTGTACTTATCTAAACGGGATACTGTACATTCATTTCTAAGGGAAAAACCCTAATCCCAATCACGACACCCTTTACCCCAACCCATCCCTAATCTTAACCATAAGTAACCAACCAAAATGCAAGACTTTTGGCATTTTTACTTTTTTGATTGCATTCACAGATTTTTCACATATCCAACTGTGTTTCACCGCAGTCTAGAAACATTTTGGTCCCCAAATGTGATCTATGCAAACCCACACCCACACACACCCCAACTGACACTTTTAACTCCAGTTAACCTCACCATGTTTTGGGACTGGTGAGGGACCAAAGCACCCAGAGGAAACCCCGTGACGACACAGGGAGAGCATGACACACACACACACACACACACACATAGAGCCTGGGCAGAGACCACCACCCCCCAATCATCACCATCACCATAACCATCGTTGTTACCATCACTACTACATGTATTCTTATTGTTCTTTTTGTGGTTTCCATAAGAGTCCAAGCATAGATCCACTAATTCCAAATAAATAGCTTCTAAAGGGAGCAGACAGAACCATGTTACCACAAAATGAAGGAGGGCGACCACCGAATAGAAGACAGTAGAAGCTTGATAATGAGCTTTGGCTTCAGCTAAGCCACGACATCCATCAAGCTCACTTGCTCCCTCACTCCCCGCCTACTCCACATGGCTTAATTGGCCAGCTGACATGAGCCTCTAATTAAGATTGGTTGTTACCCCTGTCCTTCTTATCTCCCAAGCAGCTTGCAAACATTACTCGCATGCTGGGAAGTATACAGTCGAATAGGGAGGTGGAGAGGCATAAGGCAAAGAAAGAGAGACTGAAATCACCCAGTTTGTTTCCTTGATTAGACAGATAGCATAAATTACATATCCACAAAGCCACGACACAACTACTGTACGATACAGCAGTGTTTCCTACTCCAGTCCTCCAGGACCCATGGACACATTTTTGCTCTCTCCCAGCTCCCAATAGGTGGACTGTTTGGTAGGGGGCTCGGAGGGAGCAAAAACATGGACATACTGTGGGTCCCCAAGGGCCAGATGGGGAAACATACAGGACTCAAGATTTAAAGGTTGACAAGGGAGGAAATGAGGACCAATTAGCGTGGCTGCCAAAGTGCTCTGACCTGGACAAACCAGTCGATGGTGCAGCAGTTGACCAGGGAAGGAAACATGCGGCAACGAGACCTGAAGGCATCACCGACGGGACTCATGCAGAGCACGATGTGCAGCTTCTCCCTCACGCGGGAGATGAAGAACTGGAACACCTGCACAATCATAGGGTGCTCAAGTGAACCAGGACAATCAGAGCAATAACATTACGGACACAGATTATATGAAGGCGTCTCAGAGAAGCGGGATCCCCAAAGTCCTGCATCCGAAACCTCTATCGTGATGGTACTGTAACACCACCTCATCCCTGTTGGCCTCGGAGATGCCAGCTTCCTTGGCTTTCGGCCGTGTGGCGCCCAACACCTGCTCCAGCTCGTCCTTCTCGAACAGGCTGGGAACCTCCCCCGAGTTCAGCATGTTGTTGATATCCTCCAGGAACTCCTCCACAACGATCTGACACAAGGAGAGAGACACTAGGTGAGGCATCATCCATCCATCCACCCAACCACTTATCCTGTTCAGGGTTGTAGGGCATAGCATTACACAGTGATTTAGTTTAGGTGTATTTCAAGGTACCATTTGGCATCAGTGGCTGTACGAGAGCCCTTAATAAATCAGTCTGCATAAAATGTGGTCAAACGAGGTTTAGATATGAAATTACAGACAACTCAAGACTTTTACCCCCTTAAACCTTGCCATGCAAAACATAAGCTATGACATACAAACCATTTTGAGCATTATGATCACAAAGCACATATATAATGGCAATGTCTTTGAATAATGTTTTTTTTTCCGGACTAATTCATAAAGTGTCAATATGTGGTCTGTTTTAAAATTAGGTTGATTACATTGGATGCTACCTGTAAACCCTAACATTAAGGGGATGCTAAGATTGGGTTCATGCTCTGTGATTAGGATAAATGCTCATTTAACATTAATATGAATATTTATATAATATTAATATTTAATATCAGAGCGAGATCAGTGCCTCGGCTGTACTCTTCCGTTTTTAGGACATTCTGAAGGTCGCTGTTATAAGCGTGACTCCCGCCTGCCTCGCCGTCCGTCGCACCTGCGTGTCGGCGAAGAGGAACACCGCGTCCTCGCCCTCCACGCCGGCCAGCTTGTAGAGCCGCCGCAGGTCCTCCCGGAAGGCGTCGTAGCCGTAGCCGCGACTCGGCTCGATCTGGAAGCAGCGGCAGCCGCACATGTGCGCCGCCAGCCGCGTTAGCGACTGCTTACCCGTGCCGCCCACGCCCACCAGCAGGGCGTTTCCGCGCTCCTGCCGTATCATGCGGGCTATCCTGCCCACAAAACAGCAATAAAGAGCCATTTCGGTGGCACGTCATGTATAATATAACTACTCGTTACGTACCTTACGCATTTGTCTGTAACACTTTACCTGAAGGATCACAAATAATATAGTGTTTTGCTATTACTTATGTATTAATCAACCACAAATTAAGGCTTAGTTACGTACTGATCTCATCTTCGCTCATTATGAATAAATTGTGATGCATCTTTTATTTCAAACATTTACTATGATTATTGCTATATCTAGTAATTCTGTAATTCAGTAGTAGGAGAAACACAAGTGGAGTAATGTTTTGACATCATTAATGAATTGTGACACATCTTTTATCTCAACTATATTTGTTCATGATTTGCATTTTTTTTACTTACTACAATCCTAAGTATTTGTGCCCCGTCAAGTAAAATGTTACACATTTATCTCTTTCGGGTGTAGTAGGATTGAAGAGACCTTGAGACATGCTCAATGGCATCTTGGAAGAAGACCAGCTTTGTTTCCTTAGAGTTTGTCATGTTGTAGTCATCTAAGTACTCCTGTAGAACTGAACGGATCTTCTCGATGTCAGTCAGGTCCTCATACAAGCGGTCTGCCTTATCTGCACAAACCTAAAAATTATATGTAATACAACAAAAATCTATCCTTCAGCTTAATTGGTACAAGGCCACAGTTCCCATAATTAAATTATTCTGAATTCCCTCAGTATGGCGCTGCCTAGCATACATTACCTTGATGAAATCTCCGAAGATTATTGGTTTGTCGGTAAAGTAGCTGGGTTCCAGGCTGAATTCAAAATACTTGCCTAAAAAAACACCAGTTTAATAATTAATAACATGCAAGCATAGGAAAAATTATACATTTATAACTATAATAAATGTTTCAACGAATGTTAAAAAGTACAGGCCAGACACTGAAAACAGATCATTTTGTAACTCAGTGTATCTAAAACTGTCAGTCAATGGACATGAATATCATAGCTTCAGGACTTACTGGCCATCTCAGAGAGCATGGTGTTGAAGTAGGCCTTGTCTTCATTGTTGATGAGGCGGTCGTGGAACACCCTCTGACACTCGTGGCAGAGAAGGCGGAAGATCTGGCTTTGGTCCTGCACTGTGCTCGGTTGGCACTGCAGCATCCCTGGAGGCCGAGCAGGGAAGCAGCTTCACTAACAGGTAGGACGACGCTACCATTTTAGCTAAATGCTAAATTCCAGCTGTGCTAACCCAGCCAACAGGCAGAGCAAATCTACTAGGAAAGCTGGCTTGCTGTTGGAAGAGGTGCTGGTGTGGCCAACAAGCTAGCCCATCGTGTGGTCTGTGTGGATCCCAATGCCCCAGCGCAGTGACAGGGACACTGTGCTGTAAAAATGGCGCCGTCCTTCAGATCAGATGTAAAAATGATGTCCTGACTCACTGAGGTCGTAAGAGATCCCTGGCTATCCTCGGAAATAGTGGCTAAAACTGCCCACTGTGGTCCTTTCAAAACGGGCCTCCTAAACATCCCCTGTATCTAACTGGTGAATTTTCTCCTGCCCCTTCACCACCTTAGCGACACATCCAGTTGGGAGCTACATGGTGGTTCCAGTGGCTAAAAGTGCTATTTAAATGTAACATTCATTCATCAATCCATGCGAAGGATCAGAACCGGGTAGTAACTGCATCTCCCAATGGGACGGCTCTGCATATTCTGCATGGGGCGCATGTTATACATCGCGCTAGTCTATAGCACACGCTTGGGACGGCGGAGAGGCTGAAACGGCTTTGTGTGCTTTCCAGCCGCATACCCTGCACGCATTTCGAAAGGTCCCGCAGATTGAAGACGTAGTGGGACTTGGCGGGGGTGGGCAGCAGGTCCACGCTCAGGTGGTTGTAGATCTCCACGGCAGCGTCCACGACGCAGCCGGCCATCTGCTTCACCGCCAAGGGGAACTCCATCAGGAACTCACTGAGGATGGCCTGGGAAGGGCAATCTTACATCAAAAGGGCAGTGTGCACAGCCACGGTCAGGCATTATTACCTCTGGGGGGGAAATGTATCACCAACAAAACAACAGCTTTCCCTGAGGAGGTGGACATTTATAGGATGGCTGTAAAATTACCCAGAGCTTTATAGGTATTACAAAATATCACAGATGAAATAGGAACGAACGTATATGGGGCTTTTAGGGTTTAGGTGACGCACAAAATTTATAGCTAGAAAACGGATCTCAAAAAATACCACGGTAATTTCACGGTAATACAAAGCATGGTAATAATGAAAGGTCATTTCCAAGGAATGATGACGTCGCCATGACCTTGCCCCCTATCTCACTGTGTCTGAGCCTGAGAGCGAGCCTCTTATTGCAGACTTTTTGCAAAGTCATATCTGAGGCTTATCAGAGGAATAGGCATAGATTACACCCCAGGCGATCGAATCCGCTGGCTTGTGTTCCTGGTGGGTCATTTCAGGTATGACTTTCGAGAGGCCTTGACTGTGGGCAAGGCTGGACAAGCATGCACAAGCTAACCTGGGCTGTAGATCAGCACCCTGACTTTTTTTCTGGTTGCAGCAGCCACCACTGGCGGATTTAGGCATGGGTGACATGGACAGTTAATCTGGCTGGCCAGGGGAGGCACGGGGCACTCACCCGAAAAAAGAAATTCGACAGTGACATTTGCGGGATCAGTTTTCTATAACTAATTTGCACGTCACCCCAACGATATCACGTCACCGTGTGGGTCGATTATCCTTCTCAGAGTGGGCGCCCTGATTCTCGTTTGTGACCTAGGCAGGCTGTAACAACAATGGCCCCAACAATGACCGACCCCAACCAAAGTCATTCAGCCCCGGTGCTGGGGTATGAGCTCCGGGACCTTGAAGATGTGCCGGAGACTGTGCTCTGATGGCGTGGGCAGACACAGCATGCTGAAGTGGCGGAGGAAGCGGGGGCTGACTGGGTTACGGCCACCACCAGGGGGCGCACAGGCTGCGGCGATAATCACATCCTAGGGGGGAGGGGGTGAGAGAGAGGCCTCGGATTACAACGTCGTTATTTAGTCATGTTGACAAAGTAATAACATGGTTATTTCACTATGCCATGAGCTCAGTATATTCATTTAGTAATTATGAGTATTATTTTATATTATATAATATATACTATTTTTATATTCATGTCTTCATGTGTCTAAAAAAGTTCTGCCAGTAATGAGGGTCTCAGTTATGGACTTCCAGGATTTTTCAGTGGCAAACTGTATATACCTATGATCTACTTGCAGCAGACAGAGCACATAGGGCAGGGGTAGGGAACCTGATCCATGGGGAACCGGTGTGGGTGCGGGTTTTTGGGATGACCTCTGAATCAGCCAATAATAAAGCACTGGTTCTCAGCTCCGGTCCTGGGAATACACTCTTATTGGCTGATTGAGAGGTCCCAAAAACCCGCACCCACACCGGCTCTCCATGGATCAGGTTCCCTACCCCTGAAATAGGGCATAGCAGTCTGTTACTCCTGTTCAATGTAGTACAGGACTGCCTTCTGAGTTTGATCACGGTCATGTGATCACGGTCATGCGCACGCTGCAGGGAAGGCCTGTGTCTTCTGTACTCATTTATTCAGTTATTTTGTTTGGTGGTTGTTTTGTTTTGTAGTGGGACAGCAAATAGGTCTTAAATGAGAACATCTCACGGATGCAACTTCAAAGAGATTGAATTGCATATTCAACAAATAGAAATATTACATCAAACATGAATTAATCTGTGCAAATTAATAACTGTACACATACACACAAAATACACACAGATAAGGCATCAACCAGTGGAAAACTGAGAAAATAGTAGCAATAAATATTATTATTATTATTATAACAAAGAGTAGCATGCATAGCAAGAAGGTCAGCCATTCATCTGTAACTGCAGGTGATTCACCTGTATATCCTTCCAGAAGAACTTCTCACGATCATAGAAGCCCTGGAAGTCCTGGAATTGCCGCAGCAGTTCAATGGGAGGCTGTGAGCCGTAGGTGTCCAGCTTTGGCATGTTGAGGTCATCCACAAATATGACCACTTTCTTATTGCCTGGTGCGCCTGTGATGTCACAATTACACGGCCATTCAAGGGACAGATCAAATAAAATACACCTGTCCATAGAAGACACTTTACTTAACCAGGGATATTCCGGCAAACTTTTATCATAGACATGCAGATGCTCTTCACTTTACGATGGTTCGATATATATATTTTGACTATATATATTTTGGGCAATAACAATGCATATTCAGTCAACTTTGAATTTTGATCTGTTCCCCGGGCTAGCGATAAGCTAGGAGATGGCAGTCATGTTTCCAGTCTCTTGTGAATTTTGTTGTTTTATAACCAACTATAACCAACTTCCATCCATCCATCCATCCATTTTCCAACCCGCTTATCCTTATAACCAACTTATATTAATTTATTTATTTTTCAATTACTGGTATTTAGCTAGCTACTGTAATAATTTATTTACTTATTCAGTGACAGTTTTTACTTATTAACTTATTTATTGTCATAGCATATTCATATTCGACATAATATTTTCCACTTATGAACGGTTCATCAGAACATAACCCAAATGAAAGTCAAGGTATGTTAAAAGGCCACCCTCACCGAGCACATTCTTCCTTCTCTTTTCCAGTTTGGACTCAATAATTTCCTGCGTCCTTGCAGATGAGGTCTGGGCAGAGAAGCTGATGTAGACTGGGATGTAGCCTGCGCTTTCTTGGATGCTGTTTAGCAGGCCACGTGCAACCACAGACTGAAACAGCAAGGATAAGGATACTGAGGGGAGCTGCTCTGGAGTGGGTCTTCTTATTTTGGTCAAAGGTTTAATGAAAACACAATGTAGCTATGCAACTTTAACTTCAGCACCTCAAAACACTTTAGGATCCAGACCTTTTGCTACATATTAAGAGTTTATTGTTTCTTTTTCATGAGAATTGAGCGGAATCAGAGGAGACAGAAGCCCTACCTTCCCGACGCCAGTGGTACCCGTAAACAGAACTGAGTGCCGCACAGACAGAAGCTTCTCCATGAGGTAACCGTAGCGCACTGTGTCCGTGGTGGGCACCAGCATCTCAAAGAAGGGCGTTTCTCTGTTATACTTAAAGGCAGGAATGACTGATTTCCACAGTTCCAGCCGCATGTGGTCAAAGTCCATGTACATGCTCCACAAGTCGCCTGTGCTGGGCAGCTGGGGGTGAAGGGGGCACGGGGATTCGTCAGTGTGGCCGAATGCGGGAGGCAGCCATGTTTGGCCCATATACTGTATTTAATCTCACTCTTGCTGTGAAG
This sequence comes from Petrocephalus schoutedeni, assembly GCA_026780765.1. Classification (NCBI taxonomy): domain Eukaryota; kingdom Metazoa; phylum Chordata; class Actinopteri; order Osteoglossiformes; family Mormyridae; genus Petrocephalus; species Petrocephalus schoutedeni. The sequence goes on from JAODKL010000051.1 coordinate 6,658,368, forward strand.
ACTGAAGAATGTGACGGGAGGTAAAGTGACAAGCAGCTCAGAATCATGTGCTTAATATGTCCAATTAAAACACATGAAATGAAATGAACTGCTTCCTGTAACGCTGCTTAAACAATGCAAGGTAGTAACTATTTAGAGACTTTGGTGCCTTTTGGTTGTGGGATGAAACAAGGGGTATCCACAGCATCCATCCATTTTCTGAAACCTCTTGTCATATTCTGGGTCATGGGGGGAACCGGAGCTTATCCCAGAGGCTATGGGCACAAGGCGGGGAACAGCCCAGGATGGGGGGCCCATCGCAGGGCACACTCACACACCAATCACTCACACATGCACACCTACGGGCCATTTGGTAACTCCAATTAGCCTCAGCCTGTTTTTGGATGGTGGGGGGGGGGGAAGGAAACAACACGGGGAGAACATGCATTGGGGAGAACTATGCCATGACATAATAACCTAGAACTGGAGGATGAGATCGAACCCGCAGTCTTGGGGTGGTGAGGCTATAGCGCCTCCTGCTGTCCACTAACCATCACAACACAAAAAATAAATGACTTCCTCAGCACATTAAAGAGAGTAAGACAGACACATGTATCTGTAACACCCACCACATCTTATACAGTATATCTCCTTGTAGTCTCATTTTAGAAAGTGACACAGCCAATACTAAAAATAACTTTCCAGTCTGAAAGATTTTAGTCAATTTTTTTTAAGACCTAGCCTCCAGTTAGATGCATACGAACCTGGCTGCATAAATTCTGATTACACTGGACAGCAGGTGGAGATGAAGGAAGGATAAATTATACCCGGGGGGAGGTGTGTGTGTGTGTGGTGAGGCACCGCTTTATACGCTGTCAAAACTGACTGCTGTAACAAGCACCTCTTTATCGATATTCTCAATGTAAATGTAAGGCCTCAGCTTCTGACAGTTATTTTATCCAGGAGCCAGTGGGATATAAAAACAGCTATAGGGCTGATTCTATTGATCACTGACAGTGGAGACTGGTCAACAGCTAAGGGTCTGTACTGGTCCCAGTTGGTGAAACCGAGCTGGGATGACCATGCTGTCAGGCTTGCCAGGGGGGGCGGGCTGATTTCAATGCTGTCAGGATATCTGGGGGAGGAGTTATTTGTAATAGTGACAAATTATGAAGAGGGCGTTTCATTTATTGGGGCTATGATTTTCCTATTTGCTTTATTTATTTTCCTTTGTGCTTTATAGGTTTTATTAGCAAAGCGTTAAATTGATTGAACTGCAATCCTTAAACTTAATTATTATTATTATTATTTTTGTTGTTGTTGTTATTATTAGCATATTCTTTACAACTGCAACCAGTTTTACAACAGAGGAATAATAAAGCCAGAAGATAATTAGTATACATTCATGTTAGAGTTGCATCTCTGTACATGCATGAAGGCACAACAGCAAACTCATAGAGTTTTTAAAATCTTATTTAAAAATAATGAAATATCACCTTTAGAAAACGACTCGAGTTTTCTAGGCATTTTTATGCCCTTACAGCACAACGTTGCCTTGAGGAAAAAATACTGTTTTAGGGCCCAGAGGTCAAAGGTCACACAGATACATATTGAAATGTGATCAGAGAGCTCCCAACTTGTAAAAAATTAAGTGCATTGTTTTCATGCTACAAATAAATGTGTGCATGAGCTCATACTTCATGTAAAACAAAATGCAGTTTATTTTTGAATGTTTCTGATTGTGAACACTGCCAAACCCTCAAAATAAAGCCTAGGAAATGTATTTTTTCATTAACCTTCAACTCTAAGGCATCGCTTCACACACCGCGCTACAGATACTGCTGCTTTATCTAGAGGCGTGGCACCCTGCTGTGGTTGTGCATACAGGTACGGTCGAGCCCTGTCACCGTTTGCCGTGGGGATCCCTGCAGGCAGTGTCACAAAGTGCTTCAGTAAAACCCCTGACACTAAGTTGAACCTGAAGCCACTTCCCTCTCCACTATAACAGAGAAATGAATGTGGCTCGTCTACATGTAATGAATGTACTATAAACGGTAAGGGGTGCTAATGAGTAGTAAGAAACTCGCCTTGGCATCACTGTTGTTCTCAAACTGCTGCCTGACGAAGTGGTCGAACGCATCCCAGTGGTTCTCTGTCAAGTTCCCTCCCACGGACCACAGATAGCAGAACACAAAGGTTTGGCACAGGACACCGTTCAACCTGCTTGGCTCCTGCACCAAATTCAAAAATATTGGCTTACATTTTAAGTATAGATGGATTATGAATACAAGGAGAATGCAGGATGTACTCTTTGTTGCCCACTGCTGGTTTGATAAAACAAAGGTGTACCATCATATGTAGCCACAAAGTCAAAAACATTGTACTGTATTTTTTGTACAATTCTATTATGATCCTAACAATTACTGATCTAGTGTGCTATGGGTGATAAAACAGTTACACTTAGTGGAATAAACCATCATGTACCATGTTGAATCGAGGTCCATCCTTGCCAAGCAACAGCGCCTCCAGCAGACGGCAGAGGGTGGTCACCTTACTGATGTCCACCTGAGCCATAGCCTGGACACACCTCTTACTGACGAACTGCAGTCCTCTCTCTACATGCTGCTCAAATAGATTAAGCAAGAATCCCCTCATGGCCTCTGTGACCTGTGGGCAAAATGTACCATAACTGTGGTAATTACAGTAAATGTAAATTTTATTAAAATGTACTTACATTAGGGATAACAAGAACCTTGATTTCCTGCAGCAAGCCTGGGGCATTTGGGGCCCTGAACAAATTGTTAGAATCTGATTGGTTCTATCTGATTGGATCTGTCTGAACCAATAATTTTTTGTTCTGACATTTTTGTGCAAGTAAAACTCCCACGAGATGATTATTGTGACTTCAGAGGGGGTAGGACCAGGAGACAGACTCCCTGATAGGGCTAAGCCCTCAATGCCTTAAGATCTAAGCAAAGCCCCTGAACAGCTATCCATTTATCATCTAACAGCTCATCCAGACTAATGTAGTAAAGATTAGCCCTTTTTTGTCATTATTGGAGAATTCATGACCTTACTTTTTTGGGAAGCCCTGTGATCCAAGACTGCACGTAGGGCATCCACTTCAGCTCATTGGGATCGATGTAGACCATCCCACAGCGGCTGACAGTGGCGGGAGAAGCAACAGCCAGGTCCTGGACCTGGGATGGAGGCAAAACATGAAGGTCAGAATGACACACGGATTGACAGGCTGCTAATCTTATATCATTAGCCTTACCTCAAACACCATGTGGATAGACGGAGTGAGCTTGATCCTCTCACTATTGGCCAGGCACAGCATCTTGTTGTCATCCAGCACCGTGTTCATGTTCTCGATCCAAAGGGCGTCCACCGGCCCGTCGTTGACCACCCACTTGTGCTCGTCACCGGGGTCATTGGTGGCCGTCCGCACGATTAGCGCCATCAGGCCGTCACGCCACTCCAGAGTGAGCGGGTTCACCTCTCCGTATAGCTCTCCCATGCTCACTGACTTGGGATTCAGCACGTACGTTTTGACAGGCAGGTAGAAGGGGTTCTTGTGCCCTGCGGAGTAGAGTGTTTCCAAGGCCTTGGCCAGGACAGAGTAGACGGTGGTCTTGCCACCACCTGCAGGCCCTACTAGCATGACACCGTGACGTACAATCATGGTCTCATATAGCTGGATGACCTTGTTTGTCATGCTAGGAAGGGGCTGCAGGCAAAGCCGACACAGGGAGTCTATGATTGTGGACTGAAGAATCCCATAGTCATGGTCAGGGATGGTCACGCCAGGAAACAGGTCTGAGAGGATGCCTCTGTGGAAATTACGCAAGAGACGAATTCTGAACTCCATAAGAGCTTTTGGTTGCAATCACAGCTGGAATGGGAGTGACTATATTCCCCATAACAATATGATAGACTCTCGACGTTTACCCAAAAAGCAAGGCATCATCTGCGAGGAACTTGGGAAGGTTGGAGTCTATGAGTGCTCTGATCAGGACCACATCTTCACTCAGGTGTGGATTTTCTCTCTTTAGGGACCTGAGAATTCAGAAGAAAGGGCACTTTTCAGGCTCTGATTATTCCATTGATTACCCTTAAAAAAGAAACTTGGTTGCACACACTTGGAAATTAAGCTCACCCACTTGTCTTAGGCCAATAATTTAGATAAAGAGAGAGCACTACAAACACTAGTCCACTAGCTCATTATAAAATGTAGAGTTGATCTCTGTGGAGTTAATTTAGCATTTTCCCTAAATAGCTCCTTTTAACCCTGAGTAGCATTATGTTGTTAAAGTGCAGTGTAAATATATACCAGTTCTTCCATAATTCAGCACAGCATACTGCTTTTATTGCCTTGTGAGCAGGCTATAATAATGTTTTAGCTATAAATTTGGATTTATGGTTAGTATAAGAGCAAATTCACTGACACTGACTTTTGAGTGCCATGAGATACCTGCTTGTGCCTGTAAATCAATCCCCCATAAATTAGTACATAATGGCAAAAGAAATCTAAGCAGGAAACTGCAGCTATACTTCATATTGAGCACTAAAACCCATTACTTTCCACTGATGTTATTATTTAAAGTAATTCATAATACTCCTGAGTTTCGCATATTTTCCTGACAGTGAAGTGTCAATACGAAGGGGAAGTCATTGCGGACTTGAGGATCGGCTCTCATGAGGTTCATCCCCTCACCCAGCCATGACGAGCACAGATTTGACGGCCCGCATGCCAAAGTCGTAGTGGTCCTGCTGAGAGAGCTGCTCGCTGCACAGTTTGTACATCTGGGTCATCTTTCGGGCCAGAGTCTTACTGGACTCAAAGCCTTCAGAATAGAGGATCACCTGTGCAATAAGGAGAACAGTCACATGGTGGTGAGATATCTAATAGACCTGGAGCAGAATCAAGATTCCTCCGTCACTGTCACGATGTGCATCATAGACGCGAGATTGGAGATCGCCCGCCACTGACCTCGGCAATCAGTGCGTAGTTGGGCACCATCATGGCGATTGGTCGGAAGAGAGCCTTCAGGTTGTCTGGCAGCTCCGTCCTGCCCGCGTAGCCGGGGTTCATGGTGATGAAGGCTGCACATGTCGTCACCAGCTTGATCTCACGGCCCTCAAACATGAATCTGGACAGCTGGGATACAACCCGTCGACAACCGGGGGTGGGGGGGGGTTGAATTAGAATAGGAACTGAAAGGATTCTTTGAGGACGCACAAGTGTAGGTGCGACTCTACATGCAAAGGACATGACAAGCCCCAGATGAAAGAATGATCTTCAGCTTGGAATTCAAAGGATAAACTTATTAAAAAAAGACACAAATCAGAATTTAGCATAGTGAACAGAATGAGTTGCTGAGACTCGGGTGCGGTGCAGCTGAGGATTTGGGGAGGTGTGCTACCTTGGCGGTTTTGGCGTTGCGGATGGTTATGAGCTGCTGGGCAATGACAGACAGGACCTCGATGTCAATCCGGTTGAACTCGTCGAAACAGCACCAGGCGCCCGACTGAGCCAAGCCGCTAAAGAATCGGCCCATCATCTGATTAAAGGCAGGACAGAAAACGAGTCTATTAACGAAGGGAGGGCCATGAATGCAGATAAGAACGGTGTAATTAATTAAGTGCGATTTAAAGAAACAGTGGGATAAAATGATTCATATAAACACAGTAGCGAGGAAAAAGAAGATGGTTTCCAGGGATTTATAAAGAGAAGAGGAATGGATTTTGTAATAAGACTGCAGTGAGGCACCAGATATCATTTCCATATGAATGAATAAGGGAAAAATAAAAACTGTCTGTCATCTTTGGTAGCAAAGATACTTTGACAGAGCTATTATTCAGAATAAGGCTGGAAACAAGAATGGATTCGGGGAACCTGAATAGGATTAACCTCAAATGAAATCAATAAAGAGTAAAGTTTATCACGACTGACTTTATTTATAAAACTTAAAAGTACTGAACATCAGGACGACAGCAAAGAAAAAAAAATAAGCAACTGTATAAATAAAATTTACAAATTCGAAATTTGTGACATTTTTTACTTATTAATTAATTACAATTAATTGGGTAAAATATATTTCATGTAATTAAACTTAAATGGAAACTAAAGAATATTGCAGTGCGTTACAGTATGTGCTATTCATTATGTGCATATCACTTTGGGAAAAAAGCAAAATAAAATAAAAATATGTACTGTACATGTAATACCAAAAGCATTTCAAGATTCATAAGACAACATTTAGGTTATGCTGACACCTAGCGAAACAGTCTGCAAAAAACATGCATTTAGCATTCTTGCCGGAAGTCAATGGGGAAGCCAAGAGAGAAAGAGAAACAAAGCATCAATCAAATCAATTAGCCAATCAAATGGGACATGAAAGTTAGTTATACAGGTTAATTAAGGAGATTAAGAGCATTAGGGAGAAGCAGAATGCGATGGCAGATAGGGGAGAGGCGGATGGAGGCACCTTGTAGTCAAGGCCGTCTGAGCAGTTGAACACAACACACTGAATGGCCAGGGCTTTGGCCAGATCCTTGGTCGTTTCTGTCTTGCCGGTCCCTGCTGGCCCGGCCGGGGCGCCGCCCAAGTCCAGCTGCAGCGCCCCCATCAGGCACAGGTAGCAACGGTCCTGAAAAGAATTAAAAAAATGCCCACAGCAGGATATTTCAATATTACATAACAACTCAATTTGAGCTTCTCTGTGGCCATTCAGTTTCATTTAGGTAGACAGACAGACAGATTAGAGATGATAGATAGATAGATTAGATAGATTGATAGATAGATAGATAGATAGATAGATAGATAGATACTTGATTTATTCCTAAGGAAGATTAAGAAATTTATTCCCAAGCATGTAGCTTGCTGTAGGGCTATAATAGATTCTGAAAATAGAGTCTTTGAAGACTAAAATAGACTCGCACTGCACAGGTAAAGATTCTATGCCCCATGTTACACCCACGTACTTGCCTCATTCATTCTGAGAGATTCAGATTTAGGGTTGTCTGAATACCTTGTACAATATCCAGAGACATAAGAATGCTTATGAAATTCTCAGCTGTCATATTTCTGTATGAGGAAGGCTTACAGTGAGGGGTGTGATCACGAGCCGAGGGCAGGCGCCCAGGTACTCATATCCATAAATGTACTGTGACAGGGCCATCCTGGCCACGCAGTTGTCAAGGTCCAGGTCCCAGTAATACCGTAGCTGCCTCTGCCACTGAAAGCTGCTGCTTGAATCAACCTGACGGGCGCAGACATGAGAGAAAGGACACATGTTCCAAGGTATCATGTTCCATGCGGGTTTTAAACTGGTCCTTCCCTTGTTAAGTCGGGCCCCACCTTCTCCTTGATGAGGTCGGTGACAATGTCACGAGCGTGCACGTCAACGGTGATGAGAGCAGTGATGATGTTCCGGTGCAGCTTGGGAAGGCTGCCACGCACCAGTGCAGCCAAGTCATTTAGCCTCTGCCCGATCAGGAAAAACAGCAGTGATTGGGCAGAGGAAATCAAGGCAGGACTCAAGTACACACAGAACTGCAAAATGACGGATGACCTCTGGCAAGCATTGAAACAGACAGTACAGAATGATATACATGGATATCATGGACATATAATTAAAATATTTATGTACCATACCTCAAAGTTGACCTTTTCAAACTCTTGAAGAGCTTCGAAGTGGTCATGTTCCCCTTCTAAACAGCTGTCCAAGTCTCGACACCACATTAGTTGGGAAACGGTTAGCACGACCTGTAAGACAAGACCCAAGCCTTAAGCGTCCTCTTCACAAATCGAAACTGACACCTTTGAAATTGTTTTAGTTCCGCTATACCTGGGACGGGTGACCAGCCACCACCCATTCCGCCCGGTGCCTGCTCTGAAAGTCTGCGATTGAAGCCTTGCTCAGACGCCTTAGGGACGAGAACATGGCTTCCTCGACCTTTCCTAGCCAGTCTTCTACATTCCCACGAGCCTTCAATCCTTTCCCAAGACTCACCTGCAACAAATAAACAAAAAAACCAGTCTCATCCACAAATTCAAATGGTTCAAATGGCCCACAGCTGTAATAAAGCCAATCCAACAAATTAATACAGACAGTCCCCAGGTTATGAACGAGATCCCATCCCCAAGTCTTTAAGTCGGATTTGTAGGTAAGTTGAATAATAATAATAATAATAACAACATTATTGTTGTTGTTATTATTGTTGTTTTTATTATTATTATTAACTAATAATTATAAAGAAATAATAATAAGTGACACATTTTCATGCTCGTCATAATAGTGTGTGCATTCGTTACTACGAACCATTGTATTTAACCCAAATTCTTTATATAATAGGCTTTATGGCAGTCCGTTTGTAAGTACGAGTTGTTCATAAGTACGAGTTGTTCGTAAGTACGAGTTGTCTGTAAGTCAAACGTTCTTAACCTGGGGACTGCCTGTAGTTTAGTGATATAGGAAAATATATTGGTACCTATGGAAAAAGTCAACATGGTCATTCTTGCTTGACTGCACTCTGCCCATCAGATATGAAAGAGGCAGGGCACTGCTTATATAATTTTAAGAATTGTTTTCATATATAATTTTTGAAGACTGGCATCACTGACCTTCTCTCCCTCAGGAGATACCATGGCCAGGATATCATTGCTGAAGACCTTTTCTGCATCTCCCTTATCAGGATTATCGGTGGAGGGTGTCGAAAAAGGAGCAAACTCCAGTCGGGCGATAGCGTCAAAACATTTCCGCAGGTGTGGCTGCACGGCCTGAGGGTTTCTCGTTTGTGCAAGGATTTCAAGCAGCTCATCGTTCGACAGGAAGTAGAACCTGAACATAACATAACTAAAATCTGAACATAACTGACAACAACTCAATGTGACATACTATGATAATATGTACAGGAGATATTTTTGTCCTTCACAAATGAAGCGAGATGACGCAATCTATGATTAAAGCCATCATCTGAGTCCATCATTTATAACATGGGTACTTAGACATTTCCGATATACTTAAGAGCATATCCCTTGGTAAAGGCCCTTTTTTTCTGACCTGGGGAAAATTACTCTCTTGGATTCCAAGTATGCTTCTAGGCATTTTTGAATCTGGTCCAGCAAAGCATTGTTGTTCTGGAAGATTTCCAGGAGACCTGAAAACACAAATCAGAATAAAAATGGAGAATGCTATCTTTATATAAATGAGATCAGGCCAAGCATGGTTCAGATCAGTGTTTCTTAACCAGTGTGTCTCGCAGCTCCCAGAGGGAACAAAAATGGGTTGATCAACCCAAAAATGGGTTGATAAACATTTAGATTCTTCTCCATTTATCCTTGTTTAAAATAAAAATCATTTCCTAAAGCTGCACTACAATTTTAAATAAACTTCTAAAAGTAAACACTATGGACATCCAGAGGTGGAAAGCTCCAGTGCAGAAAGTACAAATCCAGACCAAGGTTTTGCTTCAACCAACCAGCTGAGCACTCTGTGTCTGTGACTCTTTATACTCAACCGGTTGGTTGAAATAAAACCTTGGTCTGGATTTGTACTTTCTGAACCTGAACTTTCCACCACCGTGGACAACATATTGAGAGAGATTATGTATGATGCATTTTGCCTGTCTTTGTTCTTGCCAGGACTTTGAGGCCTAAGGTCTCTCAGCAGGGCTCTGTCCTGTCCCTACCTGGCTGTGTAGCAGCACGCAGGGCCTTGGGCAGCTGGTTCACCTTCCTCATGATCTCCTTCCAGGACTTGTCCACTTGCAGGAACATTTTAGCCTCAGCTGGCAGCTGCCTTTGGATATCTGGGGCACTGAAGATGCTCTCGAGATACAGCCAGTTTCTCTGACATGTCAGCCACTCGTCCTGTTTGTGCAATCATAAGCAAGGGTCTCTAAGCAGCATCACGTAGTGGTGATGAGTGGAAGCGGCCGAGATGACCACAGCGGGCGGCTTACGGCACACTGTCAATCACAGCCTGGTTTAGGCAATGAAAAATGGCTCATATCTGGATGCAGCCATATAATGATTCACCCAATTCACAATTTTAGTTTGATTCACAATATTGGATTCATGACTCAATTTTCCCACAGTATTTAAAAAGAAAAATTAAAAAAATAATTATATATATATATATATATATATATATATGTATATATATATTAGTGCCTGTCGAACGATTAAAAATTTTAATTAGATTAATCAATTAATTAATTGCTGTGGACTAATTTTAATTAATCTCGATTAAATATCATTCGTTTTTAATCTATATTAATCGCATTTCATTTTGCATGAGCAAACAGACTCAAGAACAAAAAGCGCCTAGCGACAAATCTAGCAACATTCCTGACAAACCATAGCTACTTTCTGTACAACGTTGTCGTCAATATGGAAGTGAGCTGAGCTCTCTGTTACTACGCCCGGTGTCCTGCCGAGTTGTGGTGTTTTGTCGATATGCAAATTAGCTCATGCCGTCATCTAGCAACTTTCTGGGTACAGTTTAGCGACTTCAGGTAAGAAATAGTTGGGAACGCTGCATTTCAGGGATTTTGAGTCATTCTGCACTGCAGATGGGTTAATTGCGTTAAAATTTTTAATCAGATTAATCAAGGACATCAATATAATGCAACTATATGAGGATGGTGGATAATGCTGAGGCCTCACCAGAGTCTGACTGAACAGCGCCATCTGCGACTGCCACTCCTCCACCCTGGCACTGATCGGGCCCACATGGTGGGAGGATGCCATGGCTGCTAGATTGATGGTGCTGTCGTCCAGCAGAACCTAAACACAGCACACACGAGCTAAGCACTCTGCAAGGCCGTTCCCAGGGAGCCATACACTTGGGAGTGGGGATAACAGCTATAAGTGGGGTAGAAAATGCGACTTCACACCAACCTTTAGTCCCCAGAGGAAAAAGGAGAGTGCTGTTGTTTCCTGACCTGAATATCATCCGTTCCCCCAAGAATAAAGACGTCTTTGGACTCCCGATGAGAGAGCACCACGAACTCTGTGGTCTTCCAGGAGTCTTCCACCTGAGTCCATTCAGGACATGACAGATGGAAGCAGGTTAGTATCAGTACTAGTGGAGGGGGGTTATGAAAATATTACATTGCAGGGGCCAAATGTCCCCACAATGTGATAACAACCTGTTATTTTGACATTGTGCGGGCCATTTCTTTGGTCCCTACAAGGGGAAACTCAATTTTTTTAACCAAACTTTGGTTAAAGTTACGGAAAAGTACCCTGTTAATTGGATATCATAAAGATAGATTTCTTGCTTAGCCGGATAAGTCCATTTAAATCCAACAAGTTATCCGGTTAAGTGAGAAATCCGGCTTTGTGATACAGGCCCCAGGATAAGTGGGTAGAAGATGGCTGGAAATAGGAAGGGGAAACAAACTCATAAAACATTTAGAGGTGAATTGAAATTAAAAATCGATAATACACACAATGAATGAACATGTCCACACCTTCTTGAGAATTGTCTCCAACGAAGCTTCACCCGAGGCTTGTCCTGAGACCTTAAAACAATAATTTATACATCAACCGACTACTGCCTGTTGAACAGAGAGGGTTACAACAAGAGTGCAGCGCATTTCCGGCACCTCCTGGATCCTGGAGTCAAAGCCAAAGATTCCCAGGTCCTCCAAGATGGTCAATGTGAGTGGCTCAGCAACTAAACTGGTGCCCACGATCTGCTCCAGCATGTCCCAGTGACGTGCTTTGAGGTATGGGTTCCTCAGATGTGTGACAACTGGGAGCTGGAAACACAAGGATTGTGAGCAGAATGAATTTGAGAAGAGACAAATGAGAAATGCTGTTTATCAATGTTTTAGTAAGGACCATCTGGTAGTTAAAAAGTACCCCTATCTCCATTTGTTTGAAGTTTTTTTCCTTTCTTCTTTTGTTTTTGACATTGTGGCATGTGGCAGCACATCCTTATATGGTAAGATTTGGAGCGTTGATGAGTGTGGATCATGGTAATAAACGAACTGACAGCGTGCACGCAGTTGACAATTTACAAATGATTGGTATTTATAAACCTATATATGATATTAAGAAAAAATAACTCAGGGTTTGTGAATGTAGTCTAGTTAAAATCGGCTTTTGCGTGCCGTTACATGAACGTTACATGAATGAGTCCCAATGAGTTTAGGTGAATCGGAGATGAAGGGGAAGTGCCATGCAATTAAGGTGTTCTGTTAAGATGTCCTCAAATCTACAAACCTTCTCCCTCATGCTCTCCACGTGATCCTTCAGCTTGGACACCACATTATTAGGCGGAAGACCCTTCTCCAGCTGGATCACGATTTTGCTATATTTTGTGACTTGGGCACTCAGCTCTTCGGGGTCCAATTCCTGAAATTTGCACTGGAGGCAACATGAGGAAAACAAATTGAGAAATCACCAGGGAGACACTGAAAAGGCGATTTACCATTACCAGACTGATCACCATTATCATTCCTAGCACTGGGCCAACCTAAAAAATAAACTTTGCAAAGAACTTCAAAGACAATAACAGAAAACACAACCTGTCCACCAGCTATTTACACCTGCAGTGGAGGCTTGAATTCTGCTACTCTCACCTCCATCCAGCGAGCTTGTAGGACCTCCCATTCCTCCATGGACTCCCAGAGCAGCTTCCTCAACCTAACCTCTGTGCTCAGCTCCTCCAGAGCCTCATATTTTGTAACCTCCACCTGAAAGAGTGTAGCACCGACCCTGGTTAGCATATAATTGCTGAATATGACTTGCTAAACAATCTCCAAAGGTCTGTGAATCCATAATATTCTAGATGCAATGAGATCTATCACGTCAAAGTATTTGCTGCTCGATCGTTGGCAAACAGGGAGTTCTTCACCTTGAAATTCTTCTGGTATATATTATACTGGAGGGCTTGAGTCTGCAGATCTTCAACGGTTCCATGAATCTCCTCCAGTAATCCCTTTACCACTGACCTTTCAGCATTTAGGTCCAGTGTTTGCTGTTCCTGGAACAGTAAGACATGCGAATTAAAACTCAATCACTAGCAAACATGACACTTTCCTACTTACTCTACTCAAAGATCTATAGATCAAAAAAGATGTACATATCGCTTTAGAGTTTTGAGTTAAGACTGACATACACAATCCTCCATAGAAACATGTTCGGAACATTTTACTTAAGAGCATGTTTTTAGTAATTTATAAACACATTCATAACAAATAATAATGCATTCATAAAGCATTATAAACATGTCTATACATATTTATCAAAAGGCATAACACATTATAGCCATGTGTATAATGCATTATGAATGCTTTATGAAGCTCTCATCTAGGGCTGCAACAACGAATCGATAAAATCGATAAAAATCTATTATTAAAAGTGTTGACAACGAATTTAATTGTCGATTCGTTGTGTCGTGTTATTAGTGCACAACTCGCTATGTCGTGGAGAAGTTAACTTCACCTGCAGACGGAGCTGAACAGAGCAGCCAAAGGCGTGGTGGAGGAAGGGCGGAGGCGGTATTTTCCAAATAAAATTAAACAAAAGAAACATGACAAAGAAACGGTTCGAAATGGAGAAAACGACTCGACTGAAGTCGTAAAAAGTGTAGGAGCACTTCACATTACAAAAATGTTAAAAATTATGTGTGAGTGTGTTTTACTCTTATTTCACTTTAATGTTGTTTTTGTATAGCACTTAGTCATGCAGTTTAAGCTATGTCTAAATGTGCTGCATAAATAAACTTTACTTTGACATAAGGTTAGAGTGAAGACACTGCAATGTGAAGTGGTAGCCCGTCAGGAGCGGCGTGCACGCTCACGCTCGCACACAGTCCCACATAAACAATCACCCGCGCACACGATCGCACATACACGCGCACATGATCGCACATACACGCGCACACGATCGCACATACACACGCGCACAATCGCACATACACGCGCACCCGATCGCACATACACGCGCACACGATCGCACATAAACGTGCAAACACACGCACACCCCGTCTGCCGAAACGAAATCTATTCCCCAACCCATTCTCTCTTTGTGCCTTTTTTTGCTCCGTCAATTTAGATAATGTTCTATTTCTGAATAAACGCGTGGAAATTTTAAAAATATTTATCCTTCATCGATTAATCGAAAAAAAGACAGATAAATCGATTATCAAAATAATCATTAGTTGCAGCCCTACTCTCATCTATACTACACTATACAGTAGATACCTTCATAATACACTATAATGGGCTATATAAGCCTTAAGGATGCTTTGTACTGCATTATAAAGGTATCTGTAGTGCATTATAGATGAGAGCTTCGTAGAGCATTTAAACTGCATAATACACATGACTATGATGTGTTATGCCTTGCTATAAGTAGTTATAACTGTGATTATAATACTATTATGAATATGTTACAATGATTTATAAGAACAGGTATTAGGCTTTATGAATATGGGCTTCATAGAAAGTTTACCCAACATGTCTCTAAGATGGTTATAAGTCACCTGGGCCAGCTGCTTGATTCTCTTGACCTCTCTGTTAAGGTCATCGCTGTCACGCTGCAGATGATGGCAGAACTTCTCAATATTCATGTCCCGCTCGCTCTCAGCCTTGTCGATGGCATTGCGCACGCCAGTAATGGAAGGCCTCAAGGTAGTGTACATAGCAAAGTCTTCAGGCGGAGCAGGCACGGAGTACTGCTCAATCAGCGAGTACATCTGGCACACTGTCTCTCCCTCTGCGTCCAACACGTCAATCTAATGGCAGGACACATCACAGCCAGGGCATTAAAATGTCAACACTGTACATCCATAACAAAAAATAAACGGAGGTGACAGAAATCCTCTAAACTCACCCTCTCTCGAATCTCATCTAGGAACGTCAGGGATTTGACGTACTCAGCAGTTGACGTGGGAAAAAATTCCAATTTAAATTGTGCATCCTGGAGCTCAGCGATGATAGAGTCCATCTTATTTTTCGCCAAAATGGGAAACATGTCACTGATGGCCTGGAGAAAGGAGATGGTGATGTCAGTACTGAACTGACACAGCGATGCAAACTAATCACGATATAAGCTAAAATTTGCTGCAGAGATCTAAACTCAAACGGGTACTCAAAGATGCAGTTGTCTGAGCAGTGTCTATCCGAGAATGCTTTTACTGTAAATGTATTACAGCATCCGGGTCTTGTAAAGGTACTGAATTTTGACAGATTTCTCAACTTGTACATGTACAGCTCTGGAAACAATTATGAGACCGCTCCGTTTTTTTTAGTTTTTTAATATGCATTTTTAAATCCTGGTTTAATCCTGGTTCTGCTGGCAGAAGGCTACACTGAGCAGCAGGCCGCTTCCAGGCTCAATGTTTCTATGATAGCAGTACACAAGAACAAGGTGAAGCAGGAGACACTGGGAACGTCATGAACGTTTCTCATGAATTGGAGGATGACCTCAAGTGACCTTCAAAGAGAATGGGAAACATTAGGTGGTGTGAAGTGCACTACTAGGTCAGGACAGGCTCCTAGAAGCACCCAAAAATTGAGAAATGAGTGAAACTGAAAACTTTGCTGTGACCTCTTAAGAAGAAACACCCTCAAGATAGTTTATTGAAATATGTGATTTGAAATAGGGCAGATGTGTGAAAACTGTACATCTTAAATATGGGTACAACCCACCAGAAGCTCAGATAAAATAATTTCTATTTCCGAAACTATTTCCAGCTACAAATTAATAAAATCCTCCTTTCTTCTGTTCTCTGACTAGATGTGAATGGCTCCACAAACAGGACAATAGCGTCATGCTGTCTCCAGTGCTTTGAGACTGCGCACGCCCTGCGGCCTATGACTGCTGTTTATCCATGCTGCCCTGAATGGTTGGCAGAAATAAAGAAATCTCACTCTCATGCTAGAGTATTACAACGCAAAAAATGCCATCTGTCTACCTTTTACCTTTTTATAGCATCTTACCTGTAAGCAATGGAGGGGAGATGGAATCAGCTTTGCCTGGAATTGGGTGGTATCCACAAGGAGTAGACCCAGTTGTCTGTTCTGTTTCATGGCTAGAGCTTCCTTGTGCTGCTTGTGGTACTTCTCTAGATTGTCCCTAAAGAAGTCTACCCCTGTGCCATTGATATATTAGTAAGTATAATAATAAAACAATTTAGAAACTTTTAGGTAATAATAACATATGCAAATGCTCAAAGGATGGGAATGCTAACTAGAAATAAAAAAGTCACAAACACGATAGTAATACCATAGTCTTGCTTCTTGAGAACGTCTACGTCCAAACCCGCGTTCTCCATGAAGAAGAGGCGGAATTGCTCAAAGGCTTGAGCGTACACATTTGCTGCACTGAAGGAAAACTCCAGAGCTTTCTGGTTGGTGAGAAGAGAGAGCGCAGAGACATATAACGTCAGCAACCTCCGTACAACAGCGCAAATTAATCAACCTGGATAAGCCTAGCCGTCATCCAAAATCATTATACAGGCAGTCCCCAGGTCACAAACAGGATCCATTCCTTAAGCTTGTCTTTAAATCGAACTTGAGGGAAGTTATAATAATATAATACAAATAAATAAAATAATAATACAGTACATAATAATAATACAATAATAATCAAATTAACTACATATAGTACAGTACTTTGAGCTGACGAATTGCTGGAGTAATGCAATGTTTTCACAAGTGTCAGAATGTGCGGATATTCGTTATCACAAACCATTGTATTTAACTAGAATTTTGTATACAATAGGATTTATGGCAGTCTGCACATGAGTACAAGTTGTCCGCAAGTTGGACTTTCTTAACCCTGTCTGTAGTACCGAACAATGGAGCGTTTAAGAATACAGTTAGTTATCGTAATTATAACGAAATACTATTGCGACAATATTTTTGATGACGAGGCCTTGCACTAACATTCATTTCAGCATAAGCCCATTGCAGCAACAATTCTCACAATACTGATGGTCACCTTTATATTCTCAATGAGATTTTGCAGATGGTTCTCATCCCTGAACATTATCTCCAGATTGTGGCTGTCTTCAGATATCTCATCTTCCACCTCCTGTAACATCATGGTCTCAGTTAGGAGATTCCAAAATAGTGTAACCAAAATAATAGTACAAGCACTCGTTTACCTTGCTACTCCGTAATGACTCTGTGAAGGCATCAAAGTAGGAGTCGAAGAGTAGGGTATCCACTGAGAGCACTGTCTCCTGGAAACGTGTAATGATCTCCCCGATGCAGTCCTGTCACCCAAGCCAAAGCCGTACATCAGAGCAGGGGTGGGCAGAAAGGGGCGTTGTGCAGGCAGGTTTTCATTGCAACTCCCTAATTAGGTTACTAATTATAGGACTGATTGGCTGAAGAGTCCTCACACCAGGGTATGAACTGCTGAAAAGGTTATCCCGAAAACCTGCATACACACCGGCCCTTTGAGGATAAAATTACCCACCCCTGCGTCAGAGTCGAACAGTGAAAACTATAATAGACAGCCTTGCACAGACACTATAACAGCAGGTCATCTCTACTAACCAGGAAGTCATCTAGGGAGGGCTTGAAGGACAAGCACTGGGTCTCTAGCACCAACTCTGATATGAACATTGGGGGAGGTGTGGCTGACTTGTCCATGACGCTGCCCTGTAGTCATCAGTGAACAAGTGGGAAGTATAGCACAATACGTGAGAAATGAACATACAAAATACTTCACCCATATGCAGCCTTACATCCAGAAAGCATACAATAAAAAAGCCGTGAAGCAAACACAAACACACACAGTCCATGTATTCCTATCATGGGGACACTCCATTCATTCCTATGGGCATAACCCTGACCCCAGCTATGACACCCTTAACCCCTACCCAGCCCTAACCCCATAAGTAACCAAACAAAATATGAGACTTTGGGCATTTTTAGTTTTTTTTATTTACACAGATTTATATAAAATCGAGGTTATCCTTGTGGGGACCGAAAAAATGTGCCCACAATGGAAAAAGTAGTAGGTTTTTATCACATTGTGGGGATATTGAGTCCCCATACTGTAATAATCACAAAGCCACACACACACACACACACACACATACACACGTTACATGGCAAAACAATTGAAAAGGTTTTTAAATAATTAACACCAAAATGCTAAAACATTCTGAAGCCTAATTCCTCATCTAAATAAGTTTTATCACTGAGATTGAGCAATTGTAGCAAAACGCAAGTTACACTTTTCATTTCAAATTAATTTGTGTACTCCAAAAAGATTATACTGCTGGTGTTAAATAAAATTATTATTATTTTTTTTGAGGGACCATACTTGGCAGAGCAGCATTGCTAAAAAGCCACTACCTTTTTCTTGATGTCCTCTTCGGGTTGAGAGAGGCACCAGCTCTGGATGACCTCATCCGAGGGAGTATCTTCAATGCGTTTTTTCAGGAATTCCAGCAATGCGGTCACAGAATTCACCACCAGTATGTACAAGGTGTCCAGAATTAGGTAGTCCACGAGTCTGATAAAGCTGATAAGTCAGTCACCATCAAAAGTATGAACATTATTTCAGATGAGTGTAAGACCACAGAGTACCACTTTGAAAGGTGGATAAGCGGTTTTAAAAAATATACGACCCATTTAAAGAAATAACGTGAGTACAAACCAAGTGAGCCGTTTGCAATGAGATCTCTTCATGACCTGATGAAAACAAGGAATATCCAGCTGCTTCGCAGAAAGAATCTCCAACTTAGACAATGTCTGTCCAGCCAGGACTTGCTCCCCTGCAGATAAGAACGACAGAGCAATTATATTGCCAACAGTATACAATCCCTGCCTCTGCCCCAGCTAGAGATTGGTGGCCTAAAAGCTGAGATGATTTGCCCCCAGTGTTGGTTCTCTGCACCTGCAGCCTCGGAGACACACGGGTAATTATCGGGCATATATCCAGCCTCCAGCAGCGCCGTGCAGCATGCGGTCATGGTCACCTCCTTCACCAACTCCCTGAATTCCTCCAGACGAGAAGACACCTGAAAAACAACACAGAGGACCACAACCGACCTCATATCTACAGTATGTACTCAATCATCAAAATTCAACAGGCCTTTGATTGTTTCACAAAGTCAATATCAGATATTACGTAAAATATATGGATGGATGGATTGAAGCCATACCTCCTTCAGCTGTCTGTACTGGACAGTCTGGAACTCCTCAAGGGTATACGTATGATCCTTCTCAAAGCAGCACAGGCTCATGTCACTAATGCGGTAACACATCTCCCAAATGTCATTGAGTGCAGGGCGTAGTGACTGGGGCCAATGATGGAAGATGTACACTGGTCAGTATATCGCTTTTCTGAAAAGCTTCATATATAGGTTGGGTTTTACAAGAAATTAAAGTTGATTTATATGCAGCAAAGCACATTGGCTCCCGGTGTGAATCCTTGCCCTACATTTGGTGTATGGAGTATGTATGTTCTTCCCATGTCAAATGGGTTATCTTAGATTTTAATGCATATATGTGTCCTATGATGGACTGACATCTCACCCAGAGTGCTCCCCTGCCTTGGACGCGCCCCCCGCCCCATATGGACTGGTAATTGGAATTGTTTATTTATTTATCACGCCTACCTCGTTTGCGATGAAGAGGTGCTTCTGCAGCGAGGTCCTGTGCTTCTTCATACTCTTGGAGCGCACATTGGTTCTCCACACCTGGAAGGCCTTCCACTTGCGGAAGAGATTGAAGGTGGGTATGCGCAACAGCCTCCGGTAGCACCGACACTCGTATTCCCATCTATCCAGCGGCACAAATGCATCTTCCCCCTTATTCCAGCTCGTCACCCCGGCCGGACTCATGGTGTAGAAGTCGGGACTCTTCATTTTGACATACTCCACAACCCTGTCCGAAAGGCAATGATCGATGTGAAAGTTGACGTACTTTACACACAAAAGATCGGCAATCGGCAAATGAAGTCCAGTCTTTCAATGCAAAGAAATTAATCCCAAAAATACCAAAGCTTACAACGTATAAGGAAAAAAAAAACTATGGCAAATTTGGAATTAAACATGGAATTAAACTGGAATTAAATAATTCAAATTATAATCAACCACTTACGTGCAAATCGATTAAATAAATGTTGGTACATGCATTTGTATTTGCTTAGAAACGCTAACAAAATCCTTTGATTTTAGTCAAAGGTATTTCACAGAGTTTTCCTGGTGAAGATTAGTGTGCTTCTTGATACCAAGAAAGCAAAGATCATAATTGTGGTCTTGGCAAGAGCAAAATTGCTAACTTGCCTCCCAATAATGAACTTGAGGGTGCAGTGAATCATGAGATTGGTCTTGTTTGGTGAGGATGCAACTTATGCATCCTTGATAATTGGGGTGGGGCAGAAACGACATCCGGATTTTTTTGCCGTCCTCTGTACTTCTGTCTTTAGTATTGAATCTGGTCTTTGGCAATGGAAGACGACGTAAAACGGGTACACAAGAACATAAGCGCGGTCAAGAACGCATATTGAGAGACGCCCTTAGTCTTACTTGAGCTTGTATGGGTCATAATTGATGGAGGACTTCGGTACAGCTGGAACCATGTACAGGACTCCCAGATGAGGGTTGCTGCGGATGGTCTGAATGATGTCAAGGGGTTCATTAATTTTTGCACGGACCACCTCCTTTACAGATCTGAACTGCAGTGGGTGGGACGGAGGAGGAGATGGTGTGTGGTACAACGGCGAGACTGAGGTATCTGCATAGGGCCGATGCTTTTTGGGAGGAGATGGGGAGTAGCTCCTGCTTTGGGACAGCTGACCCTGAAAACCATATTAAAATATGTCAATATAACCCATAGGCTGGCTACAGAACAGGTGGGTGATTCAGTGATACAATGGCTAACCGGCTTTTCCGTTCCTAGTCCTGAGAGTCTGGGAAGGTGCACTGAGGACGATGGCCTCTCCGTGGATGAGGAATGCGCTCTCACTTCCGTATCTATAAGCTTCTTATGTTCCTGGCATTTCCTTAAAACAGGCTGAAACAAAGCACACGTCACACTAGCATGATTGCCCAAAGCATGGAAAACACTTAATTTGCAGCCCGACAAAAAACTTGGCTGCAGGTACGCACCAGCATCTCCAGCTGCACTGGATTCTCTCTTGCTCTCCTGCGCTCCAGGGCCTTAGTGGTACCGAGGAAGACAAGGGCCTCTGGATTGCGATAGCGCCGTGGGGGGGCTACGGAAATTAACCGAGCTAGAAGCAGGTCGGGATCGACCTGACCCGGCGGCACCGGTAGCCCCTGCTGTCGCTCCATTGTGGCACTGAACATTTCGATAAAGATACAAATAAAAATATGCAGTTATTTATCTATGCCAGATTTAGCTAGCTATTTACTTAACTTGTTATTTTAATGGTGTTTAACGGTAGCTACAGCGAAGGAACTTGACTCGGCTTATTAGTAACAAAGCAGATTCTGCTACTGCAAGGAAGTTTCCTCCATCAAATAATCCATACATCCACCAGGGCCACCAGACAAACAGCGTGCACTGGATATCATTCGGCGAGGTGGCAGGACTCGGGATAGCGGACTACCAGCCTGATGCGTTTCATTTACACTGGGCTTGTACTACAGCCATATATCACTCTCAGTCTGACAAATTGCCATTAGATACGTCAGTTAACAATGCAATCCTAGTTCATGCCAGACACTCTCGGTAATGAAAAATAAACAAGCAGTGAATAAAGACTGAAATAAATTAATATAGGAAAAAAATCTATCAGATACAAAATAAGTTAAATAAGTAAATGGTGTATTTCCTTACGCGGACGACACTCAAGAGAGCTGCTATACAGTGAAAACTACATAAATATTTAACGAGCTACCCGGCATTTTGCTATACGTGTTTTGTCTATATTGCTTGTGCATTAAATATCTTAATTTCAACTATATTATCCAACGAGGCGTATCTGTCAACTGTTTCAACATTACTTTTACGTGCATCCTCGGGACTTCATGTAAACAAGGCATTGCATTACTTACAGCACAATAAGAGTTTATTCCACGATACCTATAGATTATATCTATTAATTACAATAGTATGACTGTCAGAAGAGACAACCAGTTAACAGTCAGTATACAAGCAGTCTAGCAACGCTACCGAATGAAACAAACCGGCATGTTTATAGTTACCTAGCAACAAGGTTGCAGTTAATCTCCGACAAGTACTTCCTAGCCCCAAGTTTCCTGAAACTTACAGTACTTTTGCGGACTAATATAGATATTAATATGCAATATACAAATATATACAAATCGGTGATTTTTATCTAAACGTAGCCCTAATGCAAATTCATATAACCGAATAATATATTATCAAAACATAAAGCTGACTATAGTCACAGCCTAAACTAACGTGCGACGCCATATAGAGATTTATTACATATGTTATAGGTATGTGTAGATTTACTACATACGTTATAATCTCAGAGTCGGGAATTTTTCACAATTCCACAATTTCTGAAAAATAATTGTACTTATTCCAATATAAGAATTTTAGAAGAGTGGTGTTTCTTCAGCAATAGTCCAAATATAAATCATGAAACATGAAGTTAGCAGACGAATCAAATATGAGTTTGGTAATTACTGACTTGCAATGCACTTTTGGAAATACAGTTATATCTGTAAGTAAGTAAGTAAGTAAACATGCAAACAAATAATCCGTATACTATTATTCACAAATTATTTGTTTATTTTTGCTTGCTGTTATGGTCATAATAAGGAATATAATTTCTTCCACTAATTTCTTGTCTTGTTTAATTAAGCACGCTGTGACTTGTTAGTCTCAGACGCTGCATAGAAATTCAGAAATTCAGAAATGCCAAGCGACCTAATATCACCCACGAGAGAATCTAGTAAAAAGCCTTGCATTAACCCCATTCCTCTTTCGTGAGTACTTTCCTTTTTTTATGGGCCACGAAACCGGTGTCGTTTGCCTCCTCTCCGTTAGGGGGCAGTAAAGATTATCTGCGTCCCTTTTCCCTCCGCTTATTCTCTTTAATTTTCGTTGCTCCTTGGCAAGCCGGAAGAGAATCTGCTTTTGTTTACACATTCTTGTAATTCCGTACTCGACGTATCAAACGTCGTAGTGTAGCGATGGGAGGCTACGGCGTGATGGCCGACGACGAAACAATCGATTATTCGGTACATGAAGCGTGGAACGAAGCGACTAACGTGTATCTCTTAGTGATCTTGGTCAGCATCGGTTTGCTGATGTACGCCAGAAAGTGAGTACCGAGGCGCCCCTTCGGTTCTTGTCTGCATTTGTTACATTTCACATCCAGCTCAGTTTATCAGTAACATTAGTCTATAAATGTCAGTGAGGTGCTGATTGTCCATACGGGGCGGGGTAGTGGTCGAGTCAAAGATCACCTGCATCTGCGCCGTCCGTGTTTTGCAGGAACAAGAGGAAGATAATGCGGATTTTCACGTTGCCTCCCACCGTGGGCTCCTCACCGGAGCCAAACTTCTACGATAGCCTGCAGAAAGTGCGGTTACGCCAGCAGCTAGAAATGTACTCTATCGGTGAGTGGACCGGCAGATCGCACCTCTAAAAGGGTGGCTGGACATTTGGTGCGTATGGATGGCAATACCTGCTGATGGCCAGAAGCTGTCGTGCCTGTCTGACAGTCTTAGTATGTCAGACCATTAATCTTGTTTCAGTTAAAAACACATGGCTTCAGCTTCGGTTGGGCCCCGTGTGTTACTGTTTTGTAATCGATTGCCTATCATATCAATTATCAATAATTAATTACCTATAACTAACGCTAATTTAAACTTTTATTTTAGAGACTTATTACGTATTATTCCTCATACTGTACAAAATCCTGCAGTTTTTCCAAAGTTGTTTTACGCTAGAAATCGATGTGAATTTCTTATAGATGGCACTTAATAACGATCACCTCCACTTACATCATCTTTGTTTCGATTTACGCAGCAAGAAAGTATGACCAACAGCAGCAGAGTAAACCAGACAATGTACAGGTGTCCATGGAGTGAAGACGTGACGGCTTCTCGGGTTCTTTAGGGGTGATTTCTCTACGCTGCATTATTTCATTGGAAGGCCAGTGCCAATAGCACTGCACTGTCGTATTTATTAGTCAGTGACTGGTGATGGAGAAGTTTGAATGCCAAGTGTACAGAGACCCACAGATTCCAAAAAAGCAGGAATTACTGAGACTGAAGTGGACAGAAGGATGGAGAGAAAAATAAAAATTTGCACACTGGTGATTTTAATGTGAGTCAGCCAAGCACAGAGTGGAAATGTTTTAATTGCAAATATTACAGTAAAAATAAACATTTCATTGAGCACAAAGATGGTCCCTGGAATCTGGTACATTTTACCCTGTTTCTAGATCAATTAAAGAAGCTGCTTTTCTTCTTTGGGATGTTACAATGCTGAGCTGCATGAGGAGAGAGGAAATCTTGTTCAGAATCTCTTAGCTGTGGTCCACCTAATCTGACATAACCCATGTCTGATCCTTGCCGTTCAAGATAATAAACTTCAATCCTCCAATTTTTCATTTTCATTCTCCATTTGTACGTAGACCTGTTACTCTCCTGATAATTCTAGAAAAAAATTGCCTTTTATACACATTAAGTATCCCAGTCAAATACTGAATGAATGCTAGGCCAGTCTGGAAGCTGGGTAAAGCAACAAGTTAAGCTGGATTTACTTTATGTAGCAGGAAAAACAACCTGTCAGCGGCAGCGTGAGCACCATTCTCAGAGGGTCTCGGTACCTGCTGTGATGCTGTTGAAGCCCTTTGCTCAGCCTGAGTCAGGCGCCTTTGCAGTCTGTCGATCTTCTCTTGGTACTCAGCCATTTGCCTTTCATACTGGAACGAACACGGGCTCGCGTGAAACACATATGCTGTGCTGCAGTCATGGGCGTCGCTAGGATCTTAAGACATCCGGGGCTCAGCCCAGACACAATCTGTCAGAGGGTTCTCAAATAGAGTTTAGTTATTGTAGCATTTGAGCTAAACAAATCATTGGGGGCTCGGCCAGATTCATTCAGGGGGTCCTTCTGCCCCAGGCTTGTGACACGTCTTGCTGCAGTCAGTGCACAATTTCAGCAAAACATCTAGCCCCTGGCTTCTTTAAACGGGTTTCCGACTGTAGTGCAAAGACATTTAGGTGTTGTGATGCCTCTAAAATTGCCCGCAGTGTGTGACCGTGTGTGTGTCTATGTGCCCTGCATCAGACCTGAGGTCAACTCCAGGAACCCTTATGAACTGGTCCTGGGTATGTGGTTAGGAGATAGACAGGTACAGGAGATTCTTATTGCGATAGCTCTTTGACGTTCCTCAGCAAATGTAGATCAGTTTATACATCACATTTTGTATTACGTGATCATCGTACTTCAGAAATACTTCAAGTACGTCAAAATCTGGGCAGTTAATGATCTTTTTTATTTGTGATTAATTGATTAATTTTTTAATCAGCTCTCCCAATGTAACCGAGCTGTCGTCCAAAGGAGGGCCGACCGAGCGATGGATGTGGGTTCGTTAGCGAGGGGTACTATACCTCCACCATCTTTCCATGGTCTCCTTCCACCAGGACCTCCAGTTCCTGAGAATGCTGCTTCTGCCGTGTCAGCTCAGCCCTGACATCAATGCGCCAAGACAGTCAGCAAAATCAAGTTACTCATCAGTACATCAGCAATAATTCACATGGCACAAATCCCATATTCAGTCATTTTTGTGAGAGGCCTCAGGTCATACAATCATTTGATGAACTGGACTAATGCTTTAAAAGCACCAATTCCTATGTCTAGCGCGTCTGGTCTTGTTTCACCCGAAAGCCCCTATAACAAGATTTACTGTAAAACCTTCACATACAGTACTGTGCAAAAGTCTCAGCTATTTATCTGTGGTGCGTTTCCCAAAAGCATAGTTGCTAACTATGTTAACTTCATGCAGCTGAATGAGTCCAGCTATGTTAGTTGCTAACAGGAGCTTTTGGGAAACGCACCCCCGAGTGGTAAGGGTATATGTCTTCATAAATAAATAGAATTTAACATTATAATATGAACAATAAGAGTAACACGACAAAAACTAACAAGTATTTCCTCCGACCTCTGCGCTGGATGGCTTGATGAAAACCGCTTCAGTTCCCAAACCTCTCCCCAGGGGCACCTCAGCCATCCCGTGCATTTGTTACATTTCACGTCCAGCTCAATTAATTAATCTGATTGGTTTTAAAAAGTCAGCGAGGTGCTGATTGGTCATAGGAGGTGGGGGGTGTGGTCGAGTCAAAAAATACATAGGTGCTTTGGAACGGTTGCTGCGAATACTGGGGTGATATTAGGAGGGGTTCTGAAATGGCTAAGCTAACACTTTGACAGACATATCGTCATAGTTTTACGCAAACATGAAGGTCGTTTGAACATTCTCTTAGGCTGCCCGAAACATTGCACATCTGGACACTCGTGCCTGTATGTAAATAATCTAAAATGTCCGCGTTATATATGTATGGGAAAAGGCATCTGGCGTACTTTAGGCTCGCCACTTTGTGCTCGAAGGCCTCAGCCAGCTTCCTGGCCTCCTCCTTCCAGCGCTTGCTGGTCCTCTGCTGCGCCACCAGCAGGCGGTTGAGGTCGGCGCAGGAGTCGTGGCCGCTCTCCTCCAGCTCCCGCACCCTGACCTCCAGCCCCCGCTCCTTCACGGAGAACTCGTGCTGCATGGCGGACACCTGCGGTGGAGGCGGGATGCCAGACGGCGGGTGACTGCCGGCCCTGTCGGCCTCTGCCTGTCTGCCGCGGGGCCTCCCGCGCCGGATCTACCTGCTGCTTGGCCTTCCTCTGCGCCTGCGCCGAGGCCTTGCGCAGATCCTCCGTCTCCCTGCGCAGCTGCAGGTTCTCCTGCTGCAGCCGCAGCCGCTCCTCGCTCACGCTGCCGCAGTCGTCCCGGGCCGCCGACAGCGCCACCTGCAGCCTGCGCACCTCCTCCTGTGAGCGGGACAGCTCCTCCTGATACCTGCGGGCAAGAGGCTCTCAGCTTTGCAGTCACATTTGGGAGAAGGAGGGAAGATATTTCCATCCATCCATCCATCCATCCATCCAACTCTTCCTGGCCAGGCTCATGTTGAGCCCTGGAGCCTATCCCAGGCAGGAGAGGGCACAAGGCTGGATAGGATGCCAGTTATCTTTTCAGTTATCTAGTCAGCCATTTTTCTTTTTAAAATAGTGGGGAAAACTGATGTGGCTTCTCCGGCTTAAGGCTGAGGTACTACAGAGGCAAAGCCGCGAGACAGCATTTGAGCATGCCACTCAATATCGCATTAAATGCAATGCTGATTTTAATCCATGCACATGTGCCCTAATGCAAGCTCGATTCCATCGTGTCAGTATGGAACACCTGGTGTACTGATGAAGCATTAAGTCCAAACCGCCACGTGTGGATGGACAGGTTCCGGTCTGCTCACATACTCCATCTCAATCTTTTTCATCTTGCTCTGCGTCGTCTGGAGCGTGATCTGCAGCTCGTCCTTCAGCCGCTCGGCGCCGAGGCATCTCTCGTGGAGGGCGTCGATCTTCCTGTACTCTGGCTCCCCCACCTTTCCGTCCCGGTACATCTGAGGGACGACGTTTCAAAATCTGCATTGTGATTGGCCCATTTTGGGGGAAAACGACCAATCAGCTTGCTAACAAATTTTGGCTACAATGCTAGAACACCAATCAAAAGATCAAGAGAAAAAAAAAAAATACTAGAATATTACCTACTAATAATAAATACCATAATCTCAGCAAGTAAGACTGGACAATTACAAATACAGGAAAGTCTGAATTTCCCTGATCTATAGAATTTCAGGAAAATATACATTAATAAAGTCTTAATGCCATATTTAGTTCAGCATCTCAATCCTTTTTCTACAATACTATAATTTTGTTTTGTGGGGGGTATTTTCACAATCTCTACTTTAAACAAGGTCCTAAAGTATTGCTTTACCCAGGTCAATGTACTTTTAATAGTTATAGATGCAAACATGCTGTATCAGCGTTTAATTGTCAAATGACAAGCAAATGAAAACTGCTAGCTATTTGCTAGTAGTGTAAGAATGTACCATGGCACAATATGAATTATAGTGGTGTAAGAATGCAATATGGAAAATTATTTATAAATGCATTTTTCAATGGAGAAAAATTGCAATAAAAAAACGAAATGGTTTGAAAACAGCTTTTTGTGTAAATGTACAGATCTTAGTTTGTCTTGAGTCTTATTTTGCTGAATTACATTGTAAGTGTATCATTACATCCCTACAATTTGCTGGGATACGTTCCGTCTCCATGGCGACAGCCAAGCCCACAAACAAACGGTGAAATTACCTTTCCCAATTCTTCCTCCAAGGCCTCCCTCTCCCGCAAGCCTCTCTCCATCTGTGACTGCTTGTCGGCACATTCCTTAATGCAGAGTGCAAGAGATATCCATCAATAATGCACTTCTAATAATGAATCAGAAACACCACCAGCCTGCCAATGGGATTGTTCACTGAAAGATAACATATTACCTATCCGACTGCAAACAAATAGAAAAACTGAATTGCCTGGGAACAGGTAACACATTTAAGCTGAGCCATCTTAAATGCCATTCAGAATGTATGGCCGCAGGACTCTGTGAGATTTGAGATTTTTGTTTCCCAGAGGTACCAACACACCAGCTGAAGGGCGGACAGCTCCTCGGCCATCCTGTGAATCTGTACGTTGCACTGCTTCCGGACATTCTCAACCTGAAAATAAATCAAATCTATGAATTAGTTCACTGCTTAAAATACCACCAGTTCATTAAAGATACAGTACCAGTCAAAAGTCTGGACACACCTACCCAAAGACAGGTTTATTTGTACTAATCTCTACATTTTAGAAGAATTATAAAGACATTAAAACTGTAAAATATATACAGAATTATGCAATGACAAAAAATATGGGGGTGAGGAACTCTGTGGGTTGGGACTGAAGGTTTCTGGCTCGAGTCCTGTGCACAGCAGAGTGATCCCCCCACTGGGCCCTTGAGCAAGGCCCTTAACCCCGATTGCTCCAGGGACAGGGTGACCCAACGGTCTCCTCTGTACCAGTGGCATGAGGTGGCCTCCTGGGATACTTTTCCAGCGGTCCTGAAGGATTTCCCACACATATGTGGAGCTCTCATTGGCCGCTTTTCCTTCACTTTCTGGTCAAACTCCTCCAAAACCATGTCGACTGCGTTTAGGTCAGGTGACCGGGTCATGTGATGTGACACTATGGGTGCGTTCAACTTCATGCAGCCGCTTACAGCGCTGGCTTAAAGTGATGCAATCTGGTCATTTCTGATTGGCCAAAAACTGACCAGAATGCATTGCTTTAAGTCAGCGCTGTAAGTGGCTGCATGAAGTCGAACGCACCCTATCACCCCCCCCCCTGTGTAGGTGGCTAGGTGTGTCCAAACCTTTGACTGGCACTGTATGTACCAATCACCTACAGTATTCGGCAGCTAAGGCAACTGAACAGGCTCAGCAAATACATTCGAATAAATTATATCCAACAACGCAATCGCCGTGCCCAGACATTGGCTCATGTCTGATGCTTGTTAAAGGCCAGGAGTCCAACAGACCACCCAAATGGAATTAAAAGCATAGGATAACTAAATTAGGGCTAAATTTGCGCGGCACCACATCTACGTCTACACCCGCGGGTCGAGGTTTCCTGTCTAAGCAAGCAAATTATTCTTGACGCAGTATTTTCCCCAGATCTCCACAGAAAAAGCACCCTAAAACAATCCAAGGCGCTCTGCTCCTCCCCGTGAAGGACGCAAACTGGCCTCTTTCCTGGTGCGGGCCGCGGCGTCCTGAATAAACCTCTTCAGAGCCGCCTTCATCTTCTCCAGCTCCTCAGCCTTTTGCTTCTCCCTCAGGAAGGCCTGGAAATGTTGCATTTGTACCGTTAGTTAACTAAAATGTCTGCAACGCCTGACAAGAAAACAATAAATGCAGTACCCCCATTTTAATTAGACTGTAAAAGAATTTGGCTGCACTGGTTAGACTTACCTGGTCCTAACAGGTAGTCATTATTATTATTATTATTATTATTATTATTAGATCCAGGTGGTCACACTCAGCCACATAACAGTATTAATGATCATACTCTATATGGACAAAAGTATTGGGACACCTGGCCATTACACCTACAGGAACTTTAATGACATCCCATTCTAAATCCATAGGCATCAATATGGAGCTGGTCCCCCCCTTGTAGCTATAACAGCTGCCACGGGAAGGCTTTCCACAAGACTTTGGGGTGTGTCTGTGGGAATTTGTTAGGTCAGCCACTGATGTTGGATGTGAAGGCCTGGCTCCCAGTCTCCGTTATAGTTCATCCCAAAGGTGTTTGATGGGGTTGAGGTCTGGGCTCTGTGTGGGCCACTCAAGTTCTCCTACACCAGATCCACCCAACCATGCCTTTATGGACCCTGCTTTGTGCACCGGGGCACAGTCATGCTGGAACAGAAAAGGGCCCCAAAATGTCCCCACAAAGCTGGAAGCACAGAATTGTCCAAAATCTCACAAAACGACTTGCTGCAAAGGTGGCATCCAAGAGTACCACCGAGCTCTTCAGCACGACCAATTCTCTCTTTATGTCTGCCAACCCGACCAATTCTCTCTTTATGTCTGCCAACCCGACTGCACGGCTTGGTGCTCGATCTTATACGCCTACAGCACCAGGTCTGAATCCAGTGATCGAGAGGCTCGACCCCATGCTTTTGTCCATCTGGTGGCGGCCCCAGGCCCCCCGCTGGTGACGCTCACCTGCTCCTTCTGCAGCGAGGCCTCCTCCCCCAGCTGGATGCTCTGGCGCACCTTGGCCACCGCCTCGTACTTCTCGTCCTCCAGCGCGGCACAGCGCCCCTGCAGCTCGCCCACCTGCCTCTCCCACGCCGCCCGCTCACACCTCAGCTGCTCCGTCTCCCGCGTGGCCACCTTCAGCCTTTCCCGGGGGGGGGGGGGGGGGCAGTGACCCCCCCCCCCCCCCCCA
>JAODKL010000051.1:6691867-6705125 GCA_026780765.1 Petrocephalus schoutedeni
TAGTACCATCTTTAGTAAAATACCACCCCCTTGTGGATGCAAGAGGAAAGCGCACCCATAATCAGGGAACGGGACACCGTAAATGTTACATTACTTGTGCTGCTCCTTATAGTAACCGAGGATCACACCTTCACGGTCTGCCGTTCGGCCAGATGGAGCCGAGAGTCCGACACCACCTTCTGATACACCTGCTGCAGCCGGTCCAGCTCCTGCGCGGCCGACTGCCACAGCTCCAGCGCCTGATCCTTCTCCTGCGGAACGTCCGTCGCGCATCACGCAATCGCAAACCCGCCACGTAACCGAGAAGGACACAGCGCTCGGCACGAAAAGGCAAAACAGACACATCGTTACCTCCATTTGTTTATCAAATCACTATTAACAGTTCAAGCCCAGAAGCACAAAATAAGTTCATCTAGACCAGGGGTCTCCAACTCCGGTCCTGGAGAGCTCCTACCCAGGAGGTTTTCTGTCCTGCCTGGCTTCTGATGAGCCACACCTGTTCCGGGAATTTACCTGAGAACAGCCGTGGCTCATCAGAAGCCAGGCAGGACACAAAACCTCCTGGGTAGTATCTCTCCAGAACCGGAGTAGGAGACCCCTGATCTAGACCATCCATTAGCATAGAGGTGGAGGAGTTCAGTTCCTCACATTAAGGTAACGACTTTAGAGCCAGGTGGCTGCCTGGGTGAGGGCACACCTGCAGAGACAGCTGGACCTCATCCTGCAGCTTCTTCATGGCCTCTCCCTCCATCAAGCCCTCCTCATCCAGCCCAGCGCTGGCGGGGAGAGTCTGCAGCTGCTTCTCTACGGACTCTCGCAGTTCCGCGTACAGCCTTATTGGGAAAACACACATCCGCTCACGCATGACCTTCACTGCCGACAGATTACTTCACTCAGCTGATAACGCTCCTATATTCAGAGAGTACTTGTAGGAGAGGCCAGACATGCCAACAGTTAGCAGAAAATGGCCGCCGTCCTTCCCGCCATATCCGTACCGCTCGTTTTCATTCACCACGGCGTCGAGCTTCATTCTGAGCGCCACCATCTGCCCCTGCAGGTTTCAAAGTGACAGTAAATTAAGATATCCATCACCCCCCCCCTCCCCAAACAATAGAAAATATGCAGGTTTATGCAAATGTAATAGCTCCGTTAAACATCATTATCTCAGACGCGAAGCTAATAACTCTGTAATAATTTCTGTGCCGTTTCGCAAAATTCCAATTAGGAACAACTTTCAGTATTCTGTGCCCCCCCCCATACATACATTGGGGGGGGGGGGGGGGGTTAAAAAGACCCTCCCCTCCTCCCCATTCAAAGCTCATTAACTTTGCTGCCATCTGCTGTAAATTACAATACCCGTGTTAAAAGTTCATTAAATGCTTCATTTAATTCACGATAACAGCGGAGTACCGAGTACAAAAAAGGTACCTGATAAAGCCGAATTTGCTCAGTCATATCATTTATATGCCTGTCATACTCTGCAACAAGAGGGTCCATTATGCTGAAAAGAAAAGCGTTAATAACTTTAACACGAGTCAGAATCTGTTGCACAAACAGTAAGTATAAGCCTATATACACCCAAACACCGACCTTTTGTCTGTAAGCCATTGCGATCCACTGTCCATTCTTGTTTGATCCTTCAAGACATTGCATTATAATTACATGCCAAAATTATTGTGTGCATCACACACAACACAATATGCACATACACAATATAAATAATATACCTGGGTTGGCCTCGGTGGATGCTGTTCGCCATCTTCATTTTGAGTCACGGTGGGATTCAGCGTCAGCGCTTTAACATTAAAATACAACGAATCTAAAGTGTTTTAATAAACGGTAACATTTCCTCAAATACACCAAACAGCGGTATTTAGGGTATGAACTCGAATCATCCAAAAGCGCAAACACAGGCGAAAAATCCGCCTTACCTAGGCCTGTAAATACAAATTCATCGAAACGCTCAAAGGAATATCACCTTTTAATTTCCCACCTTGATTTCGCTGATACTCCGTGTCGGTTGCCATCTGGAGGAACGGTCGCCTTTTTCATGAGAACACCTAATTCATCCTTCTGCAAATATGCACAAAGTAGATGGGGGGGGGGGGGGGGGGTCATGTATGCATGATAAAAATACAGAAATCGGAGAGAAGCAGCGCCCTCGGGTCAATTAACGCACATAGAGCGCAATGAGCCTGCCTCTGGCAATGCGAAGTCATTTCAGCAGAATGACAGATAGTTACGGTGACGTGGGAAGCGCCTAAGCGGCAGAGGGAGCGTCGCGCTGACCCTGGTAACTAACCGCAGCAGCCAGTCGTTAGGTGTCGCCGATCCAGATTTACTGCATATCAACGACACACAAGTTGCAGTGAAATCTGCACCCGGTTTAAAAACCACAAAGCGTCCCAAACCCTCTGTAATCACCAACCACGCTGCATTGCAGACCCAGGCGCGATCCTTTTCCTTTACTCTATATAACACGATAAAGTTATACTACACCTGGCCACAGCGCTGAGTAGCCGCTATATTCGTCCGGGCGCCGTGTAGTTCGAAGTGGACGAAGTGACCAATCAGAACGTCGCTCAGCGACACGGTCCGTCCCCATGTTGGTCCCGAACGGAAACAAGAAGTTTCAGTTCCGCTTCTGCTTAAGAACTGCTGAATATGCCGTGGCTTTACAGGGTTATAATTTATTATATTATTACATTAAACCATCACATATTTTTTTAGGATACTAGCCTAAAGCAAAGTTTGTTTTGTCTTAGATACAGCCATACTATTCCGTACTTGCGCAAAACTACTAATTGATTTATTTCCATGGGTGGGAAGTTGGCAGTCCGATCGCGCGCAGTGTGCTTTATCAGATGATTTGGTTTTTATAACAGATTGTATTGCTTCATAGTTCATTTGCTTCAGTCTTCCCTTCTGACAACATAGTCCTCCATCTGCCTTATAGTAAGTATCATATTATTAAAACCGTGTGACACAAACGGAAGTCATGGCAATATCTGATTAACGTGGATTTAATTGCCTTATTTTGCGCATTAAGTTGATACCTATAGCTTATTGTATTTGGGTTTTGCTACTTTTCATGTTTAATACATATATGGAATATGTCACCAAAAACTTTACATACCACGATATTTCTGTAATTTGTTGAAACTGTAAACACCGCGAGTGTCAAAAGGCCTCATTCCAGGTAAAGTTAATAATACTGCAGAGGATTTTGACAGTTGTCCAGTGTGTATAAATGGAAAATGCCATGTTTTGTTAGCACTGCTAGTGGCTGAAGAATTTGAGAGTTACCTTGCGGGCGTTATGTGGCCTTATCACACCTTCCAGCTGGCATGATAGATAAGTAATGGAATGCAGAAATCGAGGTGAATCTCGATATTTCTCTAGATGAACTTCACCATCGATCAGACTTGGGACAGCTTACCCGTGAACCATGACCCTATAAACATTAAGTTTTCGCCGGGAGATTGTGGACTGTTAATGGAAGTATCCGCCCCCTTTTTCAATGATCCAGCATCTCCACCAGGGGGTGCTGGTCAGCCGTTTCCTGGGCTTTGGGACTACGAAGGTGCGTTTATATCATTCCAGAGCTGAACTATAAATACCAAATTTTGCATTTAATTGTCCGAATAATTTGCATATAAGTATACTTGACCATATAACAAAACATAAAGAATGAGTGCCTGTGAATAATATAAAACAGGGCTGAGATCAATATTTGGGCCCCTAATGTCTATTCTGCCTATACAGTATATATATATATATATATTTTTTTTTTAGTTGTGGAGTCCTTCTTCTTGAATAGCAACACAGAAAAATACCTGGAGGTGGAACTTTGCCCGTACGTATTTACATGTTTGTCAGCTTCCTTGACGTGCTGGTGCATCATTAACAAGCTAATTTTTATTGTTATTTATTTACTTTATCATCAAATAACTATACATAAATTAAAATGTGCCATAATATATTTCTGTTTCATTTACCACATGAGATAACCTGTATATAATTTTGGGTGTGTATGATAATGGGTTGCATGTTTACTTGTTTTACAGGCATGGACAGCATTTGATTTTATTGCTTTCAGGGAGGGGGCATGCATTCCAGGTTGGTTAAAGCAGTGTTTCCCAGACAGTCCACACTTTTGCTCCCTCCCAGCTCCCAGCCAATCATTAACACCGAGCACCTGGTACAGATGTGCTGAGAGGAAGTTAAAATGTGGACTGTCCGGTGCTCCTCTGAGAACTGGGTTGGGAAATACAGGGTTAAAGTACAACGCTTTGCTGCTGCATCCCACACTGCCCTTAAGGTGCCTGATGCACATTGTTTTTTGTATCTCTTTAAGCAAGGGCTGCCTGTGTCATTCCACGCTTCCATAAATGGCAATAAGTGGGCGGGGCAAGCGCTCCTTCCCTGGAGATACTTCCCACCTGGGGTGAATAAAATGAATTCCTATGCGATCCACGGTTCTGGGGAAGCTAGATCCTATCAGGCCCTTTATCCCATACCGAGGGATGAAATCGGGCCGGGTCAAAAACCCAACTTGTAAGTATGCAAATCTTCACATCTATACAGATCTTACACCAGTGTCTCAGCAGAACAGGCTCAACTGCATAATATTACCATATTGTATTCTTTATATGCAGAGAACTATTGTAATGTGAATTTATCTTAGCGGGAGGTGAAATCATATTACAATCTTAGAACATATCTGATGGAACTTGAGGCACTGATGGGAGGAACGGTGATAAATTTTGTATTGCACCATACCAACAAATCATCTGAACACATATGACCTATCAGCTGTGAGCTGACGTCACTTTAGAGATTAAAATATGCTATGATACTCTTCCCATCAGTCACCGCCTGGAATATTTCCAAGATTTCCGCCTTCAGGACATCATGGGAGACGGCTGGGTGCAGCCCGAGTCGGACCTTTGGACGACAGCCGGATGAGCATCTAGGCTGTGAGGTCGGATTGACTAAGAGACCAATGCAAAAGAAATGAGTACATGGTTAACTGCACAGGAGTGGATTCTGACCTGGTTTTGAAATGATGATCATATGATACATAATGTAATGAATATCAACTCATCAGAATTGTTTAAGCTGATCTAGGTTTAACTAAAATAAAAATTTGTATTAGTGAGGAGAGATTTATTGAAGGATTGTGCATTTAAAGACTTATGATTAAAGCTTTATTAAATGCATTCCAAATGTATTACAGAGGAGCATGTTTGTTTGTTTACATCCATCCATCCATGTTCTAACCTATTATCCTGGATAGTCTTTTTGTGGAACCTGAACCGTGTTTCAGGCAGTATAGTGCAAAAGACAGGATAACATTTTGGACTGTTTGCCAGGATACATACTCTGAAATGCTACAGGCAAAGCAGAAACACAAATTAGCCAGTGCAACAGAGAATATGCTTCAAAATGTCAGTTTTTCTTTTCCATTTATTACAGAGCAACTAAATGCGGTTTGCTGTTAAATCTTCGCAATACACACCCACTGGCTCATCAGTCCATCTTTAGGTATGTCAGTGTGGACCCTAAGCTCTTTGTAAATTAAATTACCCTGAAGCCAAAGGAAGAGCTCTGGCCTTGATTTATTAGCGATTTTACAATACAGTTTGGCATCATACAACTTCTGAAATGAGTGGCCCCCACCCTCTGTAGATAAGATATGAGCATCTAGTTTTGCTTTTTGTCTCCACCCAGTGGCATCATACAATAGCAGCTTTTGAGTCTGACTGATGTCGGGTCGGTCCTGCCCCATTGTTCACCATTATATTGAATTTAAGCCTTCTAAGTGTTACAAGTGTATAAGGATATTATAGCGCAGAATGTGATATAGCCGCCCAGACCATGAATGTATGTTTAAGTGCCTCTAATAATGTTTTTGCATAACATAGTATATGCAAATGAGGACCAGTTCTATATTCCGCCAAAGTATAAAGAAGTAATTTACATTTGCCATAGTTCTGCCCTCAGTTAAAGTTCCCCATCCATGCTGAATGCATAAGCCTCTCCTTGGTTTAACAATATCCTTTGTGACACTTCTGTAAATCCCTTCGGTGAAGTGAGATAAAACAATTTGCGCAGTGAGTCAAGAGAGGCATCAGTCTGATTCATCCTCGGCTTCTTTAGCTAGTTCCCTACTCTGACACAGATTATTAGAACTTGAGATGTTTACATTTAAGCTACCTTTTCATCCCGCGTCGTTCGTGGCAGTGATGTCACAGGTATTTACGGTGATGGCTGACTGTATTGTAGTCTGTTTGGCGAGGACCCAGAATATTTATTTGCTGTACGTTTCATTTATGTGGTTTAGGGACAATTAGACTAGGCTTTAACTTCTGTCAGATATTGGATCATTAAAGCAATGTGTCTTACAGATTAAACACATATTCAAAAATTGTGATTTATGTAATGATCTTCAGGCCAAAGGACTTGCATATTTTGTTTCTCACGGTCTACAGTAGCATCCAGATTCCCATCAAATGGAGATGAATGACTTTATTTATTTATGTCGACTTATACATTAATGGGTATCTTCTGGCTTTCCCTGAGAAGTGAATAATTCATCGGTTACTGAAAAGATACCCTAAAAAATTCAGTGTGTTTTCAAACATTTAATTCAAAAGTGGGCATAAACCTCTCTGTTTTCTTTCGGCGTGAACCTTCCTGTTCACCCCACGATATTTTTTTTGAATCACTGATTTACTTTGACAGTTAAACTCCCCGTCCCGTGGAAGCCCTCGCATTTATTCAGTTCCCGTAGCAGCTGGAAACTCTCGTACTCAGACACACACAATCGATTTTCTTGTACCGAGCACCCATCTCCACTTACAGTTGTAATCCCTTACTGAGCCCTATCGTTTTTAATTGGTCCTTAACGTTTGAAATCAGACAGTGATTAAACCCAGAGAACTATCCGTTAAAGCACCTCATTATCACTTCTCCCCCATCTACTCCTTTTGAACAAGACTAGATAGATTACAATTCACCTGCTTTCAGTCTTTTCTTTCTCTAAAGTAATGTTATCGTTGCGCCGTGTCTTAGAAGTGCCAGATATCAGGTTCTTCTTGTGACAATCAATGCTAAAGAGCACTCAGGCCATGTTGCCGTGTAATTTCTGGACATGAATGGTAGCCGCTGCACAGATTATTATACACAGATGTATTTTTAAACATTCAAGCGAAGTTAAAGATGTTGCAGAGTACCCGGGGGGGGCTCTTGAGACTGTCACATTCATTACTGCCTTTATTCTTAAAAAAAAAGAAGTCAAAAGTATTTTCAAAGTTCATTAGGGGGAAAAAAACAGAAATAACTTTCCACTTGAAAGTTTGACGGATGATTGACGAATACAGAAAAGTTTAACTTTGTAGACGACGCTAGTGATATTAAAGTCAAAACGAAATGACGAGCCCCTCACGTTCCAAAATGACTAGGCGTATTTTTAGCATATAAAATTTCACGCTTTCTCTTTCACTGTGGACATGTTTGGTGGCCTTGCGTCAACCTTTGTTCCATTAACGTTCACCCACAGTCGATTTTCCGCGGAGATGCTATTGATTCGTCCCAATTTTGTCAGTATAAAGGGATGGTTTTTAAAACTTGACCAACGCTTAAGGTGGCACGTCGACAGAAATAGAACAAACAGAAATTGATGGATATCTAGCATCTTGAGTTGTTTTGAAAGGTGAAGGTTAAAACTGAACGTAACGATGAAACCGTCATGTAAATTTTGTCACCCTTTCAAATTAATAAATAAATAAAGCCATCCAAAAGCACTCAGTTCCTGCTGTTTATCGGGCGCATTTTTGGCTCTTGAATGCTGTCCTCTGTATAACTTTGAAATATAGTTAGGCTATGACACATCCATATAAACTGGGCCATGGTGAGCTGCCCTGAATACTAGGCTTTGTGGGCCTTCAATGAAGGTCTTAGTTCAAGGTATGGCCATCAGAGCCAGAAGTGGCTGGCTGACTACCTTCTAAATACACAGCTAACCCGAGGTGATGCATGCTACATCACCTCTATCTATTTCTTCAGGAGAGGCTCTCCTTTGATCATCTTTTTTTTTTTTTTTGAGCCGAATACCACTCATCGCCAGCAGCTCTGTTCAGTCATTATTGCCTTTCACCACCTGTGGCCTGGTCCTTTCGATGGATGACTGTTCAGAAAAAGGAAAAAAAAAAAGGTGACTGCGCTTGGATAAATTGGCAAAGGCTGGCACACACACACAAGCAGCAGCACCTTCTTGAGCCCATGAAATGGCTCCCAGCTCTCCCTGGTCCAGTCGATAAGATTGTTCTGTCCTGGAGCGGCTTTCCAATTTGGCAGCTTGTGTAATGGAGCGGGGATTTTATAGAGGAAAAGTAACAATAGCTATTTGGTCACAGACTATGGCAATCCTTCAAAGCTCCCATCTTGAGATCTCTGTCCATCCTCATTAGACTAACCATATAGTTGGTATTTCCTTTAAAATGTAGGGGGGAAAAAACATAAATGACACACTCAACACAGAGTCACTGACCAGCCGACCTCTGCAACTGCCTCTTGTGGTCACTGGTTCATGGTAAAACCCAAAGGCTTATGGGAGTTTTACTTAGACAAACATGTTCTGAGGGCAGAATGAAAAATGATTGGTTCAGAGTGATAACCAATCAGGTCTTGTGTCAGATATCCAACCAAACAATCAGATGTCTTGGTCCCACTTCCTCTAATTGCTTGGGCCCACCTCCACTACGATCCCATGCAAGTTTTAAACGCTTCAGTGGTGTTCATTTTGCATTATAAACAATAATGCATTTTAAACAATATTTTCAGAAATAACACCCAGCATAAAGCAAAACAACAAAACCAAAAAAACAAATGACAGGAGAATGCTCCGCACTAACATGACATGGGTCATGATATGCACAGACATCAAACTCTAGCTGCAGTCAGTAGAGCCGGATAGTATATTCTGGAATGGGGGATAGAATGATTGGAAGAATATGACCGGGAAATAAAAATTCAAACAAAGGAAAACAATGACCTGGGATTGAGTCTCTACCTTGGCTTTATGCGTCTGGAGTTTGCATGATCTATCAGGACCCAAACTTCATGGTTCCCAATCACCGGCTTTCCAATCACCACTCTCCTCTATTATTATAATATTATTTATTATGCTACTTGTACGATATTTGCTATGTATTGTTCTTCGTTGTTGTGTTGTTTAAGCCTGCAGAGAGATCCGCAAGTGCGTATTTCATAGTACTTGTACAAATGACGACAAATATTTTGAATCCTTGAATCCAAGCATACTAGGGGCGGACCCCAACCCAGGACATGCACCTCCAGGTTAGGCCCCTGTCTGTGGCACGGTCTACCCTGCAGTACCCCCAAACCACATTGCTCAGTAAAGAATCAGAAAGCCAAAAATGCTACAAAGAGGCTTGGTTCAGGCATCTGCCAGCTGAACGCAAGTCTGCTGCACCCGCCCTCACTCTTCACCCAGAAGCCCGCAGTCCTCTCCAACATCTATGGCTAATTACTACACATCTCCTCCTCCTTCTACATTTTTCCCACCAGTAGCTGACAGATGAAAACAGTGCATGTATTTATTCCGGTAACCAGTTTCTAAGGAGTTTATTATTAATAATAATAGGAATAATTATCATAAGTCCTGCATGTTTGCCACTTTCTGACAGGTTTGCTCAGTTTGCATTTCTAAAAAAAAGCAGAGACCTTTGTTTATATTACACAATATGTAAAACACACAAGTAAGCACCGGAAGTTCTGCTAGCTTAATCCTCAATGCAATCGACAACGCAAACTACCGAAACTTCCTATAACAATGCTAGATTATAGATAATAGCTTATGCTAGATAATAGCATCTTTTTCATCCTGTTTCATCAAGCAGCTGTGGATTGTACATTGAAATGTTATAATCGTGGCCGTACCAAGTGATGGATTCAGGGAAGAAAAAAAATATCTATCAGACCAGTGCAAGTGTCTGTGGGAAACTCTGTTGCAGTAAAAACAAAAGACATAAATAGCTTTCAGAAACGTAGTAAACAATAATCATAATAATAATAATAATTATTATTATTATTGTCATTATTACAATAAAAATTTATTGTCACTGTGTCATTCTTAAACTGTTACATTTTCAGTTTTTTTAAGAATGCCTTTTACTGAACAGTAAAACAAAACACAACTCATCCACATACAGTATGTATTCATGCCAATGTAAACTCTAAAATGTGAGTGAAAATTCACTGATTATTCTCTTCATGTTTTCCTGTAAGCCGCAATTCACTGATTATTCTCTTCATGTTTTCCTGTAAGCCGCAATTCACTGATTACATTCATTTTGATACAGTGATGGAGTTCTCATTTTGTTTAGAACTTATTAGCACCATTTATAACAGTCTAATAATAATAACAGTAACAACTCTGCCAGGAACATGTAGTAAAATCTCATTATGTGGTTTTTATTATATAAGTTACTTTTAATACTACATCGCTTATTTACAGTACGTCCCTCACGGGTACAACAGCAGGGACTGCTCACAGAATAAGGATTCTGCCACAATCTCCAAGTCTGCTGCCCGTAATGTCCCGTTGCCAGCATGAAAGCATCACTAATGGCTTTTCATTTTGCATAATTTTTCAAGTTGTGAAGTGAGTGGGAAGCGAAAACAGCCAAAAGAGATAAAGGAAAAACAGTGCTTTTAACAGTAAACTGAGAAAACATAAAGGGCCCACTCCATGGCAACGTTAGAGGGACCAACCTTGATCCAGCTGCAGCAGCTTCACAAAAATTAGGGGGGGGGGGGGCAGGTTGCAATTTATAATCTCGCCCTTTGTCAGGTTCAGACTCGTCTGCTGAGGGAAGAAAGGTAATTACCGTTGTTGACAGCAATGCCAGGTTGTCACGTTAAGAGATGGGAATCAAAACGGCACACTGTGTTTGACTTAATGCGAGCCAGCCAATGAGGTTTGGTGTTTTACTACGAAGACACCCTAATTATCTACACTCTACTGCAGTCGATCATTTGAAGATATAAATAGAAAAGTCATCAGCTTAGGTGTTTTGGATTTTAACAAGCTACCCTCTCAACTGACTTATTCACTTACTCTCATTGGCAAACTGAATCTAAATGTTCAAAATCCATTCATATTTTTAGGAATTATTCAAAACGATTAATGTCCAGAGGCTTGATTAGTACTAATAGTTCAAAGGTACACGCAGTTAAGAAACTTCCATGTAATTATCTCTAAAATGCAGACGACAGACAAGAGTATACTGAGGAGTTATAACCACCACCTATAGGCTATAATACCTATTTGTTGAAGTTACTGTATTCATTGGTGTACTTATTTTAACGTCAATTTTTATAGAGTTGGGTGGTGTATAGATGAACACTTCCTTCCTCTCTCAAATACCTGGCACTTTCTGTTCTTAAGGAATATCCCAGTAACCACCTACATACAACCCATGTCTCATATGACAGCACTCTCAGAAGTACTTAAGCTATGCAGTGGCCCTGAAGATTCTTGTAATTAATTATTGAGAGGCGCTACTTTATCCACCCACCACCTCTACTTATGAACATTCTGCCCCAATTATTTAGAGACCCAGCTTCCTTGTTTCTTAGATCTTCACTCATGTGTTTTGGTCTGAGTACTTGCCATGTGAATTTCATTTTCTAAGGGCGCACGGTTTTACAAGTCGGATCCCTCCCCAGGGATCGACTGGAAAATGCCCAAAGACGGATTATCGATAATCTTCTGTATTTTGGTGCTCGGGGTGTAGTGAAGATATTATACTCTGAAACATTTAGCCCCACAGGTGTTCCATAAAGCCTCCTAATGCATGTTATAATTTATTTATAAAAGCAATACGAAGTGCATTTACACGGGGCACCTACTCCTATGACGCTTGCTTCTCGTGAGGTGCGTAACTTCTAACAAGAGACGCAGCTGTCTTTCGACGGGTTGCGGTGGCGCGCCGCGCCGCGGTGCACCGGCAAGCCGAGTTTTCTCCGCAGCTCCTCCGGGTTTCCGCGGCTAAGCCAAGGGGGCGGCTGTTGGTACGGTGCTGCAGCTTTCATAACACGGCTTACCCGCTGTAAACAGCGCGATTAACGAGCCTGGCAGACCACACTCTACCCCACGGGGGCGTTGCACCGGAATTCTTAATAGAAATAGTCCGTCCTGTGCCGGAAAGTGGAAGGCATATCCCCCAAACAATACTCGGTGTGTACACAAAGATAATGAGCGCAATTTACACCTCAGAGGTTCTAAAAATATTAGAAACACCTGATGGCATATTTGCTGATAGGCTTCCAAGCAGGACGGCGGCAAAGGATCGCAAATTAACTTCCAAATGAATCAGAAGCAGGTAATTATTGAGGGTGGAAAGAGCCGGATGGACGTCAGTGAGTTTGTATTAAAGATCTACATATGCTTAGGGCAAACACATCGGCAGTGAGGAAGCACAGTGAAAGATAAGGGATTAGGCCTACAGTTGGGTGAATCTCCTCCAAGGAGATAAAGATATATACATTAACAGTATCATATATTTTTAGTGCCTACAATTTGGCTAATTAGCATATAAAATGTGAAAGATATATTTATTGAGGTCATCAACGGTTATGGAAATAGACATAGCAGTTAATAAAACATTAATTACATAATTAGGATTAAATCAGTAGGAAATGCCGCACAATAAAAATTATTTTTTAATAATTTAATAAGTAATATTTGTAATGGCACGTTTCTTATCACTTAAACTGTTGCAAATTAAAATGTTTGTCTGTCTTTTCATCCATCCATCCATCCACCTTCCAAACCTTTATCCTGGTCAGGGTTGTCTGAGAGGGGCCTGGAGCCTATTCCAACCAGCATGGGGCACAAGGCTGGGGTACACCCTGGATGGGAATAAAATTATGTTCCTAGCCAAATATTTTTACAATTTTTAGTTTTATTTGTAGCTTAAACACAGAAGATGCCTATACACCACAGTAGATACAGCATTTTCAAAAGATTTATTAGTTATAATCATTTAAATGTTTGTTCCTTAATATAATTATTATGACCTGATATTATTATACCTCCTTCCACCACGAGAAGGCTCGCTCCAGACCTTTCTCATGTTGGGCTCCCCAATGGTGGAATGAAGAATCCCTCAAGCCCCTCCTGCTGCAGGAACTCCTCTACTAGCCCGGTGCCTCCTTACATTCCCCA
>JAODKL010000051.1:6705395-6731008 GCA_026780765.1 Petrocephalus schoutedeni
ATAGCCTCATTAGGTTCTTGCTTTATCAGAGGCTGTTCTGTAGCCCCTTAGCTTTCCTGTAGCTGCTTACACCTGTATCTGGGCATTCACTGGAAGCTCAGCCTAGCCGCACCCAGTCAACTCCGTGTC
Source organism: Petrocephalus schoutedeni (assembly GCA_026780765.1). Lineage (NCBI taxonomy): Eukaryota > Metazoa > Chordata > Actinopteri > Osteoglossiformes > Mormyridae > Petrocephalus > Petrocephalus schoutedeni. The sequence goes on from JAODKL010000051.1 coordinate 6,705,525, forward strand.
AGCAGGTATATTTGCAATGGGCTATTTGTCTCACTTGTATGTCGTTTGGATGCTAAAAGTGTAAATGATATTAAGAATAACTCGGACTTTTCTTGCTAGATTCGCTGTCTTTGTGATCAGTCCTCACTGTCTGCGAGCTCTCTGCTGATGCGGTCGCCGCCACTTAGTTCCGTCCTAAATGATGAAAAGAGGAGAGAAGTGTTTTTTTGCGGAAAATTAAATGTGTCAGTTACTCTTATCTCGCCTAAGATGTAATTTCCTACCATCACTCAGAGTTTATAGCGAACGCATACATTGTATCAGCGAGTTCCCAATTCATTTCTTCTGCCAGGATATCAATTTTAAAATGTTGTGTCTTCAAAAATACCCTATGCATTTGTTTATAGAAAATTGATATAGAGTGTAATGGGATTTTTTATATATTATTGTTGGCAGATGTTTTTAATTTATATATATTGACTGAGTGGCATCCCATCCAGAGTGTACCCCAGCCCTGTGTCATGTGCTGCTGAGATAGGCTTTGAAGGAATAACTGTATAGTTATCTGTAGGCTTATATCTTATATCCTATTTTGATTGACAGTTATTCTGTCCATGTTGTAGCTCAGCCTCCTGCTCTGCGATGTGTGGGGTGCATAGACGCTGAGTTCACATGTGACCTGATCCTGGAGAAGTAGGTAGACAATGGATGGACTGTATAAATTGCAGGGTTCCCAACTTTGCTCGGCTGGCTGGCATGAGATTTTCAATTCGGGATAAGTCTGCACTCACATACATGCACATTTACATGTATGTAAGAGTTTTATTACCTTGCAAATAGTCTGTAGGGTTTGACAACTTCCCCAGCACTTTTGACGTAGCTAATTTGAGGTTTATAATGGAGTTATAGCGATTTGCCTTAAGATTTCTTGTGTTAGAGTCTGAAAACCTGAGTGTCACGCCAGATGCCTCAGAGCTGGCAACCCTGACATTGTCATTTTGAAACATCAGTCCAACCCATAAAACCTTATTAAAATAAAGATCTGTTTAAAACTGAAGCTTCCTTTTGACAGTCAAATCATTGTTTCTGAATCCATTACTGCCGAATCGCAGGTGATCTGTCAATCTGGTCAACGTGCTGGCAAACAGACACCGGCACTTGACTCTTCATATAGAGGCAGGGGAGGCAGGGAGCTGGTGTCATGTCACAAGTCCTTAAGATCGTTTGATAATTCGCAATTAAACGTGTTTATTATTTCATTAGAGCCCTGCTTGGCTGCGTCATGCCGCGGTAATGAACCGTCTCCAGCCATCTGGAAAGCCATTAATATACAGCGGACGGCCGCTACGAGCCCCGGCAGCCACGCCGGACCACCGCGGGCTCCGGGGAGGTCGCCTCGGTGTGGAAACAGTGGCAGTTTTTTTTTAAGGTCATTTAATCCTTCCCCTTTATTAGCTCTGATTCGCGGTATAATTATGCATGCCGAAGCAGCTGAGCGGCAGAAAAAAAGAGGAAAGTGGGTAAAAAAGAGCGCTGATAACAGCTTAATGCAATCTCAGCGAGTGAAAACGGAGGTAATATATCACCTGCCACAGTTAATAAAATACCATATCTGCCCACGTTAGTCAGAAAAAAGGGGGCTAACTGATATTTCATATAAATGTACTTGCACGGAGGCGCAGCGCGGCCGCTGCGCGCTCCCGCGAACCGGCCCTGTCCGGCTCTTCTCGCTCCTTTGGTTACTTATTAATATTTCACATGGAAAGCACAGGGTGGCGTTTTTCTTGTGATTTGTTTAATCTTATCCGAGAGAAGATCTCATTTTCATTTTATTTGCGGAGGGGAGAGGATGTTCCTTTCTCTTCCGATCTCCGCCTCTCTCATCATCGGGAGGATATTACCCCTCCTCGGGTCCCCGTTGTGTTTCCAGTTATTATATTAAAGGTGCGTTTTCACCTGCTGCTTGCCAGAGCTGAGACATGCTTGATCAAATGGGGTGTAAATGCACCTTTCTGAGAATGAGCATATGCTTTAGAAAAATAAATTATGACTTTCTATATATTTTATTTGCTTTATTTCTTTTTTACATTGTATATAATTTTTACATTATTTTTTGTAAGCCTTACACCAGATTATAGCTGTTGGAAGGCAGATGGTTGTGCATTAGGTTTCGGTTTCGTTTGGAGCGGCTATTATAATTTATTGGCTCTGTTACCATTCAGTTCTGCTCATTGCTTATGCATGGGACATGCAGTCAAGCACAATACAGGACGCATGGCATTTAGTTAGATGTCCGTCTTCTGCTGTTCGTCAAGGTGTTTCTGTTTCTCTGCAAATGCACCACCCACCTTTAACAGTTGATAGTTTCTCCGGGTGATCGATTGAGCTATAGCGAAGACTGGCCCAATCCCATCCCCCACAAAAAGAGCACTGCGTGTATGATTCTGCATCTCTTACCAGGCTTCAGAAATTCCTCGGTGGATAGGTAAATCAAATCAGATTCAGCTGATGGCTTTTCATGTGGGGATGTGGAGCTCCCACTGAGAGCCAGACCCTCTAACAGCCACTTTATTTGGTCGTGACAGAACCAAACAGCCAAGTGGATCCAAGTGGAATGGCCCAGAAAAGCAATAAGCAGATTATTTAGTTTCGTCTAGCTTTGAAGAGCGACTGGCTGGAGATCATGGGGGTCAGATGCAGTAAAAAGCACACCCCCCACCCCACCTATCCTGACTAGTGGGAACAGGGTTGAATCAGCCCAAACCAAGCTGCATTTTTAAGGACGACAGAGGCAAGTCAAAGCTGCTGCTGAAAGTGATGGCTCTTAAGGCAACAATAAAATACAGACCTTGTGGATACATCTATTTTCCGTCCTGCTGTTATATATGCTATGAAAAAATCAGTCTCCCAGTCTGAATTTCTATGTGCGGCGATATTTGATTTCAAACATTACCTTGAATCGAAACTGATATAAAATGATAAATGACTGAATAAATAGTTTTCTTACAAGAATAATTGGAAAAAAAATGTGTACAACATTCAAGGCCCTTATATTCAGTAAGTAGTTATGTTCTATCAGGGGCTACAGTACATGTCCATATAATGTGTGATTTAGTCAATTACAGTACCATTCTGGTCCATTTCTCAGTGGTGTCACTGATAGTCATGGGTTTGCAAGTACAGGTTTCTCATCTTGGACCATGGCATCTTAATAGAGAGGAGGTCTGGACCTTGATTAGGAGAAAATTTCTTTTCTGGCCGTTCTTGTGTTAGACCTGCCCTGCCATATTAAGTGATCGCATTTCATCTTCAAACACAAGCAAATCAGCTGACCGGTCAAATTCTCCGGTACGGAGCAGAATGCATGATAACTTCAGTTGTTCAGGCTGTGGCGCTGCAGCAAACAATTTAGGGATAAATAAATAAAGTAGAAATTAAATACTCAGTCAATAATGTGCCTGTGAATAACACATCGTTCAACTTCCAGTGAACTTGCAGTCAGGATAACCTGGCCATTGAGCGAGCATCTTATCTCTTAATCCCCTCCCCCATCCCTCGTCATTCCCAGAGCAGTCTGGCCAATGAGCGAGCTTCCTCCATCAGATTGCATCTCTTAATCCCCTCCCCCATCCCTCATCATTCCCAGAGTAGTCTGGCCAATAAGCGAGCTTCCTCCATCAGATTGCATCTCTGAATCCACTCCCCCATCATTCCCATTTTCTACGGAATAACTGTCGTCAACGAGTCGTCACATGGTGACATTCACGACTCCCCTCTCAGTGGCAGGAAACACAGTTAGCTGGACATGTTTGGGTGTTTAACAATTGCATCAAGTCTCAAGAAGATTAATATCTGTGTATGTATATTTTCTATATGTTGTGTGTGTGGTTGTGAAATGGTGCTTACCCACAAATTCGGTTTGCACATCGCCCCTTAAATTAGATGGCAGCAGACAATTCCCAAGCCCTGATAGTACAATGGTCAGCTTTAAGAACATTTTTCCAGAAACTGGACTTTTTTCAGGAACCTCATTCCCAGAGCAAGAGCTCTGTCCAACTGTAGTCCTTCAAAGGTAGTGTCCCGTTAAAAGGCTAAGTCCCTCCTTTATTGCGATGGATCTATATGAAATTACTTGTGAGGTTTAACCTACAAGCTTTTTGCAACTCCCATGCTTATTTAGCATAAAGGTCCTGTTGCTGCAATTCCTGTTGTGCAGTGGGAAGGTGACACATGGAGGTGGCCAGGAACTGAGACTGTCCAGGGACCTGAAACCAGGGACTAGATTTCATAACTTTGGTAAGAAAGTGCCTTCAGTCAGACACAAGGGACCCCAGGTTAACCAAAAAGTATCGGCACAACTTTTGACTTTTCTGTCCATAGAATGCTGTTCCAGAATGATTGAGAATACAGGGAATTCATGTTCTTCCTAGCGGGCAGTGGCTGACATGCAGTCTGTTGTCATGCGTCTCCATTCTGTCAAGAGTCCTCGGATGGCAGAGTCATAGACTTAACCTGATGTGTCTTCTGGTTTGTTGAGACTTCTTAGATGATTTGAGATACCTTCACAAGATGGTCACTCCTGGGAGGTCTCACATACAGTATGTCTCAGAGCATTGCTCTCACTGAATTTCTTTCAACGTGTGGTGGGAACTGCCTTTAAAACACTGCATTTGTAATGTATTTACAGCCCAAGTCATGCTTGATTGTTTAGCACAGTGTTCAAACTGTTCACTCTAATTATCCCTTCAGTTTGGCTGGATTAACTAGAGGGTCGCAATTTTTTTCCAACTAAAAATTGCATGTTTTGTTACCATGCACACAAACAAATGACAAAAGAACCAAAGCACAATAGTTTGGCATATTTTTTTCTCTAAGACTCCATCTGGGTACACCCACAAAAATATATATCCAAATTCAGTGTGAAAAATACTGAAACTGTAAAGCATAATAATGTATCTTAGACTTTAACCTTAAGGAATGACTTTTGAGTATCTACCAAGTTTATTGACAGCATCTGAGAGAGGTTAAAAAAGCTCAAAATAGCTAAAATATGCACATATGTTAAGGGGGATCAAAACAGGTGGACTGAAACATGATAGGGTGCAGGAAACAAGTACAAAGTCAGTGACTGGACTGGGGAAGACAGGACTGGGAAGCACCTATATACGAGACTTGATGAGGGAGCTAATGAGAGGCAGCTGGGAGTGATTCACTTGGGAGCAGGAACGATAGGTAAGACAAAGAAGCAACAGGTATGGTGCATTTGGGTCAGGCTAGGGTGGAAACAGAAGGGTCAGGTGGACATGGCAGGCAGGACATGGCAGTAATGATTGACGAAAATCATTAAATTAAAAAAAATATTAAATCTGACTTTCAAGTTTTCTGAACACTTTTAAAATAACCACTAGTGAGGTAGCTGATAAATTTATAATTGAAAAAAATAGATAAATAAACATTTTGGAGGTTACTGTAAACCTGAGGAACTTCACGCAATATGTTTAAAAATGTAGTATCTTCAGAATAAAAACAAAAGGTAGCTCGCTACTGACCTGCAAAAGCCACCTAATACACTTATAATGTGGATCACTAGACAAAGATTAGATATTTAGCAAGCTATTAAGTGGCAGCCAATAGGATGAAACAGTCAACTACTGCATTTACAGTTAAAGGACAGGCTAAAATCTGACTACGCCATCACCACACAACCAGTTAATAGGATGCGTTGTTATATACGCTTTGTTTTATTTTATTTTATTTATTTTACATTTTCTTTTAGTTGTTCATGCACCAACTTCCCAATGCTAAACATGACCAAAAAATCTGCAGTTAATGAAATAGATAGAAAAGTGTTAAAAACCCGTGGTGTGCAAAATCTTTTGACTGGTAGTGTATGTGTGAAGCAAACCTTGAGATGAATAATACATAGTTCCATGTATGCTCATATTTCAAAAATGTGGCCGTGGTGCTTTGACTTTCGCTATAAAGAAGCAGGGCAGCTGAATACTGGGAGATGATATTCAAGTGTGAGGTCTTGCATTTGAATGTGTTAAGAGCATGCTTTAATGACTGTAGCTGCACCTGAATCAGTGGTGGGTTATGGGACGTAATTCACTAGGACTCTACAATTCATTCTGTAGGAGCATTGCAGTGAAAAAACAGCTTCCAAGACTTTCAATACACTAATGCTTTAATGGCTAAGTTTGACAGAAAGGCCTTGAATCCCAAGTAACCCCTGACAGGGTGATCTATAAAACTCCTGACTGAACCAACACTGACTTAACATAATTCAGTTACACAATTATGCAATATACAAAATCATCCATGTAACCAATATTACGCTATAACTATCACATAGAACCGAAAGTCGATAATTGGCATCCATTCATTCATCGATTTTCCATATTCAGTACAGGGTTATCGGGAACCTGGAGCCTTTTTCCAGGAATTAGTGAGAATGAAGCAGGGGACACCATGGATGAGATGGCAGGCAGGCGGTACATATATACAGACTCAGAATCACTCTATATGGGTAATTCAGAGATGCTAGCTAGCTAACCGCACAGTTTCGGTTCAGTGGTAGGAAACATATAAACACAGTGAAAGCCCCACACAGACAGAGCCGGGGAGGCCTGTTACGGACTTTGCAAGTAGACATAAGAAGCGTGAGAATTCACACTTGCAGTTGCAAGCTGGTGATAATGACGATTCATATTGGCTGTCTGCTTTCAAAGCTGTTGGCTTCAAACGAGACCCATGTGAGATGACGTTGGGCGGAAGGGATTGGTTTTATCGGAGGCATGGGGCTACAGAAGCAGGCAGGAAGGAGATCAACACGGTGGGCCTGGCAGACACCAACAATGGGGGGAAAAACTCTGAATCACATTATGAGGGACGGGAGACATATTCACAAAGCTGGGAACAGATGGATTGAATCGGCATAACATGCCTGGTCACGTGACTCAACCTCCCTAGGCAGCTGCACACCAACGTTCTCCATTCCCGTTCTTTCCGTAATACAAATGCCGCCTCCAAACTTATCGATAACGGACCTATGTGAACAAACTGCGGCTAACGCAGAATGACCATTTCTCTCTTTTTAATCTATACCGTGCTCGCCACCGGACTTTTTACTAATCACAGGCGAGGTAGCGCTACGAAGGAGGCAGGAAACCATTGATCGACCCGTGGAATGATGGCTTCTTCAAGCCCCCGACGTTACCTGGATTCGTAGCTGGCGGGGGAGATAAAGAGCTACTGAAGCGCTCTCCGGCACCACAGACCCGACCCATCCCGCTGAATAAGGCACTTCCTGCACCCGCCGCCTGCGAGAGCTTTCTCAGCAGCTAGGCCTGATGTTCAGTCCAGTTCATTCTGTATCATCCACCAGCTATGCCTGAAATTTTACATTTTAATGGCCTTATTTTGTGTGCTAGCCAATACGTTTGCTTCATACATATGGATGGCTTACACCTTGCCTTGCAGATTCAGAGTTGTGAAGCTGATTACGTCCATGGCCCTGTGTGTGTGTACAGCTTTGTGCAATCTCCTTGTTTTCTGTGGCGGTTTCCTGGCACAGTCCTTGTAAGACACGTGGTCTCGTTTCGCCGGTGTCCCTAACGTCTCATCACCGTCGCCGGCGAGTGCACGTGTTCTGCGAAGTTCCCAAACTTCCTGTTATTTACGCCGATCCCGCGTGGGGTGAGTGGTTATGGGAAATGAATAGATATTAAATGTAAATGGGTTGGCTCGGGGTCGCCGCGATTAGAACGAACCATCGATTTGAACACCTCGGGCTGCGCAATTCGAGACGAGGCCGACAGGCGTGACTCGCAGGACGCGGAGTGAAGGTATGGTATAATTAGTACTGACAAGAACAAGGAGCACCAACGACATGTAAAATTACCGTCTACCGCTGTACTGAAAACTGGTTTTCGTCAGATGTGTAGTCAGCATCAGTCACTTTCCTGTTTCACAATTGCCAAACATCATTAACTGTCATTATTGGAGGAAATTTTGATCTGGCTGGGAAGAATTGGGCTTAATTAGAAGGCTCTTCTCTGTTATCAGGAACTGGGCGTACTGAAGTGATGCAATTTGGTTGTAATTCTCTCCTGCATTTCCTAATATATTAATTATAGATTTATAGTGCCTATGTCTAGCAAGAGGAATTTATAAAGCAAAGCACAGTATTTTTAGAGTGGCTTCTGAATCATGTACAGAATGATTCTGCTTCTGTTGTACATGATCTTTGCTTTATTTGATACAGAGTAATGACCTTCCCATTTACCAATAATAGGATTGTACTGGAGGGTTAACTTAATATTAAAATGTGTAGGCAGATCTATTCACTGTACATAGCAGAGGGTGAAAAATACGTAAAATAAGAAAGGTACTTTCATCTCATGTGGCCGCCCTAAAATACAGTGATCGTGACGTTGGCTTGATTCAATATTTATGAACCTTTTTCTTATATTTTGACTGGGACTCTGTCCAAAAGAACAAGAACAGATTTAAACTATGACTTACTTGGTTATTAATATTGCCTTTGTAATGAATATGTTATGTGGCCTGCGATTTAATGACAGCGTTCAAAGAAAGCTACTTTTGTTCTCTGTTTTTTTTATTCAGAGGTTGTGTGTTGAAACCAGATTCCAGATGACATTGAAACGAAATGTCCACAGCTTTATACTGATGATCAATATATCGTGACTTTTGATCAAATATGATGAGAGGGCTAAATGGTTTGAATTTTTTATACTGGTTGCTGGAGAAAGGAGTTCAGAGTCAGACTTTTTGTCAAGAGAGAACCGGTGGTATTGCTGGCAGTAATTCTGTGTGTCCAGATGAAGGTGTTTTGTTTCTGGGGCCCCACTTACAAAGTCACTTTGGGGGCCCCCACTTCTTTGGGCCTCCCTCAAATGTTTCAAAAGCCAAATAAATAGAAGATTGTAGCTAGCTATCTGATTAGCGCAATCTGCTGCTTCAGCATCTCCTAATCGAAGAATGTATTTACTTAATATTAAGTGTAGTGACTACTGGCGGCCAACAGGGGGCCAAATCACTGGGGCCCCATACAAATGCATGCATTGTAAACACACCAGAGTAAAGGTACCAGGGCAGTTCTCTTTGGACAAGTGGACCTATTACCTAAATGGTTGGAGGTGTAACTCACAAGTACTTTGCTGTTTACTCCTTCCGTAGGGTGGTTATCTTGAATTGTGTCAACCGATGCCCAGCTGTTATCCTTGTAAAACTCAAGCATATGCACATCTAGTTTGCTAATAAATAAAAGCTATAAAGCTGAAGAGTGTCTCCAAAACCCCCCAAAAATAACACAATCTACAATAAAACAGCAATGTCCTTTTCCGTGGCTTAGTGCACAGGAACCATCAAAGATAATAAAAAGCATTACCTTGGGGTAGAAATCCCCCAGGATTCTACGTTATTAAGCCGAATGAAATGTGTTGCTTATTTCCGCCAAAACTACAAACAAGCAAACAAACATCTCATTAAGATGCATAATATTAAAGAAATTGCTTTTTTTTTCAAGATTGTTCTGCATGCTGCAGAAGGAATATCGTAGTCATTTAATTATATTAGCCTTCAGCAGGCAAAATTAAAGTATTTAAAACTGAAATTCTTGTTTCTGGAACAGTTCCACATGATATTCATTTATTTGTAATGCTCAACAACAATATTCATTAAACTTAGTTTCTGAATTTATAGCACATTAATTTTAACACAGTATGGATTGGCTCAGGTTGGTGAAACTGTTAATCTGATATGTGTTATTATTTTTCCAGTCTGGCCTGAATATATCCTATAAAAAAAAATCATAAATCATATAACGTTAGATATTAGTAGGACAGAACAGTAAAACAGTACACAGTAAAATACACATACATTTATGTAGTGTGTGTTTTAGGGTCTGTCTGTCTGTCTATCTATCTATTGGTCTGTCTATCTGAAGCACTAACTGTTATCATTTAAAGGTGAAAGGTGATTAATTTCATGACAGTATGAATTTTCATTATACTTAAACAAACAAACAAATAAATCCGTGTAACTGTTAAGTGGAAATTGCTACTGAAGTCTAAATTCCCACTGAGCAGAGATTTGCGCGTTTTCTTCTCTGTAGTAAATCTCCCCGTAGCTGTTTTATAATATGTGTGGAATAAGATATGCTCCGCTTATTGAGCCTGTCCAAAGGGATTTAGCCTGTCAGCGGAATATGTACTCCACCAAATACAAATATGGGTAACCTTAGCCCTTAACAGGTCAGGCTTTTAGCACATATTCACCAGGCCGAGCAACAGCATCCGAGACAGACAGGATGATTCCGACTCTTATCTGAAATCAGAGTTTATGACCGTCATAAAACACCTCTCGTTGTGAAGTACATGAAATTCTCTACTATATTTTGTGAAAAACAACCAGCATAGCCACCAACAGGTCTGTCATGTCTGGTGAAATTCGAGACATCGTCCACCGCGGTGATAATTGTATACTGATGGTCGCGGGTGGTTTTTGAGCAGCGTGGGCTTATGATTGGGGCAAATGCGTTTCAAAAAGACCTCTGTGAATTTTATGCCCTGCGTGACCCTACGGGAGAATGCTGGACTGTCTCTGAGATGGGAGGGAAAAGAAACACTGATGGAGAACGAACAAGTCAGCACTGTAACACGCTGTTAAACCCACAACTGTCCATGCAGTAACCCAGTTTGAACAAAGCAGACACAGCAGAGCAGACACAGTCGTATATATAGATATAAAGATAAACATACACACACAGCTTTGGGAAAAAAATTAAGAGTTTCACTCAATTTTCAATGTATGTGTGCTTCTGTGAATAATACAGTTCATACACTTTGTTGCAAACTGGGGCCTGGTTCTTCCCTGCTTCTCATTTATGAAGGGCTTCATCCTCGCTTTATAAGTCTTCAGATGGTTGGTGACACAACCAGCTCAGTTCAGTCACGCTCTTGGCCCTGCCGGTAAGCAGGCCCATCTCAGCGCGGTTACAGCTCATGCTTTGTAATGGAAAACCACCTACCGGCGGTTCAGCTCGGGTGGGAAAAGTGCCAATATAGTCCGTCCTTCAAACCTGAAGACCACATGTGAGGTGAATACATTGCCCAACTAGCCACTGTAGCATCCTCATTCTCCAGCTCTCAACTTGAGATTCAAAATATAAGTAAACATTAAGATCGGCAAACTTTATTGGCAGCATAGAGCCTCGTAACTTCAAGACTTCAATGGAGTGATGTGAGGTGTAAGTTAAAAGACTAACCCAGGGATAAACTCCTAGCTAATTGTTGGCCTTTCTCGCCTTGTCACCACCGTCTCTATTCATCAGGGACTGCGCCCCCCCCCCAGCCCCCTACGCACCCCGTCTTCAATCACACACATGCCTGCCAGTCGGCATTCCTCTGTACCCGGGAAAGGAGCGAGGTCTGACTGGCAGCACAAAGTCTCGTCTCTGGCAGGCCCCCAACGTGGCACCCCTGCTTCGGGACGGTTCTAAGGCCTTGCTCTCCCGCTCGACTCGCGTGGGCACGCCGCCGCTTGACAGCTTCCGCTTTCATACAGATACGTGAATGGAGAACAATCGCGGCACTTGCCAAAGAAGTGGGAAGAGGGAGCGTCAAAAAAAAAAAAAAACACACACACACACACACGCACACACACAGGAAAAACAAAATCTTCCGTTAAAATGACAAACACCCGAGAAGGAGAGTGAGCCTTATCTTCTCTTCATCTACCGGATTTTAGATAGAAAGAAAAAAAAAAGGCCACCCACATCTCTGAATGAAGATAGCAAGCGTTTAGCCTTATCCCGGGACGAGAGAACATGACAGAAATGTCAGTTTCTGCAGTGGAGAAATGAACTCTGGGAAATTAGTGTTCTCTGCAATTTGATCTGCGGGGAAACAACAGACCGACTTTGAGAGTTTCCCGCTCAAAGTTCTGCCGTGAAAAGTCTAATAATACATTCTTGACATTTACTGATCCGGTCTAGCTGCTATAAAGTGAAAGTGTGAATTCTCATTTAAATTTCGAATAGGGAGGGGAAAAAAAGCTCTAATGAACTAATGATCCTTCAGCGCTTCTTGTGAATTCCCCCGACACCTCACGAAACTCATTATTATCACGCCGATGTGAAAATCGCCGCTGTAGTAGCATTAGCATACAATTAGATTCGCATTCTCGTCAGTTGTTAGTCCCCGGAAATGTTTTTGCTTTATTTTGTGTTATTTTTCCACATTTTATTGTTATTATTATTATTTTTTTTGTCTCATCCCAGATTCAACAGCTACCCCTTGTGTAGGTGGGGAAACTGACAAGCCAGAAGCCAGCTCACGGGTATGGTGTGAGAACTTAAGGCCACAAAACCCAGTGATTGACTCGTCCCGAGTGAAGGTAATTGGGCCTGACGCTTTAGCACTGGAACACCTTTCTTTCTCTGACGGAGAATAAAGGAGATATTACCCAGAGAGCCTGGATTGGAGTCTGCCTTGGGGGGTTGGATTTTTAAACACTAATGGTAGCCTGGCACAAATAACCTGAGATACAATACAAAAGATACAATTATACAGTGCTCACCGTCCTGGCTTCTTTTTTTTTTTATTATTATTTGGGTTCTTTGCCGATGTAAGATGATTTGCTAAAGCCCTGGCTGTGTTAACAGAGGCACTGGAGTACATGCAAAAACAGAAATGGGACGTCCTGAAAGCGCGAGTGAGTGTCCTAACTTAAATATCAGACGCGTGCAAATAAAACAGTTCACTCCGTATAACCCTGCTGTTTCGCAATGCTGTTGCTCATCACAGAATTGCGATGCGGGGCCGCGGTCAGAGCTGATTTATTCCGATTAAAAAGGTCCCGTCCGCTTTGCTGTAAGTCTATTACCTGTCGGATGTGTCGGCTTATAGATCTCTAACCAGAAACTGGGAAGGTAATTTAAAACAAAAGGGTCATTTCAGCCTGGTGACTAGGCTGCCTCCAGGAGCAATTACAAGCCATAATGCTGCTTCATGGGGAGAAGAATAAGAAAAGGCACCCCTTACATGCTTTCATGTCCTCTCATTTAGGAGCACAGACGAAGCCCCCCTGACCCCCTTCACCCAGCTACTGGCATATATGATCAAGGTTGCAGGAAATAATAACTCCTGGGCTACAGGCCATGTACTGTTTCCCAGAAAAGAACCAAACCCAAATGATATAGTTATAGTAAATCCATCCATCTGTACTCACTTGTTCTATGCAGAGTCCCAGATGTGTATATGTGTGTATTTGTATGATAATTGCATCCAACAATCTATCCATCCGTGGCATTAGATTGTTCTTAATCAGTATTGTCTTACAGTTTATATACTTATAATAAAATATATGTATTCCTATTCTGTTCTTCTGTATATGCGTGTGTGTGTGTGTGTATATATATATATATATATATATATATCGTACCATGTGATGTGCATGTTCGTGGTTGTCTGAACAAATCTGTATTCTGTCCCATCCATCCATCCATCTTCTAACTGTTTATCCTGGTCAGACTCGCAGGCATATGTGGTTTAACTTCAGGTAAAATATCAACTGTCCACATCCGTGTGGCATTCGCATGTGGTATCTGCAGGGAATATGTCGACAGGTAATTCATAGGTATGAAAATTAAAACTGCGGTGCAGTCGTCATGTCACCCAGGATGAGTCCGTGGAAATATTTCACTGCAGGCGCTGTCAGTGCATCAGACATGCCTGACTGTAGCATCGCGTCTTTCGCTGTGATGTGCACACATGACGACAAATGTGCTCAGAGCTACCAACTCGCCACGTCGTCAATAAAACTAATATCACTCTGCTTCTGTGGGAGGACGACAGTTTATTTAATTTTTTTTCCCATGCTCTGAAGAAACAGTCTGCAGTGCAGTTGTACATTCAGTGCCATAGCAACAAACTGTCATGTCTGCTCCGGAAAACGATACAAACGGTGGGAGGAATTCCCCGGACAGCGCCGTATTCCTAGGTGAGTATTCCGCGACGTGGCTGAGTGGGAGTTTGTAGCTACGGGTGGCAAGCTTTGGGCTAGGGATGACAAGCGTCGGGGTAGGTGGTGGAGAGCGGCCAGCCCGAGCGGTTTGGACTGTAGCGGCGCGGTCTGGCCCGTTTGGAGCCCTCCGTGCCGTGCGGAGATCAGGTGATCAGGGTCCCACTGCGCGCCATCTGTTCCACAAAGCATCCCGTTTCTGAAGCCGGTGGCCGGCCAAAGCGGGCCCTCGCGGACCGCCCGCGTGAAGAGGCCAGGCCTCGCCCCTCCTAGCTGCCGTGCGCAGACAACCGCCTCTCCTAGTGAGACCCGAGTCAAGCCCCTTTATTTTCCGCACGACCTGGTTTGCCGACGTTTGGGTTTGCTCCAGCGCTGTGGTAACCAGACACAAGACACTCCGAGCACGGCGAAGAAACACAACTACCCACATTAACCCATGGCGGAGAGCGTTACTGCAGTAAATAAATATGGTGTGGCGTTATATTTATAACTGATACAGCAACTGTACAGTACAAAAGCAATATCAAAGTCAATTGTCAACTTCAGATGTACGATGTGTGTCATATACACTGAGATGAAATGCAGTTTTCATGGGTCATCATCAAATGGTTAAATGAGAAGTAATAAACACCGACACATTAATTAAAGGCATAAAAACAGACAAAGATTGGTGGGGAAAGATTGCACACATTTTGTACAGAAGTTTGGCATGAAAAAAAATCTGAATGTGTAATAAATAAACGGAGTTAGATTCAAAGTTAGGAGCCTTTTAACAGACCACATCTTATGCTGTGATCCATTTGCAATGCAGAAGCTGAGAAGTGTTATGCGTTTTGCAGCAGTGTTCTTGGGGAGAACGTGGTTAAGTAGTAGCAGATAAGAACTCTGATGGTAGTAGGGGAGAAGCTGTTCCAGAAGCCACGTGCATGTAATCTGCCACCCCCCAACAGAATGCCGGGCGACCTCTCGCTGGGGTCCCTGCCATCCATGCCCTGCCGATCGAACCAGTCAGCTGTCAGAGCGGCGTCCATGTGCGCCCGCGTCCGCACGATTACAAAGAGCACACGTGTGACACCCATGACTGGCAGTTAATGAGCTCTGAAATGATCCCCCTTTTCTTTACAAGTCACTTGCCCCCCCCCCAAACTCTCCTGCCAAACCTGTTATCCCTGCGGAGGTGAAGGTTGCACGCTCGTGATGTTTCAGGTTAAGCATCGATAGCTGTCATTCCTCCAAGTTTAAAAAAAGACTCCCCCCCCTTTTTCCTCCTCGCCAGCAGACGGAAGGCCGCTGCGTACCGTGGGTGGCTGGGGGATGGGGGGGGCATTTATTAGCATGTACGTCAATATGCATTTCCCATAACCAAGCGGTATCAGCCGTTTACCGGTGCTGACCAACTTAAGCCACCATTTAGCTTCAGGAAAGGCATTAAATGCAGCAGACGGACCCCAGAAGTAGCATCACGCGAGGACTGGGGGACTGTGAAACATATGCAGATACTTAGCATTAAACACCATTGACCGAGTTCTGAAACAGTCTGCAGTACATAATGTTATCTATTTAATATTTCATTAAAATCGTGGAATTAAAGTTATTTTAGTATTTCCTCCGACAGGTAATTTGAGAGTGATGAACTATGCTACATGCAGGTAGGCCTACCTCTTCTATCCCGGGGTAGAGGGAGGGGTGGCCATGTTGAAAGAGCCCAACCAGTCGTTATTTATCCAGATAAATAAATTATCCATCCATCCATCCATTTTCTGAAACCACTTATCTTCCTGGGTCGCGGGGATAAATAAATTAGTGGAAAAAAAACACTCAAGTATATCTTTACAATAAAAATAACATATTGAACTTAATACATTTGAGCTGCACTTTTTCTGACCAGTAGGAGGCAGTAGCATCGCCTACAGTATGCACAGACAGACGCTCACGCATAAACAGGCTGGGCATGAGGTCTCAGGTATGGAAAATGCAGGCGGCAGATGTCTGCCAGGCCGCCCCGGCCAATCTCCCAGCCTCAGATACAACTCCAGCTCCTCTGATGTCTTGTTTGTGGGGTCCCCGCCTGATGTGAGCCTCTCCCCTGTGCTCTGTCTCCCCGGGACGCGCTCCGCTGCACTCCTGTCTCCCGGGCGCAAGCCGAAAATCTAGGCCACAGACAAGTGGGGTGTGGATCAATCATGTCACGGAGAAGCTGCCAGGAGAGCTGGATCTCTCTCGGGCTGAACAATAGAGCCGCGCGGCCGGTCTCTCTGCCGCCGTCGGGCACCTGCAGCCCCGACGCGGAAGCCGGCGACATCCAGAACATCTTAGACACGTTGCCAGCAAACGTGCGCCCCGTCTTTCTGTTCCCTTTTCAGGCAGACCCTCCGCCCCTCCACCTCCCCCCCCATCCCGAATCCCCTTGCGTTTCCGCAGGTGAACAGTAGATGGCAGTGTTGCTCTTCACAGAGCCTCAGTCCCGAGTTTCATTTAATTACATTAGGGCTAAATAAAAGCGTATAATAAAGCGGTGGGATTATTTTATTTTATTTTTTTAACCGGGGCTCTGCTCCCGCTACCATATACATGAATGACGCACCTGACAAGAACGGGGGATAAATCACAAGTGCGCAGCACTGGCAACCGAGACGGGGCTCTTCTTAAAGCAACAAGAGTCAGCGCCGCTTAGACCGGCCATGATACCCACGCTGAATACAGATGGCACGATCTGGGCACCGGCTCCCCAGTGTGACGGCATTCTATTAAATGCCAGAGCCTCGAGTGCAAAACTGCAGCCATATTTTTTTATTAAAATGGTAAATGAATTAATACTGATAGTGGGGACCATGGGATAGAAGCCAGTGCAGCTTCTTCTGAATAATAACTAACATAACATACAGTATAATCCTTGTAGAAACTGCTGCCTGCAGTATTTGATCATGTGTCGTTTTCGCCTGATTTTGCGTGAATGAAGTTGAAATGATGTTTTGGTCTCAGCCTCGCTGATAAGTCAGACCATGCGGCTAGCCATGGGCCACACTGGGCGAGCGAGCTTCGCGTTAAAGTGTCGCGGTGAGTTTCCCTGTCTGAGGCCAGCTCCCATAATTCCCGGGGTGTCTCCCCCTGCCGGTGTCTGGCCAGCTGATTTAAAGCGAGAGGTCGTATGTGTGTTTCATGGCGAGGAGTTGCAGGTATTAACGGGTTTGGATTCGGTCACCTCTGAGGCCGCGTGTCGTGGAAAAGGGGCTGCTGGAGGTGTGTGGGGAGGGGGGGGGGGAGTGCACGAGCAACAAAGGGAGAGGAGGGGAGGCTGGCGGCGGAGGGCAAAGGAGTGTGGCGCACTCCAAACAGGCGTGACGGCATTAACATAGAGAGCAGGGCCTGCCTCAGCCTGCGGGTCGAACGGTCCGTGGCACCTGAGAGCTGAGTAGTACGGCAGCCAGTCGAATAAGAAAAACATGAGTGCCTCACGTTTTAAGAGCTTAGGCCAGCGGTCTCCAGTCATTCTCAAATAAAATAAGTTACAGTATATTTTGCTGACTGGTGGTGGGGGGGGGGGGCCCTCATATTTGCCAGATTTGCCCGCTTGGGCTACTCTTTGAGGGGTCAGTGTGTATAACCCAGTAAAGACGGCGTGAGAGAAACACTGTTATTGCCTTTCTCAGATATGGCCTATGATGTTGTTTTGATTTACGTTTTAATTTATTTATTAAATAAATATGGCTGTTTTGGAGATCTTGGTATTTGGAGTTCGATGAGGCACACTGATTGGTCACTAAAGAGCAAAGTTCTTTGCAAAGTTCCGTCCGCAAAAAAGCCAAGCAGGAGGGTACTGGGCAAACTGGGTGATAATGCTAAATTGCCATCAGACGCTATAAGAGGAGGAATGGAGATAAAGTTTCAAGAGCCATATTAACGGATGTGAATGAAGCAAACTTGACTTGACTTGTTCAACTGGGACCTCAAAGATAGGAACTCAAAGGGGAACTCAGAGGGAGTCTCTGCCCATCGCAGTGTTCTTACACCACTGGGGCTTTCGGTTTGTTCTGAATGGGAAGACAGCCTCCACCAACATTTGAGGGTCATAGTACCTCGAGGAAATCCCCCACACAGGTGGCACATCAAAGCTCTCTTGTTCCTCCCCAGAAATTCCCACACCGCAAAGGCATTTTCTTTTGTGCCATAAATGTACTGTCAGCAAGATATACGGAAAACACTTTTTAAATTTATTTTCATCACTGTGATTTTCCCGGCCCGTCAAGGTCATAGGACTGGATGGCGTGACTGGTGTGTGAGGAAGTTCTTCCTGACAAGCTGTTAATGTCAAATGTGCCGTAAACATGGGATGGCGTGAATTACAGCATACGTTAAAAACCGTCTCTTAAAAATACAACGCAGAGAGCCCATTTTATTCACCATATTTGTTTAGGTTGAAGGAACACACCGGTGCATTTCCATCTGTGTAATTTCCCTGGTAATATGGCATTGCCTAAAATCGGAGGAAATTTCATTTCGCCAGCTTTTTCTGTTTTGTTGGACAGTCCCCCGCCGTCTTGCAGTCCGAGCCTAGAGCTGCCCACGGTAGATGGTGTAGTAATTGCAGCAAACAGGCAATTACCTCTCCAAGGGGAGGGGGTGGTGTACATAGTGGAAGGACAATGCTGGCAGTCTGGGCCGGGGGGGAGGGGTTCTTCTCAATAAATCCAAAATTACCTGCAAGCACATTCACATTGTGTTAATTAATTACAGTATGTCACTCCTAAGTATCCTTAATTGTCAGATCTGCCGTGAAGGTAAGCATGCATTTCTTTTTTCTCTCCCTTCCTCCTTGGTAAATTAAAATATAACCCCCAAGCTGCCGTCGCTGACCGAGACGGCTTCTTATGTTTAGTGATTTGAAGGGACACGTGACACATACTTTTTATGTGTCAACTGCTATGTGACAGACTGAGATAGGTTCTTTTTTTTTATTTGATATCTTTGTAATTGTTGTGCTGTTTTTCGACAGCCCGAGCATTAGGGACTCCTCTATACAGAATCTGTTTCTTTGAAGAGGTGGGGGTTTCTATATAGAGACTGTCACAATGCATCCCAATGCATAACATATGTATGACAAATAATAAATAATGCCCCCTGCTTCTTATAGCCTATCTATCTATCTATCTATCTATCTCACCCATTCATTCATCCTTCTGTCTGTGTGGCTCACATGTCCATCAGCCCTTGAGCGAGGCCCTTAGCCCCCAGCTCCATGGGTGCCCTCAGGAGGCTACCATTCACTGCCAAGCTTGCTCTCTCCCACATGTGTGTCGTGGCTTGCCAGATGGGGTAGATAAGAAGAGAATTTCCCCACAGGGATCAATAAAGTGTTGCTGTTATTATTACTATTATCCATCTTCTAACCGCTTATCCTGATCAGGAGGACTGCAGCCTATCCTAGATGGCACAGGGCTGAGGCGCACCCTAGCTGGATGCCCGTCTAGCCTACTTCAGCTATAGGCAAAAAGAGATCATGTAATCCGGCAGTTTCGGTGTGTGTTTACAAAAATCCGACCACCACTTCAGCAGAAGCCTGGGCCAACAGAACAACGAAGAGTTAACAGAGCCCAGCAGGCTGTAGGGTCCGACCAAGCGTGTTTGGGTCACAGCTCGCTGAGCAGGAGTGAGCCTACAGGACCAGGGATATGCCCGTGGGGCTGGCTGCCCGTCCGTGACTCACCCACGGGGGCGAGTCTCAGTCTCATTGTGTCCCAGGCTGCCAGGGAAGTGAATGCGGCAGATCGTTGCAGCTCTGGAACCCGAGCTTAGCCCCGAGTCACACAGAGATCTCGACAGCACCTCACGCTCGAGATGTCCGGCTCCTGTGCGATGTGGGCACGTCGGAAGAGCGGAGGCTGAGAAACATGACAGCCGCTAATCCGTCTTCGGAATGTGCTCCGGGAGAGCCCCGGTGCGCTCCGTCTACACAGCGAGCTAATAACCCGTTTCCGAAGGCGCATCCGCCGCCGTTAACGAGAGCCAGTTAAGTGAGGCACTTAGCAAGGATCTACATTTAGCAGAAAATAGGTGGCGATCTACATGTGTCTCCCCACAAAGGATGGCTTAGTCACAGGTGACCTGGGGGGACTCTGACGTTTACCGACATCTTTACACGACCTTAAAATGCATTTGATGCAGCGTGATCGCAAGCGGGTATGTCAACCGGGCCTCACGTAGGCTGACGTGCCGCAAAGTGAGCGGCATCTCTCACTTCTGCTTTTGTTTCCAGGCAAAGAATCTTCCTGAATAAGCGTGGGAATATGGAGCAGGTGGGACAAAAGCCCCACCCCCATCAGATTTGCTGAAAGTTGTACATGGTCGATGGAGTCATGAAACGTATTTATTAAAGGATACTTGAAATAGTTGCCTTGTTTTCGATATTTATTCTTCACAGAGTATATTAAAAGCTGTAACCAAGATTATATTATCCACACATTTTTTTAGGCCATGTATTCAAAACAGTAATGCAACTAAAGGTCTGATTAAATCTTTTCCTGGTTGAAAAAAAACTGTTCTATTGTCCTTTACTGCTTAGACTTCTGTTCTCCTTTTTTAACCTAACCTGAGGTATTCCTAAAATCTCTCCTCTTGCTTTGTGCTTATGGGCCAGGAACAGGTGAAGAATGAACCTCTCCAGAGCCTAAGTCTCCACCAGCCCCAAGAATGCAGCGTTCCGTCTCGCGCATCGCTGCAGAGCCTCGTCCGGACAGCCCGGCTCCGGCCAGTAGATGGCAGTGCAGTGCTTCAGCTTGTCAGATCGTCACGGGGGCATCGCCGTGGCGACGGAACCCGGGCGGCACGGAGTGGGAATGCGCCCACGGTATGAGTGGTGGGCTCCAAATTAATTTTCCCATTTGGGGAAAATAAAACGGCGTCTTCATTAGGAAGGGGGCCGCTGGTGATGCCAGGCGGCTCCGCGGAGCAGTCGCGGGGGGGGCGTTACTGGGACCAGTGCGGTCGCAAACTGAGCCACTCAATAGGATTGCTCGGAGGCCGAATTCCCACCGGGCCAGCCTCTGAAGCAAACAGGCGCATCATCCAGTGCCCGTCAAAGTATGCATGACAAAGATAGGAGGATTTATTTCCTCCGTTAATCCTGGGATGGAGGGAGGAAAGTCCTCCATTGCTACTCTCCGCTCAGCTACTAAAGGGGGATGGGTTCATAGTGGTCCTTCTGTCTCCATACGAGCAAACAGGAAGTAAACGCGCGGAAATATATTCACTATTCTTGGTCCGGCAGTGTAGTGGGACTTCAGACCTAGCAGCCGTAGGCTCAAGTCCCAGGGATGCGTTTTCACGGATCCTTTGAGCGGGGTTCTCTTCCTGTAAGACACAGCCCAGATCCAGAAACTCGAATCGCTGTGGCTGGAACTTGATGAATGAATAATCAGTTGTAAGGGCTTTTAATTTGTGCCCCTAGCCATGCTGAGAGGGTCTCAGACATGCCAGGGGGTCTCAGCACAGCTTAACATGCTCTGTGCAACAGTAGGGCCTTGGATCCCACTGCCTGGACGTGGCAGGCGGCCGGCACCCGGCCATGTGTGAGCCTCCGCAGCGGCCAGTGTGCGGTAGCACTTCCTCCCCGTGTGTGTGTGTATGGGGGGGGGGGGGCACCCAACCCCCATCCCATTAGCCAGCGGAGACGTGCTGATAGCATCTATCGATGTGCTGTTTGAAGAGGCAGAGGCACAAGGAGTAACGAGAGGCCCCACTGCGGCGAGTGATTAAACACAGTCGTCCGCACTGCCCCCCCCCCCCCTCCTCGCCCCCTCGTTTTCTGGAACCTAGAAGGTGGGACACCCCACCAGGAGGGCAGGCAGGGGGCTTCATAAAGGCCTTTTTATTGACTCCCTGGTTTCATGAACACGGACTTTAGAGCGCAAAAGGGGAAACGGTGGCAGGCAGCACGAAGCCTGCTGTCCCACTGTCTTGGGAACGTGTAGTTTAGTGTAACACCAGCGCTCGGCCGTCATGGCAATGCAACGGCGGCAGCAACAACATGTTCACCCCCCGCCCTGGTCCACTCTGGTTCGCGCTCTGACTCATGAAATTGTACGAGCCATCAATATGGATGTATCTCCTGGGTCCGATTCTTTTTTGGTCTGGATGTTTTTTTTTCCCTTTTCAATGAAATGTACCATTATCTGAAAAAAAAAACAAAGGCATGCCATTCAAATGTTTCTGATGATTTATCTCAGAATCATCTCAAATTGCTGCAGTCGCCCAAAGCTGTACTGCTTCCATTAATATCTGGAGTAAATTGCAGATGTTTTTGAGAAGCCAGACCAGGCAAGATGTCCTGGGACCACAAGAATGTCAAAGGTTAAGTAAAAAAGCACAAAAAACAGCACAATTGTACATTCAAGTACTGAGTGTCATTTGACAGGTGCCCCTAAACAGAAGTCTCCATCAGTGAATACATTCTGATACTGGTTCAATAGAACCCAGAATACCATACGTCTGAGAACTCTGTTGGAAAATACAGTTTTTTTTATGAATACAAAAATAAAGGTATAATGCTGGAAGGGCTAATCCAAATACTTCTGAAAGGTCTTTAGTCGTCATTTGAAGGCACCCAATGACTCAGCTCTTTGGACATCTCAGGGGAGTTCATAGGTGCCAAAACAGAAAAGAGTCTTGATGCATGTTTTTTTTTACGCTTCGAGAGATGGTGGGACCAGTCAAGCAGTGCTGGTGGATCCGAGGGAGTATAGTGTCGTACGGAGTGTGATGAGATCTTTTAGGTAGGAGGGTGCCGGACCATTTTTGGCTTTGTAGGCGAGCATCGGTGTTTTGAATCTGATGCGGGCAGCTACAGGAAGCCAGCAGAGGGAGCGTAGCTATGGTGTGGTGTGAGAGAACTTGGAGAGCTTGAAAACGGGCTGCAGGAGGAGTTGCAGAGGACGGATGGCGCTCAGCGACAGACCCGCTAGGCAGTAGTCTAGGCATGAGATGACGAGGGACTGAACAAGTACCCGAGTGACCTGGATGGAAAGATGCATGGTCTGAGCCCTGTCTATATGTGGCCCTGTACAAAGAATAAGATTTTGACTCACTACATGGTCTGATATATACATCATTTCCTCACTGTATATCTTCACTTCAACCTGCTTTAACATTCTTTAAATTTTAGCAGAACTTCACAACTTAAGCTGCCATGCTTCTCGTCATCACAAAATAAAACTGCATTTTCTATTACGATCCTATTAAGGGACTGAAAGGACTGAAGATTAAATTGTGCTTAAAGTGCATGTCTTAAAGGCCCCAGTTAGATGCAGTTGTAATTGATACTTATGGTTAAACTCCCAGACATCCCAGGGATAGTGAACAACGGGGGAAAATAAACAATGTGACTATCAAAAGCACACAAACTGCGAAATAATTTGCGCTATAAACGTCTCCAGCAGCCAAGAGTTTTATTGCATTGTTATGTGCCGAACCCTTTGCTAATTTGCGAAATATGACAATGGTGGAGACGACAAGCCTCTGCACTCGGGCACACTCGTGTGCATACATACTGCACACGTACACATTTGCCCACAAGTGTCAAAATAAAAGCCCTTAACTCATCAATGCCAGGTGCTTATGTATCCTAAATATGTCCAAATGTGGAACCCCGACAATGAGCAGTATTTTTATATTATAATCACCACTCTCAACTCACTCTAGGCCTGCACTGCTTAGCTTTCATTATATAAAAGGCATTGGAAAACGCAAAACGTTTTCTCTGGGCTTTTGAAACGTGCTTTTACATACCAGTTCTTATGTGGGAGTTTATAAAACAAGGAATCGAACTTGGGGAAGTTCGGGAACGGCATGCTTTCAGGCGGAAGTGACGGGTAATTGTCAAGAGCAGCCAGTCTGCCGTGTCTGCCCTGTCTTCCGTGTCTGCCCTGTCTGCCGTGTCTTCCCTGTCTGCCTTGTCTTCCCTGTCTGGCGTGTCTTCCCTGTCTGCCCTGTCTTCCGTGTCTGCCATGTCTGCCCTGTCTTCCCTGTCTGCTGTGTCCGCTGTGTCTGCCCTGTCTGGCGTGTCTTCCCTGTCTGCCGTGGCGCCCCTGTCTGTAGGGTTTTTCCGGTCTCTGGTGTCAATAGTGCAGAGCGAGTGTAACGTGAATGAAATTCTCAGGGTGCATTCCGTTTAAGAGTACAGTTGGCTGTGTATCTTACCTTGGGGGGGGGGAGGGGGGGGGAATTGGTGATGGAAATGGAATAATAACGGCAGATTCTCATTAAAGGCACCCCTAAGAAAGGCGCCCATTCTCCACTGGCTGCAGCGGCACGGATGTGCAGCCTCGCCGCCACCCTTGGGACATCTTCATTGGCACGGCCCGGGAAAGACAAGCTGTTCCATATCATTTTAATCACGTTCCCTCCCTTTTTCATGTGTGGGGATATTTCTTGTAAGAGAAAACACCGCTTCAAATGTGGGGGAGCGCTTCAGAGAGATCTGCGCTTTGCCCCCACCGCGAGGGGAACTTAAAAGCCCGCAACCTCCCCTATAAAGGGAAATGAGACTTTAATGTAACATGTAAAAGGTGTCCTTTTATGCCTGTCTATTGTGTTTGTACTTTGCCTCTGTTTTCTGTGCTCTCCTCCTGTCTTCACCGCGGATCCGCTCATTTGTCTCGGAGTTATCGTGCTGCGATTTCGTGGTCATGTTAGATGCGAGGCTTCAAAAAAAAATAAAACAAGAAAATAAAATTCACATTTAGCAGGTTCGAGACACCCCCAGGTGAAGTGGAGGCTGAGAAATATACTCTGTCTGATAAAAGGAACATATTAATGCTAATTAATGAAACAGTAAATCAATGCTGCTGAAATATGAGGAATAATGTCGAAAAATGCAGAAAATGTGAATTTATACATAGGAAGACCGTTAAGATATCGGCAGACATGCTATTAGCTGTATCCGGGCTGCGACCATTCAGAAGACAGTGCTATCCGCTTAATTGCCAGCGTCTTAAATCAGCAGAGGAAACGCCAGTTTCCGACCCCCAGGCCACCTTGTTACAGACGGTTAATATGGAACAGCACAGGCTGAACCCAGAGCTGCTTGGCACTGGATTTCTTAAAACAGAATGAGCAGATATTTTGAAATATTCAACTTTTTTGGGGGGGGTCGGGGGGGGCTTAGTACCAGTCAGAACAAAAACAGGGCATATCACACAATTTACCCCTTGATCCAGCCCAGACTTTAGTGAACTGCCAGAATTTGCTTCAAATATATTCTGTACATTTTCCCTTTTGAACCCTTTGTGCCTCAAAGATTTTTTTTTTATTTTCCCCAATGGATAAAGTTTGAAATACTGACAATAATGATTTCACGCACATATATATATATATATATATATATATATAATGTGTGTGTGTGTGTGTTTGTATGTGGATTATGCATTGTAGACCCCCACAATGTTATAAAAAAACAGAAAATGAAA
>JAODKL010000051.1:6745520-6759314 GCA_026780765.1 Petrocephalus schoutedeni
TCGGGAAAAGGGGGAGCCTCTGGGAGATTTCACGGGGTTAGGGAAGTCTAGCTAGAAAGGACGACTGACCTTGATGAGGCGTAAAGGTGTAAAACGGCTCAGGCAGGGCCTAGAAATGAGAAGATGTGGGGTCCTTTCTAATTGTTCAGAGGAGTTTACATCTGGCCCAAAGAGAATTATTAGCTAGGTCCCGTGGAAGATGATCCAACTGCCCATAATTGGCCAGCATTTCGCAGAGCGGAGGCTGGAGGCTCAGCTATTTCTCCAATCGTGGATGCTGAAGTCCATCGGGAAAATGTGTTGTCATTCAAAAACATTAACAGAGTGTTTTAATAAATCTTTAGACATAAAACCTGGCTTCTGGCACAATCAGGCTTGGCAGGACAATACATTTTGACAAGGGGGAGTCATTCTTAATTCAGAAAACAACAATCCCTACAGGCCTGACTAGTTATTTCATATAGCTGTATACATTGAGTGCCTTTATAGAGGGTGAATGTAAGCGTCTTTGTCTCAGGGCTGCTTTTCTGCTGTCTTTGATGTTATCACCAGATTCTAGCTGGACCCACCCTACTGTCTCTCAAAAGCTGTGTGAAGAAGGAAAGGCCAATGTTGTAGATGTCCCTCAAAGTGTTTAAGGGACCGGGTTTTGCTTTGTTGGGAGACACGACATTCTTCACTGAGAACGTCTGCAGAGCTTGCGGGGGAGGGAACGCATCTATGCTCTGCGAGCTCGGTCCCTATGTCAGAAAACTCCAGAATACTAAACAGTCGCTTCTGATGACAACTTGTCACTCTCTAGCTCATCAGTGACTAGCTGAAGAGGTGAGGACTTTGCAACTATATTTCCTCTCTTTTGACAAACTTTCTGGGAGAGGATCTCATCTCATCCTCACTTGAACAATGTTATGAAACCTGAGAATTAATAACAACAGCAACAGTAATGATAACAACAACACTTAATTGATCCCTGTAAGGAAATCTGCATTATAAAATCCTGGTTTAATCCTAGTTTTGCTGGCAGAAGGCTACACTGAGCTGCAGGTTGCTTCCAGCCCCAAAGTTTCTAAGACAGCAGTACACAAGCACATGGCGAAGCACGAGACACTGGAAATAACCAAAAACCAGGCAGGTAAAGGGCAGGAGTGACTTTATAATGCCAGAGATGACCATCAACATATCTGGCAGTTTGGAGGATGACATGGAGTGACCTTCAAAAAGAATGGGGAACATTAAGTGGTGTGAAGTGCAGTTCGTATCAGGCTCCTAGAAGCAGGACTGAAGTCCCATAGAGCAAGGAAGAAGCTACAGTTTGTGAAAAAATATAGAAATTTTATGCAGACACACAACCATGAATTGAGAAACCAGTGAAACAAAATTTTGCTGAGGTCTCTTAATTTTTCCCAGAGCTGTATATAAGTGAAAGTAAACTCAGCAGCAAAGGGCTGCCACCTGCAGTGGCACCCATGGAGCTTTGATCATTTATCTGATTCTTATGATAAGACGTACAATCAAACAATCCTGATGATTACGTGAATTTAATAGCTGTTAATAATCTATCCACCTTCCAGCCCTGATGTACTTCTGGGATCAGAGAGGGCATCCGTGTCTCACAGTAGCTTAGTGGGTCACATTTCCCGACCTCTACTGGTTCAATTCCCACCTCTACCTCTGCATCTTCTCCCGCGCCGTATAGCATGGAAAAAGCTCTCGTAATGTATCACAAGACACCATTGTAAAGCACCTTGGGGTGACTCTGTCGTGAAAGGCACTATACAGAAATAAACTGAATTGAATGGATTTCAAGCTATTATGAAATGCAACATATTATTATAAAATACGTAAATATGTTATAAATTGTCTCGCCATGCCCACTGTTTACCTGATTCTTCTGTTTTCTCCAGCGTATGGCTCTGAACAAGCCACACCTGGTGCTTGTTAGCCTTACCTCTCGTTCCTGTCCTCACCCTGTGCTTCGCCACTCCCAGCCGTCTCCTGTTTCCTTATGATTAGTTAGTATTTAAGTGCTTTCCAGTCTTGTATTACCAGATCCCGCCATTGTTGGTTGTTCGTGCCCCTTCTTCTGTTCTCTTTCCCTTTAATAAAATCCCCTTGGGGGGTTTTCCCCACACAAGCTGCAGCCTGGGTCGTACCTTACCCACTCAGCATGACAGCTATTATGCAATGAAGTGAAAAATTGTTACATTTTGTCAAGTTATTACATAATGTGGTATTAGTATAGAATGTGCTGTTACACACCATCTCCATCTTCACCTTCCACATTAGTTTGTGTGGATATAAAACCTGTCCAACATACAGGTGACCGCTGGAAATTAATTTCTTTGATAGTTACAAGGAGTTACATTGGACTGTACCTGAGCAGCAAATGTTACTCGTTTAGCTGAGGTCATCTCTGCCACTAGCTAAAAATGATAAATAAATAAATAAACAAAGAGATAAATAAAAAATGAAGTGTCACGTCAATGATGTGCCAGCTCTCCCTAAACCTATAATAATCATGCTGAAATATGTCACTAATTGCCAGTGACACGTTTTAAGATTAGATTCTTCGGCACTTAAATAATGTATGTTCCCTTTAATGAGATTTGCGGTAATTGCAGAAATAACAGAGTTTCGCCAATCATGCGTTCTTATTCGGCTGCCTCCTAAAGATGCTATTAAAAGCCAAAAGCTGCCTCCGAAGTACAGTACGGCTCAGACACGATCTTGCACGGGATATCATGTCGGAAATATAGTAATTCCGCAGAACAGGCGTGAGATTGTTAGACAAGGTGTTAACGTGGTGTTTCTGCTTCGCTCCCTGCAGGATTTCGGCCCAGCCGAAGACTCATAATCACGTTATAAAGACAGAGATTGTCAACACTGCTAATTATGAGTCTTGGCTTGCCTGCGTTATTTTTAACACCCGGTTATTTTCTTCAGCGCTCTTTTATCCACAGCGATCGTCTTCCCTCAGTCCTTAGAGGGTTAGTAAAGATTTGTTACCAAACGCTTTGAACATGAAAAAAGGGGGACAGTAGAAAGAAAGCAATAATAGAAAGAAAAAAAACAAGGGTAAAGACCGTCTTTTCCCTGAACTTTATGATAAATCCTGTCTGTGTGTTTAAAGATTAAAAAAAAAAAATAACAATAGGATAATAATTAATTTCACAGGAGATCTACAGAACGCGGGGGTAATTTATTCTCTAACTTGTTTATCTTTTGTTTAGTTTGTTTTTCTCCCGGAGCTACCGGCGACAATGGCACAAACTTTTCTTTTTCTGTGGAGGGGTGTTTCATCTCGTGTGGCTGGCTGGGCAGCCGTGGCATCTCTGTCCTTTCCGGGAGACGCGTGGCCTGCCGCGGGAGTCCGCCGGAGACTAATGGTAGCGCTTGGGAAGCCGGATTTAAAGCAGTGTCAGGCGACTCCAGCTCAAGCTGGAAATTAATGAAGCTTCCCCGCCCCTGTTTTCTCTGGCCCGCGATGGCGTGAGTTTAGGCCACGTTTGGTGTGCAGTCAGGCAGGGAGTGGCGGTAGCTGGCATTAGCCGTAGCGTCACGCTAATAACATGTCGACACAAAAGGCAGCCTGTGGGCAGCAAACGCCAAGGCTCCATGATAATATGATAATACAGCTGAGGGTGACAATTCGAGTAAGCAGTCTCCAGAAACAGGGAGTGTAAATACTATAATGCCAGTCCAAATGTCCCCCCCCCCCTACAATAAAGCGAAACAGACACTTCGCAATGTGGAGTATATTTATTATCTTTAATAACATAATGGAATCAATGGAATATGCCTGTTTATTACATCTTAAAATTTATTTTCAAAACATTCATCATTGCCAGTCTTGTTTTCCGTATTTATGCACCTTCCTTTGGGAAGATGCTGAGCCCTTATCTATAACATTTTATGAGACAATAATAGATAAGAATTTATGAGGACTGGGTTATAAGGATATAATACCATTACTCCACGTAGAATCTTGGCTCATCACTGGCATCGTCTGAATTCTTATTTTGCCGTCATTAATTTAAAGAACTTGTAATTTACATCTTGAGGTTGAATCGAAAAGTGTTATTTAGATATTGACGTGTACTTGAGGTCACTGATGTTCTGGAAGACCAGCATATGGCTAAGTTTCAGCCCCATGGCAGAGGCAACTGAGTTTTCGACCCAAATGTCCTGGAACTCAATAGAATTTGTGATGCTGTTGACCTTGGACCAGTGCAAGCCAAACAACTCCCTAGCATTATGAATCCACCAGAATATTTTTACATGTAGATGTCTTTCTACATTCACATTCACCTTCCAATACATATTTATTCGCATGTGTCTTCAATCTGCTATCCTGCTAAAATGGAAAGCTAGGGCAGGCAACAAATATCATTACTCTGAGGCTCAGAATACAAAAAAACAAACACATCCTACTTAGTTTTATTATTTTTGGTATTTTTTGATAATTTTTTTAGATAGGCACTGCATTATCTCTGCTCTGTTGCCCATCCATCCATCCATGCATCTACCATTCCAGGACAACATCACAGGACACAAACACATACACACACAAAGCATAAATTCAAGTTCTCTGCTTGTGCAGCTCTCCTCCTCTGTTCTCCCCATGTTCGAGGGGCATCCTGCAGTCCAAACGGCATGCCGATAGAGCGACTGGTGCCTTTAACCTTGTTATAGACTGAGTGTAGGCGCTAGTGTCCTTAATTAGCATGCTATCCCAGGTGTACTTGTTTCCTCATGCAGTGTGATTCTGAGGGGAGGCTCTCCGAGACCCTGTAAAGGATAAACAAGGAAAATGGAGAGCTGGACAACCATTGTTTTTTGTTCTCTCAGTAAAATTTTGGTCAGTATGCACTGTACAGCACTGATGATGATTGGTCGCAAAATTTGTAACAGTGGTTGACTCGAGTCCTCGATAGAAGCCATAATTAAGTGATTATATTAGTGTTAACCTGAGCTTTACATCCTGGAAATAGTGGGTGACAAGTTTAGAGAAACCAGTAATAATTATGTGTTTATAGGCTGACGATTATTAATTTCATAGAGTAATACTGTCGAAAACGGCTCCAAAAACAGCTCTGGGCTGCGATATGCTGCAGATTTATGGTAAATGTTTTGTCTTTGCAAATATTAGCTGGAATATATTGATGCCTTAAAAATTTTAATATAAGCAGTTCCAGAAATCCCTAACACAACAAAGGCCAAAGGCCTCACATTGCGGATTTCTCATTTATCATAATATGTTATAGTATGGCACCTGACTCAAGAGTATAATATCAAATTCCATCACAGTCTTGATGAGACAAGTACGGGTCCTTCAACGCTATACAACTAACTATCAATACAAATTAAGCGTTGAAATGTTCTTGAGAACCATATTGATATTCAGCAGTAGAATGACAAATGCAGTAAATCATAAAAAAAAAATCCAATTACTTGTGAACCACCGAAAAGACATGGACAGGACAGACCTGCAAGCGAGATGAAGTACACTTTATAACTGCAAAAAGAACGGAATTATATTAAAATAATGGGTGCAGCATGGTGGTGCAGTAGTTAGCACTGTTGCCTGGATCCAGGGTTCAAGTCTCCACCCGGGTTCCATGTGTGTGGAGTCTGCGTGTTCTCCCCGTGCTGTTGTGGGGTTTCCTCCGGGTACTCCGGTTTCCCCCTACAGTCCAAAAACCTGCTGAGGCTAATTGGAGTTAATAAATTGCCCATAGGTGTGCATGTGTGAGTGTGCCCTGCAATGGGCTGGCCCCCCGTCCTGGGTTGTTCTCTGCCTTGTGCTCATAGCTTCCAGGATAGGCTCCAGAACAGGATAAGTGGTTTCAGAAAATATCGATATTAAAATAATCTGCAGATACTGTATGATCCCACAAAGTGCTGTTCATGCAAAAATCATCAACTTCTGTAAGAATAACAGATTGTGTGTTATTCTGCAACTGATTAATACCTTACTTGCCAATGGTCTCCGACTTATTCTTTTATATCCGAGTTATTCTTTGTCTTTATTCTTTTGTTTGTTATTTTCTCCTTAGCCATTTTTGTAACACGCATTTCACTAGAGCAAATTGAACAACAAGGACTCACAGCAGCTATAAACATGTGGGCTTATACACCTAATTCTTTATTTGTAGTATTATCAGAGGGAGTATATATATGGGAAAAAAGTCCCTATTACCAACATTGCTTTGTCAAGAATAATTTACATGTTCGGATTTGCGACTCTCTTCAACAAAGAACCACTGAAAGAAAAAAAAAAACAGCAAATATAACACATCAACACAAGTACAAAAACAAACATACTTATGTGGGAGTAAGTGAATGACAGAGAAAATAGCACACAGTTTAATTGGATCGTAATAAAATAACCCAGGAGATATTAGAAAATTTATGAGAGGCAGACACTAGTGGGATTATTATTTGCATGGGGAAAATATTTGAGTATTCAGTATTATTGTTGAATGCAACTTTACTCTTGTTTACTGTGAACCATCAGACTCAAACCACTGATGCTAACCTACAATGATGCTCCTACCTAAAAGATCTCATCACACCCCCGCACTGGACCACGATCTTCCTGATCCTCCGGCACTGCTCCCACTGGTGCCACCATCTCTCAAGGCACAAGGAAGGCATGCATCTAAGCTCTTCTCTTTTCTGGCACCTAGTTAGTGGAATAAACTCCCCCTAGATGTCTGAACAGCTGAGTCATTGGGTGTCTTCAAACCACAACTAAAGACATACCTCTTTCAGAAGTCTTGGATTAGCACTTCCGGTATTATACTCTTAAAAAAGAACCTGTATTTCCCCAACAGAGTGTTAGACAATATTTTTAGCCTGGGTTTTCTTGAACCAGTATCAGAATGTATTCACTAATGGAGTCTTTAAGCACTTATGTAAGTCGCTCTGGATAAGGGCGTCTGCCAAATGCTAAAAATGTAAATGTAAATGTAGGTGGAAGCCTGTAATTGGAGACAACTGGGGAGAATGTAAACATACACTGGCAAGCACGAATCTCTTTGGAATAATTCTTTCACTCAAGGGTAGAGTCAAAGTCTGGGTCGATTTGGCGCGGCTCTTGGTTTTTCTTGGGTGGACCCTTTGTTCATATGGACCGTCAAGGACTGGCATCACCCCCTGCAGAGTTAATATGCAGCCTCATCTTCAACCCTTCATCACCCAGCTGGCTGCTGCTGGCTCGGAAGCTGCAGCCCGGTCGTTGGCAGCGTAGAGGTGTCCGTCCTTGATCTCACCAAAACTTTACATCGCCTTACTTTTCTCCTCCTCCTCTCTCTCTTTTGTAGCTAACTGCATGAATCTACACGGATGCACACAATCCATGGAAAACACACAATCTTCCCTGAAAGATGGAAAAGAGGGCCATGTTCTTATGTTTGACGATGAAGAACATACAGTGTTTCCAAATAAACATATACTGAATAAAGTGTATTATTAACATTGCTAGTGTGGCTGGCATAAACGCACAGGCAAATGTATGGTCCTGGCAGCACAAGCAAGTGTAAAACTGAGTGATTAACAAAAGTAAAGCACAGATAGGCAAATATGGATTGATATTCAGATGTTATGACTGCGTATTAGCTAAAGGGATGCCCCACTACAACGGCAACTATATAAATGAAGTATTTGATTTAAGTAAGAAATGAGGATGGAAAAACAAGATGAAGATGATAATGAAATAGGGAATTATCTGTAGGTTATAAGGCCTCACCAGGAGATAGCATCGGCACCCACCACCTTCCCGCGCCTAAGCTAGCTTTGACTGCAGCCTGCCAAGCTTACAGGCGAAGAGCCTTTACTCCTCCCTGATGTTATCTAGCTATTGGTCTAATCCTGTTTTTAAGAGGATTTCTCCCAATCTCCCTTTCGGGGTGTTGCTCTGGCATGACAACTCGGACCCCACCACATAATCACCTTGATTAAGCCCTTATGCTCTGACATGCCTATTTGTCCCACCATTTGTCCTCCCTCATACCCCTACTTCTGCTTCCTCCGTGGCAAATGAAACGTGCGCCGCACTAAATTTATTCCGTAAATGCCACGCCCGTTTAGCGATCAGTTAGCTAGCTTTCTCGGCTGTTTGTTTTCCGGCATCCTTCCGCGATCAGTTCTTTTCAGATTTCCACGGACGTGTCATGCCTGAGCAGTCAATCAAGTCTTATTTCACCCGAATTGCTTCATATCTCAACTAATGCCGCACATGTCCTCAGAGAAAGTACACACGCCACCTCCTTTGAAGTCGACTCCTGATCCAGACAATGTAAACGTGTTCTCTCTTTCAGCCCCAAGATGTTTTAACCCCGAAATATTTATAACAGGCTTGACTTTTGAGATTTTTAATCCTCGTACCTTACACAAGTCAGAAACACCAGCACTGTACGCTTAAATCCATCCCAGTGCACGGTGTCCATATTTGTTTTAGGGTGCACATTATTCACTTAGTAGACATTTAATCATCCTCTGGCCTGGTCATTCTCCACACTGAGACTTGACCTCAGTAAAATTCCAGCATATTGCCACATTTATTCCACACTTAGCGAGCTCTATATCAAAGCATTTGAGGAGCCCAGGTATGCAAATGGATGCAGATTTTCATTCCCACATTTTTAAGTAATTACCCTAAAACTTCTCAGCCTGTCAGTTTCCACTGCAAGCCTATTCCAAGTGTTCTCCATGCGTAGCAATTAGTGCAATTATCTGATGTCATGCATGAAATTGTTAATAGTGAAAGGCATATATCAGCAGGAGAGTGGGAGTTCCGTTAAATGAGGAATAGACTTTGTCTCCAGTGTTACTGGGCTTAGATTATACAAGGCATAACCGCTGAATAATAGCCAATACCTACTGTATATTACGGCCATGTAACTCTGGAAAGAGGACGGTATCTTGCTTGTTTTATTTCTCATAATACCTACTGTTTTTAAACTTAGAGATTGCTATTCTGTCCCATGTCCCTTAACTTGCAACTGTTTATTTCCTCAAGTCTAAAATGTCCTCATTAAGCATTCCTTTCAGGAGCTGCAGAGGCGAGTTGATTTAAATGCATTTAAATGCATTATGTTATTCTTTCTCTTCTGATTTAATTCTTGGCTCCCAGATGCATTGAATCCAATTAACATCACCTTCATTATGTGCTTTGTGTCTGGCACAAAGATGTCTCGTCATTAAGAGCACCGCTATAATGAAGGTGGAGTTAATGTCTTCAAAGTTTTGTATCCCTTTGAAATTAGCAGTAATCCCCCCCACTCCACCCCACCCCAACTTATTGATTCAGAATGCTCATTTCCCACTCATATGGACTTATATTCATATGCCACTGTGTTTTATTTTATGACTGGGCTGATCTCATTTTGGCATTGAGTTTGAGACGATCTGACCCCCGCTATCGGTCAGGATTGTTCGGCAAGATTGATCTTACAGCTCAAGCCATTTGCCTCCCCCGGGTCCTCCCATCCTGTAGCCAAACTGGCTCTTTGATCCGATCCAGCGTCCCGTGGAGCTGGCACAGGTGAGTCTATAGGCTGAGGTGGAGAATGCGAATTAGGGGGAGAAGTGACATTGACTGAAGATGGCTCACGCTGATGAACTGTCCTCAAAGGATGTGGAGACTCTGCTTTGAATGCACTACGACTGAATGGGCAGCCCCTACACTTAATTGGCAGCCCTGAGCCACACAAAGCTCTGTGCCTCAGTGAAATTAAGGAAGTCTAAAGCTTTGTAGCCGCCCTTGTCAAAATTGAAGGTTATAAGTATGCTGACCACTTTGATGAAAGTTACGTTAAATTCTCACAACATAAGCAGTCTATGCTATAATGCAAATTGTGTCTGAAAATGTGTGAACATATAGGTGTGTGTTATGTGTGAAGGGATAGGGTTAGGGCTTTACAAAAGGCTCATGGGAGTTTTACTTTACATAAAAATGTTCTGAGGGCATAATAAAAAATGACTGATTCAGAGAGATTACCTGTCAGATTGTAGAGGGGGCAGGTCCAAGCAACTAGAGGATAGGAGACCAAGACATTTGATTGGTTGGTCTGACATCTGACACTAGATCTGATTGGATATCTCTCTGAACCAATCATTTTTTGTTCTGCCCTGAGAACCTTCAAGTAAAACTCCCATGAGCTTACAAAAGGTGAAACAATAGGAAGGTATTAATACTGTATTCAACATGTAATAAAGAGTCATGCTGAGCTGGAGACATATGGTCTTGCCATTTGAGATTTCCTGCACTTATTCAAGAGCAACAATTAGTAATTAACACATGGTGAACTAATTAATGACCTAAATATTGTAGGTTCTGGTGCAATTATTTCTGCAAAATGTTCTGCACAAAGGTGGCTTGGAGGCTTAGTAGATACCACCGTAGCTCTGATGTTGTGTCTTTCTGAGTGCTCTGTGCCTTACTTAGACAGCTAAAGAATAAAAAATTTAGGTGAATTGGTGTCCCTAAATTTACTTATTGTACAGTTGTGTGTGATCGTGTGTGCCGTGTGACGGACAATATCTCATCTCTGCCCAGTGATCCCCGGGACTGGTCCCAGGCATGCCGTAAGTACTGTATGGAAAATGGATATCCTCCATAAAGTGATTAGCTGAATGCTTGTTTCCTTAGCTATAATGTATTAAATATTCAGGCAATATAACAGCATGAATGGTTTTGTATATCTGATACTGTGCAGTCCTGGTTTGGAATAAGTGGTGAGTGGTGTGTCGGCATGGTTATATCATTCCAGCAAAGGGATTAATCAGTATAATATTCTTTATTCTCTCAAACCCAGTGTCATTCTTTCAGCTTATATGTGCTATTTTAAATTCTTGCCTTACGTGAGAATTTACATAAACGTTTGATTTCCAGAGGTCATTTTTTTCAAAGATGTGTCTTACTGTTCCCTTTGAGAATGCGTTAACAAAAAATTTTGCATTCACGCTTTGAAAGTCTGACATTACTCTAGGGTGTTTTAATTACATTTCTTTTGCCATGATTGATATATTATTTTCAAATGGACACAACCCAGAGTCAATGTACATAATGAAATGAACTGTTCAATGAAACAAGACATGGAAAAACATGTGAAAAAAGAATCAATTTTTTATTTAAAATCTTAAATAATGTAACAGAAAATAATACCAGACAGGACAAACATGGGATCTTCCTATAATTATCCAATGTCTGCTGAAAATAACTTATGGAATCAGGTCACTATGCTTCCTGTAACGAGTTTTCACAAAAAGAAAGTTCAAAGTTTCCTAGTCAAAGGAAAAAGATTACTAAAGTTGTTTTTATCTTAGAACAATAAATTATTAATTACTTAATAATGACTGTAGGGTGAGAATAAAAATTGTTTTATTTTGCCGTAGGACAAAATGTGCAGTTATTGTTAATTGTATTTCCCCGTACAAAATAATAATAATAATAAGGATAATAATTAAGATGCTACCACACTTTTAGTTGACTAAATTATTTTCCAAGAATGTTTAGCAGATAAAATATGATAAGTGACACAATAATATGTAGTATATTTCTAAGCTATTTTTGATAGAAATTAAGCATGTGTTGCATTGCTTAGCATAAATCAGAATGAAATGGGCTCATACTAAGCAAGAAACTAAGCAAAGTCTTACAATGGTTTATAAGGCAACTTTAAGTCCACTTTCCCCATGGACAGTTTTAGAAACTGCAAAACTGATATAACTTGTAAGCTTATGTTGACCAAGAAGTAAATAAAAGTTAATCAAATCATCTTGCTCAAGCCAATTGTAAAGTCTGTCCATCAGTTCCTGCACCTATTTATCTAAGTATGACCCTCAACTCCTTCCACCAGCCTGCTTGCTGAGGGTTGCAGTTAAAGTGTTCTTCCAATTGAGTGATTAATCGCACATTTGGAGAGACTAATTGCTTGGAACTTCTTGGCTGGTAGAGGTTTTTTTTCCCGGTGACTATAGTTCAGCTGTTCAATCAGTGCTCTGTAGCCAGTGGTGGAAATTGAACATTCTGCGGATTTCATCGATTGAAGGATCAATGTGTGATCATTTGCTCCGTAGAGCCGTCGGGTTCCTCGTTTTGGGGACTTCTCATGTGATTTACAGCTATCAGACCTTACGTCTAACCGACGTCTGATCCTCAAGAAGAAATAGTTTGGTTGGAGAGACTACAAAGAATCAAAATTAATATCAAAATGTTTGTTTTCTGGCTTACAGGGATCATATACTGTCGAAGACGTAATGCTTTTTCAAATGCTGTATTTGTATAATTGTTACTCATTGTGACACACATGCATTTTTAAAAAAT
The DNA here is from genome assembly GCA_026780765.1 of Petrocephalus schoutedeni. NCBI lineage: Eukaryota > Metazoa > Chordata > Actinopteri > Osteoglossiformes > Mormyridae > Petrocephalus > Petrocephalus schoutedeni. The sequence continues at coordinate 6,757,852 of JAODKL010000051.1, forward strand.
CTCCTATGCAACTGTCAATGACACAAAATACAAACAAATCCAGAAAGCTATGTATGAAGCCTGTCAGTTGGTAGGCTTTCAATAGCTTGAAGATCTGAAAAGGTTTTTTTTGTCCATCTGTTACATGAAATGCACAGATTATTGTGTTGATATTAATAAACAGTAAAAGTATAGAATTTCCAACCATGCTTAGAACAAGATGGGTCAATTAGACTTCTACAATATTTACAGTACGTAACCTAATAGATTAAAATGACCTGCAGTTATATTTAGATACTAATTCATTCAAGATAAGGTAGTATTAAAGAAATGCAACACTGAACAGAAGCCTAATGCATCATATTAGCCCTTTTTCCTGTATCTGTATGCATCTAATATACTTAATATTATATTTATTAAATTTATTTCATTAATATTACTAATATAGAATTTCTGATAATTTATCATTAAGTTGCAGCGACACATGCGAATTGATTATCAATTTGCCAGGATCATTTTTTATTGAGATAAATAAGAGTAATTCGCTTCAGACTAAGAAACATACATTCATTTTATTAGAATATTAAACCATTGAGAATTAGTGTATTTGTGAAAATGAAAGTGGTGTATTCAAAGCCCTTTGCATCAACATGGAAAATCTAAGTCTTGCGTCTTTATTGGATGACATAGCAAACATTTAAACAAGACAACATTGCTGGCATGTCATTGTCCCCAGATATGAGACTCCTCTGTCGAGCCGTCCTTACCTGAAGGCAGAATCCCCAATGAACGCCCGTAGCATAAAGCGGCCGGAATATCACAACCAGAGTCCTAGAAGTTTTAATTCAACTCAACGGGGATCCTAAGTTAAAAGGCAAATATAGGCTCCCTTGGTGATGCAGCTTCCCTTTCCTTGTCTCAAAGAAGCCTTGAAATTAGAATTGGAGAAAAAAAAATGTGCATAAACCTGACACACTCTGCTCACAAGGGATGAAGGATGTGGGATCTTAGGAGACAGAGAAGCTGCTCGAGTGAAATAGACGGGCAGTGCAGCATGGAGATATGAGGCTGGGTGTAGTGTGTGCTGATGAGGAACCACAGAGACACATGTGAGCACATTACGGCCTAGAGATGGAACCGGGGGACAGAGGTGTCTCACATTTTGTTGAACATGTTACATCTAGTGGCAAAAAATGTCAAAATTCTTCTGCAAAAGAAAAATGATGATCGATTTTAGTATTATTTTCAAAATACAGCCTTGATGAATGGCCCTTTTTTCATAATATAGTCCAGTGTCTAATAGCAGTTTACTTGCACGGGTACTTTCATTTAGTCTTTTCCTGCATTTTTAACTGATTTGCCATGGATCACAATATGTAAAAAAATTAGTCTTCACTAGAAGAGAGTGAGGGGCGGCACGGTGGCGCAGTGGGTAGCGCTTCCGCCTCACACCTCTGGGACCAGGGTTCGAATCCGGCCCAGTT
>JAODKL010000051.1:6759414-6776251 GCA_026780765.1 Petrocephalus schoutedeni
CCATTGCTTCCGGGATAGGCTCCGGACCCCCCGCGACCCTGTACAGGATAAGCGGGTTGGAAGATGGATGGATGGATAGAAGAGAGTGACTTCACCCCCTGCTGAAAATGAACAACTTGACCAGGTTGAGCTGGTCAAGCTGGTTGATCAATTTATGATACTTGACCTTCTTAAGGTATGTTTTCGTATGATGGTTTGATGGTCTAAATCAGGGGTGTCCAATCTTATCTGTAAAGGACTGTTGTATATGCAGGTTTTCACTGCAACTCCCTAATTAGATCACTAATTAGAGGACTGATTGACTGAAGAGTCCTCACTCCTGGGTTTGAACAGCTGATGTAAAAAGGTCCAGAAAACCTGCATACACAATGGCCCGTTGCAGATAAGATTGGACACCCCTGGTCTAAATGGTCATACCAGCTTATGATGGTCATTCTAGTTGATTTAGCTGGTCATACCAGCATAACAAGCTTGATTGGCTGGCCATGCCAACATGACCAACTGGTGACCCACCCAGCTAAACTATCACAGAGCAGCACGAGCTGGGACATGACCATCTTAGACCAGCTAAAACCAGCTACCAGTATAATCTGTTTCATCAGGGAGGTGGCAGTGGAAGGTGAATTTCAGAATTGCTATAGAAATCGTTAAAAAACAGCTTTTGACTACCAAGATCTCATTTTGAAGTATGGAATTATTAGTCAATCATTTTCTTTATTTATTTGCAAAATCAGTAATCAAAACTGAGATTAATGCCATGGAGAACATTATAAATATATTTTGGGGTTATCCCAGCTGTACATTCTGAATCTGGCTACACACATATGTGCCAATCACATCCAGAAAACCTGCAAATGGAGATATTAACAATAGACTATCACTTGGAATTGTGGGGAGAGTTGGTTGAGTATAACATAATACTGGCACTGTAAAATACAGACACAGCAATTTTATGTCCTTGGTGACAGGTACATATTACTGTGTCCTAGTCAGTTTTTTTATTTGTTTAATTAGCAGCAAAGATATAAATAGAGAAGCAGATGATTGGCTGTAAGACACACTTCACGTGTCTTGTAATAAATCAGATGCGCACAGTTTTTCACACATGCTTTGTATGAGGGGTTTACATAATTCAAATAACAGACTGTAGGCCAAAGTTGTAGGAGGGGGCATTTTTCTAAAAAATGTGTCAAGTAAGTGGGAGATTTGCACGTACATTTCTTAATCCAGGTACTGGATTTGCATAGTCTTGACTGGTGTATAATTAATCACATATTCCATCTTCATATTTAGGAAATATTTATGCGTCACCTAATAAGACCCACTGCTTAAGTTATTGTGGACTACAGATCTACCCTAAGCTGTACTTAAAACGTTGCTGAAAACAAATAATTAAAAATTCACTATGATGCGGTAATGCGTACCTGTCATCAAAGACATAGAAATTATTAAGTCTGTGCTTAACACATCTGACTCCCTGGTATGAATCTCCGCTCTGAATAAATGCTGTACTCTGTATTTGTTGTCAAATGGAAATTGTGGTTAAATCAGAATGTGTTTCCACTCATTCCTTTAGCATACAGACTGCTGACATGAGAATATACCCCCTGGACCATTACAAGACCAATTACCCTAATTACCTTTGAAATGCTGAGAATGAAGCTGAGAGCTATTGTGTGAAATTCTATCAAATCTCGAGAATCAAAGAGCTAAAGGACAAACCAGTAGCCAAGTGATGTCATCTTCTGCACTCTGCGCCATGTCAGATTAAATAATATTTTAAAATGAATGTTTAAGTGGAAAGCTGCTTTGGTAAAATTTTTGCATGTCATATAACCACTATCAATAGTTTCCCCCCTGAAATTAGCTATTTTTTTCTTTGTGCTCAACCTTCTTCTTTTCTTTTTGTTAAACGTATAGTTACAGTACTTACAGTAATTTTATGTTGGTAAAATTTGGCATTTATTAGAGGCATCTACAAAACTAAGCCTGTTATAGATTCTCTACCAGGGAAAATCCTGTTAACCTCTTATGTTGCAGCACTTGAACAATTATTGTAACAATAGCAATCCGCTGCCTTATTTGTTCGATGATGCTTTACTCTGATCAGCAATTAATTGTTTTCCTGGAGTTGGAATGTTTTTTCAGCATATTTTAATGTGATTGAATATGCGTTTATATGTGTATACTGTGCTCTTCTGAAGGATGTAACCCATACATAGTAGTAGGTGTATAGAGAAGTTTCAGATGTGCTCAGGGCACAGCCTGTATCAAGGCCTATACAGCCCCTGAACTGGACTCAGCACTGTACTGTACTGTATTTTACAGTACTGTAAAATCACTTGAATACCAGCTGAATGTCAATAGCGAAACTGTAAATTTAGGCTCTAGACACTTTTCAAATTCATCAGTATGGCTAGGCAATTATCCCTCCATCAATCCACTTTCTGTAATCGCTTGTCCTTTTCAGGGTTGCGAGGTGGGGGCCTGGAGCTTATCCCAGAGACTATGGGTGCATTTTCATATCCATTACAATTTTTCATCCAAATGCAATAATCAAGTTTTAAATGATTATTGCGCCAAATTTTCCTTCTCAACTGAATTACATTTAGTATTGAAAGAAATCCTCTGTTAATAAGACAAGTTTATTTAAAAGTTCAATAACTGCATGATATTTCCAAAGTCAATGAGTAGTCAAGTTTTAAATAACCATGATCTCAATATTAACCAAAATAATCGCGATGATTATATCTGCCATAACTGAACAACCCTAACGTATAATCTGACACGTTTCAGCTGCAACAGCAAGAAATAACTTGCAGATCCTCACCTGAATGTCTGGAATTTTATCAGTCAGTAATATTGGAGTAAATGGTTCCTCTGAGGTATGGCACTGATGTGGTCTTCTGAATGTCCATTTTTGTTCTCTTGATTTCCCTAATTAGTTGATATTGTTGTTGGAATTAAAAACCCTGAGACACTCCACTTTCGTTTCTTGCTGTGCCATCAAAAATGTTAGGAACCGTTTGCTATAATTAGCCGATTACTCATAACATCGGGTCACTTGATGGTTGTTCGGACTATAAAGAGACTAATTTATTCTTTTGATTATTTTATTACACCAACCGGCAGGCAATGCCTGTGCAGGGGAGAACTTACAAATCTGTTTAACGATGCCTGACAATGAAAAGGATGAATCGGGTTCGCTTTGCTGTTGAGTACTGACCTTCGTATTCGCAGGAAATAAGACATAAATCTTTCTCTCTGGTCTTTCATGCATTATTGAAAAGCCATTAAAGGATGGAAAACATATTGGATGACATTTGTATGGAATAAATAAAAAACAAATAAATTTTGCAGGTATGAGGCCTGTAGTGGAATTGAAAATTGATTGCGGGTACAAGAACAGTGCCAGGGTGTTGACAATGAAACACAATAAACATTTGTTTTGACATTCTGTCCCGAGCTGTAATTTGTGACACTGAGTATGCACATTAGACTCCAATACGTCACATAAAGATGTTCATTTGTAATGGTTTGGAGAGAGAAAGGCTAGTTAGTTGTGTAACATTTTGCATTTTCTGCAAGTTAACTGCACTTATTTAAACATCTGTTATGCACTAATGCATTTATGAACATATGTCATCATATGTGTTTTTATATTAATTAATTTTAGGGGGGCGCAGTGGGTAGCACTGTCGCTTCACACCTCTGGGACCTGGCTTCTTGGTCTCAGCCGAGGGTTTCTTGTGTATGGTGTTTGCATTGTGTTTTTGTTGTAGGGTTTCTTCCCGGTAGTCCGGTTTCTCCCCACATTCCAAAAAACGCTGAGGCTAATTGGAGTTACCAAACTGTCCAGAGGTGTGCCTGTGTGAGTGGATGGCATGTGAGTGTGCCCTGCGACGGGCTAGCACCCCAACCTGGGTTGTTCCCTCCCTTACACCCGTAGTATCCAGGATAGGCTCTGGACCCCCCTGAATATCACAATCGGTTTCTGAAAATCGATGGATGGGAAAGTATAGAGTGGCTCAGTGTGTGACACTATTGCCTAACACCTTCACATCTTCAACATCTTCAGGGCTGCAAGCCTTGTACTATTTTTGTGTTCAGGTTCTGCGTTCTCCCTGTGTTGCACGAGTTTCCTTCAGGTACTCCAGTTCCTTCCTGCAGTTCATAAACATGCATGCAGGCTAAATGGGAAATGTTAATTGCTCATAGCATTTGTGTGTGTATGTATGCGTGTATGTGCCTTGTGTTAGATCACCCAGGGCGTTCCCCAGCCATGTGCCGTAAACTTCTTAGGATAGGCTCCAGGATCCCCTTCATCCCTGATCAGGATAAGTGGTTAAATTATTTTGGCAGGAAAATATGCAATCATATTTTTGACTGTTATTGGGATGTCATCTGCTGCTTTATTTGTTGTTTGGGAGTTAACACACTAAAAATAAATATAGATTTTTATACCAAAAGAGTGCCAGTGGTGGGCATGATTTACATAGCATGTGTTCTGGAATGTTTTAAAAGCTATATTCAAAGTTAGTAAGAAAAAAGTTCATAGATTAAATAGACTGGATGTGCAGTATTAGTACCACGTTCCAATTTTTAATTCCCAGAATATTAATGGGATTACGGTAAATCCAGCAATTAGCTGTGCCTTTTAAGTAAAAGCGGCGCGTTTGATGTTTTACAGACACAAACCTCAAAGACAAGTTGTTTGAACAGTTTTTAGGCTTTGAGGTGCTAAAGCATGGATGAAACCTGCACGATCTGCTGCTCCTGGCACTGTTTTCTATTGTTTACATGCACGTCTGGGGTTTAAAAATCCAGTGAGATCCGAATTCCCATCTCCAATAAAGCAATTTGACCTAGAGGAAATGTAGCTATTTAAACTAAGTCTGTGGAGAGACAAATGCAATAATGCATCATTAGTGCCCCTAAACACTGAATGCTAAATCAGACAAAGCGGCGGATTTCCGATGACACGCACATTTTCACGTTCTTTCTTTTTTTCAGCTGGAAGAATCTCGTTAAGGGCCCAAAAAGGAAGTTGAAAGGAGAGCTTAGCGTGCCGCTAATTCCGCAGCAGCACACGGGCCAATCGGAGAACAGGGCTCGCAGAGCACTGGAGTCGGGATGTGCTAGCCACTCAGGGAACCAATTAATGAGCCAGCTAGCAGCTGTGATCCGGCAGACATCACCTCCCTACATAAAATGCCGGAGCGCTGATGGGAAAGGCAGGTCAGTTTTAATGATGTGCCAGCTTTTTCATTTCCCGGCTTAAGTGTCCTTTTTCCACTGCTGACCCTGCACTCGGTGAGAGGCGATGGGGTACCTGTGGCAGATTGGACGTCATTCATTAGGTTCTGCGCGGGACCTGGCTCCAGCTAGCAGCAGAACTTCTGTGAGGTCCTGAAAATAATAACACTGCTTCATTTTTAAAAGATCTGCTAGAAAATTTCAAAGCCTCCATTTTTTAATCTTGTTAATATAGTGCAGGCAGTCTATAGGGGTACCTGGTTTACAGTTTATAAAAAATTGTGTCTGCCATTAATTCTGGGGATTTAAAATAAGAAATAAAAAATTATGAGGATAATTATTACTTCAAAGTTTAACTGCATTAAATCAGGGGCAGATAACGTGTAATAAATGGCTCATGAATTTGAACACTTAATCCTCATATGAGATTGTCCCCCAATCAATTACTGCCAGATCTAGCATGTACTCTGCTCACTGGCTGGATAGAATTGACATTAATGGGGCATGGTTTTAATTGGTAAGCATGCTTAAAGTTTTATCTTAAAACATCTACATACATATACCACATATGTTTTATGATAATAATACTGGGTGTGTGAATTTATAGCTGGGATATTGCACTTAATTAACTCATATTACTTCAGATCCATTTTAAAATGTACGTACCACTGTTATAAATATAGGACACTCAAGTTATATCCGCAAACCTTTTGCAGCAAAACAGGTTGTCATTTGTATGTTGTTTTAAACACCCATTTGTCGGAGTGCAGTGCATTTGTGTGATGCTAGAAGTACTAGAATCAAGATACTGAGAAATGTAATGAAAGAAATCACTCTCCAAGACACTGGCATGTGTGCAAGGTGTAGCCTTAGGCTGATACCCTGTGCTGGCTGTGATAGGGCAATCCCTCTCCTCCCCAAAACCCCACCCACTCCTGATCAAACCACTGCCCCAAACCACCAACCCCCCCCCGCCCCGGTCTTCCGCCCCACCATCCCGCATTATTGACCAGGACAGGAAATCTTTTTAAAATCAGCTATTTTAAGAAATGTTTAAAAGTCATCTGGTTCCACTAAACATAATAATTAGGGCAAAGATGTTAAAAATGATGACTGGACACTGTATCTGTCTGTGCTCCATCCATCTGCACTTGTCACCCTCAATCCATTATTCCTCCTCGTAATTGTCATTTAGGATGGACGCTTCTGTGGTGAATGACATTTCCATCCACCAATGAATCAATGAATGTCATTGGACCTATTATTGCTGGCTTATTACAGAAGTATCGCACTTGATTAAGAATGTATGCTGATGTCAGTCGGACTTACTGTGTACCCAGCATTCCAGTTAAATCAAGTGCATTTCCTTGTTCCTTGTTGCAAAGCTTGGGAGCTTTTTCTGGAGTGACTGCGACATGGGTAGCACAATGTGATAGCGGTGACTTTTAATGGGATATACACACACTTCTCAGTAGGTAAGAGGGTTGGATCCACAATGTTCTTATGGGATTTACATAGTAATCACTTCAGTGGCTTCTGAAGAACGGCATGGCAATATATTGAAGAATCTGCTAATATCAAGTTGTATTAGGCAGGACTGTCATGGAGAATGTAACATAATAATATTACACCTGCTTACTGGGATCATCGGAAGGCCACAGAAGACGTCACTACCCGACAATGAAATCCTCAATAAATTTAAAAATATAATATTTCAAGGATGTATAAGGTTAAGCTTGAGGATTCAGACCTCCTGGGTCACTGGCCCTCATGCGTACTTAGTGGGTCAGGATGCTGTACTTGTGATCAGAAGGTTGTTAGTTCAAATCCTAGGGTTGGCAGAGTGATTTCACCGTTGAACCCCTGAGCAAGTTCCTTAACCTCTAAACTACTCCAGAGACTGGCTGACCTGGCTCCCTCAATTGAATGTTGCTTTGGATAAATCATCTGCTAAATAAATAAATGTGAATGTCTGTATGTAAGCTGTGAATACTGGTGTACCCTTCCATGTGTTCTGGACTAAGTGGGATAGACTCCTGGATCCCAGTAACCTATCATTGACGTAGGTTACTATAGTCTCAAAATATAGCCTTATTATTGTCCAGTTTACAAAAGAATTCTCAAGAAAAAAGTCTTGCGTATAGCAAAAAAACAAAATTGTATACTCCATAATTCAAATGCTCAAATTCTAGCTCCAGCTGACCTAATGCCTAAATATTTTTGTTATGCCTGCAGATTACAATTACAAACATGTCCTTTCCCAGTGACTAATAGCTAGCTTGTATACGGAGTTTGTAATACTAAAGTCAAGTATCCTGACATGACTCACAACGACAGTACGTGCACAGCTGAACACTGTTTAAAGTTTTTGAGCATGTTTAATTACGAGTCCAGGTGCATTACGAAGTTATCCACTTTCATGCATAAATTAATGATAAACATAGTACATTTATGAAGTGGGTTGTAGAATTGAGGTATGTTTTTGGAACAGAGCTTAATGTATTTGAATGAGGGGCTAGAAGGGTAACATTTTGTCTTTTTCCTGCAACTTTATTTCCTATTGCACTACACCCAGGAGTGAATCTGCCATTTAACCCTCAGGTGACTGACGACACTTTCCTACTTAAGACCTGTACGCTGTTATCTGAGACCAATGTTAAATTAACTGGAGGCACCTTTACATGTTGTTACTTGTGGCATTGAGCTGCATGACATAGTCAAAAGTATGTGAACACCACTATTACTTGTGTATAATTATCCCTCAGGATTTATAAAGTATCATCCATCCATCCATCCGTCTAATTAAGCACACAACCATGCAATCTCCAGTAACAAGCATTGGCAGCAGAATGGATGGTAGTAAATCCCACCAGCAATGTTCCAGCATCTAATAATAATAATAATAATACATTTTATTTATAACACACTTTATATTTCCAAAGAGGTCTCAAAGTGCTACAGTATAACGGAAATGGAAAGCCTTCTCAGTGGAGTAGATGCTATTGTAGCAAGCAAGGGTGGACCGACTTTGTATTAAAATCCTTGAATGAATGAGAAATCGGACTATCTGGGGTCCACATACTTTTGGCCATATAGTGCATCAAACAGAGTCAATGGGCACCATAAGAGAAAAAAGTTAGGCAGAGACTCATTTCTGGGGATGTATGGTGGCTGTTCTCCATGGCAGGTGTAAATGTAAGGGCCTGTATCTACCCTCATTCCCTATGGGCACCAGGGATACCACGGCCCTCTTGTCTGCCAGTTGACTTTTCCCCCTGGTTTAACATCAGAATTGCGTGGGACCTGAAAAACAGAGTCCCTTGTGTGATGACATGGGAGATGCATCTGAGGGGGGTCGGGTTCTGCCAAACCATATGTTAGAAAAGGCCAGGCCAGACAGTCCATATTTTTGTTCTCGAATTTGGGTTAGCCCTAACCCCAACCCCTATCAATACATTAAACCTTGATTTAGACCTTGACTTATGCAATTTAACACTACAGAATATGATAATATTGTGTTTTTATGGGATCCACAATGAGCCACAGGAAGAGCAGTGTAAGCATAATGTAGACCACATAAAAATGCCACCTAGTTGCTCCTCATTCTCTCTGTTGTCCTTTAAAGATAGAGACTGAAACTTAATGCTAATGATTTGCTTCAGTCCTTGTAATTCATAGTGCTCATATCTTTGTAAAAACTGCATCGTAGAATGTATATCCTCTGGCTAAGAGCATCTGCCAAATGCTGTAAATGTAAGAATACCTGCAGAAGTAGTACAGTAGTACGCCGATATATGTAATTTCTGCATACGTCAAACTTGACTTTATCTCACTTGTCTGTAGTAATTTTAATGATTTAAGTATATAATGAAAAGAATTTACTTAAATTAACATGGTCCATTTACATGATTAGTCACAGTCGGCTGGAAGGGCTTGATGAAACTTGTGTAAATTACGTTATTTGTTTTGATGAAACACAGTACGAAATATTTAATGTAGCGACTTATTACAGTAATAAAAAAAAATTGTTTTTCTGAATACTAGGTGAACATTGACCTTTAAGATTGCAGATTGACTAAGATTTTAAGAAGTGAACAGTGACTTTTATAATGAATTAAAGTCAATTTATTAGTTCTTCTTAGGCATTTTAAGGCAATATTTTCAGGTTACGTCAAAAATCGGCTTAAGACGGTGCTCTTTGAGCTAATTAATGATATAAGGCAGGGTATGAGTGTATTCTTATATATAGTTTATTTTGTATGTTTTCTTGAATGAAAAGGAAAAAAATTAACCAGTGGGCATGGTTAGATTTGGTTGTACTGGCCGTCAAACGTTTTAGGATTGGGATTTATTTTAAAGTGAGTATCAGCTGAACAGGAAGAGCAGGGACATTTGGACCTGAAGCAATGAATTGGACTGTTGACTTTTAGAATAGATAGCTTTTTCCAGTGCAGTGGCCAAGAATATAATTACCCTCTATGTGCTGTTCCCGTTTCCATTCAAACGTCAAGCATAAAGTATAGCTTAGCCCCTTTTTTGTTGCTGCTTGTTTTCCATATAATTTGAGGTTTATTTTATATCTAGGTTGCACTTTTGCGTACTAATGGAAACGTCGCATTTACCATTGCTAAGAGAATGTTGTTATTTGTGAGCGTCAGTTTTAAAACTGTTTTCCCTACTAGTTTGACTTGTTACATTTTTCTAGTTCCCACCAATGGTTAACAACAAACAATGGGACTTTGTTATACATTGAGACACAGTAAATCTAATCTACGTTTTGAAACTACATTATGAATGATAAGTACCAGCTAATAATCCACAGTACAATTCATTAAACCTAAATTAATAGATAACAAACCCCATTATTACAAAGGACTACTGATTTGATTTAAATGTGATTAGTTATTTGACGTCTATTAAACGGGGGTATCATACACAAACGGAACCATGATCACACCATTGCAAATTGATTGAGTTACTGTCCACATTTACATGTGTTTGTGTATTTGGTATTACACACATGTGTTCATTATCGCTATTACCCAATATGCAATGATTCATTATGGCAGCGTATTGTAACAATATCGCAGCTGAATTTCATTTGCAACCAGTCAAATACGCTGCAAAATTACGCATTCTCTCTCATTTGTAAAACCCAAAACTATGTAATATATTCCTGTTTGGCTTGTTATATTGAAGGTTACTGGTTGACATCTAAGTAGAGGTCATGCTTTACTATCCTTAAGTTGCATGACCTTTACTGCTATATGTAAGGCATATAATTCACCTAAATTATTGTATAATGTTACGAAAAAATGTGAAAAAAGTTTATCTATCTATCTATCCTGGCTATGTGTTTTTGCAATATGTGCAAGAACAATTAAAGATAACGTATAAACCTGTAGGGTCACAGTGTGTTGGCAGCGTACTGATAGCACTGAAATTGCGGCAAAGAGAGGTACACTCCAAGAGTGCAATTATAATCTCTATAACATGCAAATATTCACTTACAATTAAGGATGCAGAAGAATGTTTAAACCATCACAACATTTACAGAGCTATTTCTTAACAACAAAATGATGTTTGCTTTCACCTAATATATAGTTTGTGGGGGAAATCCTACCAATTAAATGAGTTTAATTTACAGAAGAAATGTAAATGGGGGGGGGGTGTTGGAATCCATGCCCAAGTGTACAGACCGATAAACCCCCATGTCAAACGTCCTACGAGGAGAGCAAATCGCAGGGGCAAGCAGAGATGCACGGTGGTGTCAGCCTCGGGCTGAACCCAGACATTCTTCATGAGGCGAGAGGGCCTGCGTGAAGGAGGACTCCCACATGGCGGGAAGCGGCGGGAAGCGGCGCTCGTTGGCGGCTTCCTCCGGCTCGCGCGCAGGCGAGAGTCTCAGACCGCTGCCTGTGCCGGGAATAATCGGCAGAATCATGGAGACCCTGTCATCCAGCTCAGCGCTTACCTGAGAGCCTTACCAAACAGGTCCATTTATCACTGCACTTAGCTGACTTGCAAATTGTAATTAGGCTGGATAGCAGGGGGGGGGTAAGTAACCTACACACAATCAAACTCATTTAGGGGAACGAATGCTGTGCGATTTGTAATTCATGGGGTTTCTGCTGGAATGAAGTTGAAGAGCTTGGCATAATATATATATATATATATATATTTTTTTTTTTCTTCCTGGTGCCCAACAATGTAGGGTGCATTATCATGTGAGATGGGTTTCTTACTTTGAGCGCTTTACATGGGTGTTTTGCAATGGCAAAAAAATAAAAAATAAAAAATTCTTTGTCGGGATAATTTTTTTTTTTTAAAGGTGCCGAATCCCCTTTGGGACTCTCAAAATACACTCGTGTGAACTCTCCGGTGGTTTGTACCCATTACTTCAGGAGATAAGAGACACCGCTAGGTTGTTGTGATTGAATGCTATTAAAATTCATAAACTGTGGAATATGGTGCGGCGTGAAGCTTTGCAGGGATAACAGGCATTTCTGAACGCTGCAGCAGTCTCGAGGGAGCCCCGCGCCTGCAAACGCTCATCAGAGGAAACCCGGGAATGAAAAGAAGGCTGGGGAACCGAGGCGTTTAAGCTTTTAGAGTGCCGTGGTCACTCTCTGACTCCTTCGTCCAAAATATAAGCTTCTGTGCCACCATTCCCCTTCTGTCTGTGACACAGTGCTTTGAACGCTAAGGGGTCAGTTGGAGCGGGCCTCAGAAAACGCATTCAAGTTCTACGAGATTCGAGGGGCTGTCATTCATTTGAACTGCGTTGAATTTTTTTCAGAGCCTGTCACCGGATGGCTTCATCGACGAAGAAGACGCATGCAGACTGCCTCTGCTACTGAATGCACCTCGCCTTGGCGGACCATGGCGGAGAACCCATCTTGGATGGGAGAATCAAACGGTCCCCCAGCTTAAGAAAGGTTTGCGTGCATGCCGACTGCATGGCGTGGGCTGCAAAGCAGAACATTTCCTTGAAAATCAAAGCATAGGAATAATCAAGTCTGGGTGACCTTGAAATGCCCTGAGTGATTGTTCCTCTGGGTGCTTTTTCGCTCGTTTACTCATCAGCTTCTAGTTCATTGGATGTCAAAGTTAATCTTGGCTTCAAAGTTTTAGTTCAGGGTACAAGCATTCAAATAATGCATCAGGGCAGAGATACATCTCGTTAACGACGCTGCACACATCCATAAATCTTAATCATAATGTGCTGATATCCAGAATTTGGCACAGAGATATCAGCACTGGGTTAGTCTCTCTAGCTAAAAATGGTTGTACAGCTGCATAATGTTCACCGTTATCACATCATTCCAGTGGTCTCCTGGTGAAGCACACACTTTGTTTCATTTTTGAGCTTTCCACAGTGTAGGTGAGCATCAACATAATATGCTCACTCCCACTCCAGATGCTCGGCGGGTGGATCTCAGCTATAAGACACCAGCTTCTGCCCACACATACGACATAAAGAACGTTCCCTGTTCTTCCCCGACAATCAAGTTAATTTGAATGAAAGAAGCAGTCTTGCCATCGCTTCTCATCCTTCATCGCAAAGGCAACGTTGGTTGATTTTTTATTCCATTCATTACTCTATTTGACAATGAATGACGGATGTTAATCATGCTTCTGGGAAAGCAAAAAACCAAAAAAAAGGCCAAAAGAGTAGAACTAGCATGTCATTGCTGTCGCAATATAGCTAGAGGATATTCTTCGTCGGTTTGACAAAGGATGTGACACAGACCTTGCTTTGCACTCGAACAATCAGTCCTTGTTTATGTTTTGCTCCCGGTGACGGATGGGCAGGCTGTAATGATGGCCCGATGGGTTGCCTCATGGCTGCTCTTCTGCTGGTTGGCCGGCTGGCTGGTCATTACGCGGGTTTGGCGCGTCCTCCTTATGTCTGCGTGGGATTCCTCCACGTGCTTTGGCACTCCTCCAACACTCCTAAAAGTGCTGACGTGAATTTTCTTTGAAATGACCTCAGCGTGCGACTGCCGCAGTGGTGTGGGTGTGTAGGAGTAAATTCCCTGTGATCAAACAAAACACAGTAACCCTGTGTCAGTAAAAAAAAAATTAAATCTGTGGAGTAAATGATGCCAGCTGCAGTTTACATTAAAACATAACCTTGGGCAAGATACGTAATGTCCAGCATTAAACTGTAATGCACGTCACTCAGAAGTCTTTTAAACAATTGCAGGGGAAAAAGTACATGCCAATATTTACAGAACTGCAGTTTGTTTTCCTTCATAAAATTTTGGTGTCTAGGTAGTTTAAGCAATAAAATCAATTAACAGTATACAGCAGCATGAGAATGCCCATGGGTCTTTTATATTACACTGAGAAATATGTATGAATATTTTAATTACGTTAAATGTCTACAACGTAAATTTCTACGTGGGCCTTCCTTATGAATTTTCTCCTCGGATAGGTTAGAATGGAACTCAAATTGAAATCATATCATTAATCATTTATCGTCTAAATTGTAAATGCACAACTCACATCTGATAGAAAATTGAGCTAGAAGACTCTTATTTAGGGTGCCTTATGTTGTGATTTTATGCTTCAAATACTTTGGATTGATTTCTAAAAAGTGCTTTGTTGTAACAGCAGTGTGTGTGTATATCATTTAAGTCAAATTATAATGTTATAAGGCAAATTGATATGATATTTATTTCAGATAATTGGAGCAGAGATATAATTAAGGGGTCGCTAAATACAGTGAGTTAGTAGGAGGATGGATGAAAAAATATCAATGTCTCTGCATTTCCAAACTGTAAAATACATAAATCTGGAGTCTTTATATCATTGGATGTATTACCATTGTTTTAAACCAATCGTGTAAAAGGGGCGGGTTATTTATACAAATGTATTTGTATCTCTGTATTTCAGGCGTCAAGTTAATATATTCAGTTCAAAAATTATATTTGCCTTAGAAATAAAAAAGCCGTTTTTTAATGTCATTGGCTGTCATTTTGTGCCTTGTTTTTGTCCAAGTACTGGCACATGCACCATTTAGGCACTGTCTAAAAAATCATTTTAGTCAGTATGGGAAAGAACCCAAACGATGCCCAAGCCTATTACCCGGGATCCGTTGCTAAAAGAGTCACAGGGATAACATGCACTCTGGTCTATACTCTCCCCTTGGACCCCGAATCTCTATCTGAGACTCCACCATTCCCAGTTTGCCTCTACAAGGAGACCCCCTGACCACTGGCACGGTGAGACTGACCTGTAAATTTCAGGGTGCATCAATAAATCATTGTACTCTCTTTCCAGGTCTCCATATTAAAATAGAGATACTAAGGAATTAACAACTGTATTAGTAAGCTATGCATAGTGCATAAAAAAGAACATAATCCATCCTGTCAAACAAGCTAACAATGGCCCAGTTCATGCCTTTTATAAGGCTTCTGGTGATTCACAGCCATGATGTGAATTATTCTATAAGGAAACAATTACATAGATTATATAATAACTAAATAACTACATTAGGCTTTCTCATTCATTTTCTTTGTTAGCATGAAAGACCATGTATTTCTTTTTTCTTTAAAACTGCTTTAAAAAAATAGACACACACAAGCAGCCGTACCATTAATTTCACTAAGATGGATAATAAGATTATTCTGGGTCTTTCCAATTATGTAATGCCATTTCTACTTTTGACGGAAAGATAATAAACTGTATATGGACAGTCAAATTTCTTTGGTACGGCTGGAGATATTGGTGCTCCAGGAGGTCAGAAATGACCTAATAAAGCCGGGCTCTTATAAAGGAATGATAACGTGCATTTCACAGAGCCCTTGGCGTTTAGGTGGGTAAACAATCACGCCACGGGAAGTGAAACCAGCAGAGCTCTCTGTTAGTCCGACAGAATCACCCTTTAAGGTTTATGCGACGCTTATCGATCCTGGAAGTGCAGCGCTGTTTCCGATGGTTCGACTTGAGATCACAATCGCCGATCAGCTCCACTTGCCGTTTGCTCTGGTTTCAGTGGGATTATCGGCTCGAGTGTCGGAAATGCATAACTGTGACTCCGTGTCCAAGTAGTGCTTTAGGAGGTGTACACCGGTGGCCTGGAGTATGTGGACAGCTAGATCCGAATATTAATCAAATGGGATTTGCAAATATGGCTGTAGACGTCGTCCAATAAACGTTTAGACCAAGTCCGAGTTATAATTAGTCATCGGTTTTGACCATTAATCTAGTCAAGTTAAGTCATCTTTATTTATATAGGACATTTAAAAGACATCAAGTGACACCAAAGTGCTGCACAATAAAACAACTAAGGCAAGAGAAAAATTAAAACAGTTAAGATGGAAAGAAGGAAATGAAAATATGTAAAACTGAAGATAAAACTGAGATCATACATAAATGTAAAAAAAAGTAATTATTAAGAGTAATTACCTAGAGAGGTCACAGTGAGCTTGTCCCAGGAAACACCGGAGGCGGACACCCTGGAAGGAATGCCGTTCTACTACAGGGAACACACTAACACACACTTACATACTGTGTTGGGTGACCAGATAATCCGTGTCATCCCGGAAACAATGAGCTAGGACAGGATTTGCAAACTACCATTTCAATCAAAAGGAGCTGTATGTTAATTTGAAACGGCTGGATGAGTCTTTCAAATCAAGGAGACAAACCACTCAAAGCGCAAACAGAACTGAACTATTTAGCCAAACACAGGAGCCTTTCAGTAGCTTAAAGTTTAAAGTAGTTTGTAAAACCTGAAGTAGCTCAAAGCGTCCGGGATGACATGGATTATCTGGTCACCCTAATACTGTGTATATCTTGACCAATGATCATATACTTACTGTTCCATAGTGAAATGACGCACCATAAGTTTGAGAGCCACTGTTCTTACTGGCATATGGCAAAACCACAGAGCAGCTGCTATTATCTGTGTTTTTTTAAAGTTCAAAACATTTCAAAATCAATTTGCTCAATTGAGAAACTTAAACGCATTAAAATTAATATTTTGTCCCTCTGTTGTCTGACAGCTTTGGCTTTAATCATCAATAAAAGACGAGACGTTGACAGAATACCAAGTGTTTCCTTACAAGAGCTTAACATGCTTATCGCTGACAGCTCACATTAAAAAAAAAAAGACGCCAAACATAAACGAGGTTTCAGACAATCTGTAAAAAGACCTGCCAAGATTTTAAATACAAAAAAAAGGCTGAAAGCACATTCTCCCCTGTCATTTACTAATCAGCTGGATACGTCCCTCAAAGAAACGTTTGAAATCTCGCCGTCGAGCGACAGTGAACACCTTACATTCTCTCGCCGGAATGAGGTGATTGAAGACGACTACCCCCACAAACTATTTACTAAGCCAAATAAACAGCTACAAGGACGGATTTTGTTTCCGGAATGGAATTTATGTGGTGGCATGCAGCGACTGGTGAATGCTGCTGTTCTGTATTTAGTAATGACTCGGTTGATAAACAGTGGGAAGTTGACAGCCACAAAGAAAATTTCATCTGCTCCGCATAATGTGAGCAGTGGAACGTTTAAAAGAAAGAAAGAAAAGCTAATAATTAACGAAGGAAGGTAAATGTTTCTT
>JAODKL010000051.1:6800535-6817565 GCA_026780765.1 Petrocephalus schoutedeni
TTTCGAGTACCAGTTGTTTTCTTTTGGCTACTGGCTTTCTGTTTGAGTGCTGGTTGGGTTTTTTCCTGCCAATAGTTGCTATGACCATGGGGTTAGTTGGTCTTGATGATATATTTTTTCACTACTGCTGGTCTCTGACAAATGGAGTTGGAGGATGGAGAAATGGAGTCCAGGATCCAGTAGAGGGATCTTGGACAGAACAGGTCACAAGACAGGGAAACGCCTCAGATGACATTCAGCCTATCGAAGATGCACCCTGGCGGAAATTCAGAGGCACCAGCTAACTTAGCTGCTTGGAATTTGTAGCAAACAGCACAACCACAGAGCGAGGGCGGGATTCAGTCTCCAAACCCTGGATGTATGAGGCAACAGTGTTAGCCACTGTCCCATCGAGGTTTGAAGAAAATTCATCACATAATAATTTTATATTTGTTGGTATATTGCATGCTATTTAAATTTACACACACTTGTAATTTATTTCACTCTATTCTACCGGATACTTGCCCTGTGGTGGCTAGTGTTTCAATTTTCTTGTTATACAAAGGCAAACAAAATTATGTATTAAAGCTTACAGAATTTCTTTAAGATCAGCAGCTTATCAGGAGAAGCTGCAATGATGATATTACCCAGCATCCATCGTGTCCTACTGTACCACTCTCGATGGGTGAGCCAATGATTTATGATTAACGGTAAGAGTGTTTACCTCCCTTGACACGATGTGAGACAGTTAGCTAAAAAACACCGCTAACTAAGGGTGTGACTAGGGAGATAAATCTTCCCATATACAGCACCTGCCCTGGAAAATCTCAGATTTTATGGATATTTTATAGCCTGCAAATAGATTAGTCACTGAAGGGGGAGTGAGGTGTGTAATAGTACATGCTTATTATTAGCCCCAGAGGGGAAGAGGATGTAACATCTTACGAAGAGGGCAACCCGCAGCGGAAAAAGAAGAAGTGAAATATTAGCGCTCTTGACGTTAGTTAAATTCACGGCTTGCTGGATCGTGCTTTCCGCGCACTCATTCAACCCAGAGTTTAAACCTGTAAATTTGGGCATTAAATTCCGGTAGCGATTTGTTTTTATAGCTGTCTCTGCTCATCTCTGTGCGCTGTCTTACTAGCGAGACCTGGCTGTTCATTACAGCATTGCCAAATAAGTAGAACTGAACCGCACTGACGTCCCTAGTTAGGTAATGGAAAAAATGGAAACTGCATAATGGTACCTCCTGCCAGACTCACCATAATTTTGATGTGTATGTGTGTGCGCACGCGCGTGTGTGTGTGTGTGTGTTTGTAATTTTTATATTGTGCGGACCAGATTTTCCCACAATGTGATAAAAACCTGCAACTGTTTACCTTGTGGGGACATTTTTTCATTCCCCACGAGGATATCCACAATTTCATTAAAAAAAAACTGTCACTGCAATTAAAAAACAAAAAACGTCAAAAGCTTGGTTACTTATGGTTAAAGTTAGGGCTGGATAAGGGGTTAAGGATGTTATAGCTGTGACCAGGGTTATGCCCATAGAAATGAATGGAGAGTCCCCATGAATATGTGAATAGAAACGTGGGTGTCGTTTCATGAAAATACAGGGCTGTGGGATGAGTGGGAGAGGTCAGACGTCAAGATCTAAAGTCCTGCCAGCTGACAGGCCTGACCTTGACTTCATGAGAGAGCAGGTCCTCTTCACGACAAAAGCAGCATGTCTTAAATTGCACCCCAGAGCAGAGTTCTCTCTCAGATAAGGGGTATACTCTTTGGCGAACGCCCGATACATTTGCTTTATTTCCAGGCAACAGTACCCATATTATGACCCATCAAGAGTCCCTGGCTATTGTGGACACTGTCCATTATTTCAAATATAACCTGTGCACAGTACCCATCACTCTAGGAACGGATCATGTAGCTGCCATCTTAAGAATGACAGGATGAGAGAGGGAACAAGCCACTGAGGAAGTGACATGGAAGGACAGACAGGCTGCAGACAGCATCCAGGTGCACTGTGAAGTCCGAACGTGACTCGGCTGAAGCAGAAGACACATTTGTAATGGGAGAGCTTACTTGTACTGCCCCTGAAACGCCCGGCCGAGGAACAATGGGGATATACTAAATCACGTCAAGGGTCTGTTAGCTGGAGGCGACCTAACAATGAGAATGGAAAGACATTGAGTGTGGGCTGTGTTCAAACAAGTGAAGAACAGCTCTCTGAGCAGGAGAGCTTTTGTGAAGGAAGGGATTTACACTTAGGAAATGAAGAATGGCTGAATGCTGTGGAGCAGTGTTCCCCAACCCAGTCCTCAGGGACCCTCAGAGAGCCCATGTGGTCAGTATGGGGGACCCCAAAGTCTGGGTTCAAACTTTTTTTTTTTCACAAATCCTTGAAAAGTGGTTCCAGGACGCAATTACATGAGCATCATTCTTCAGACGTGGAGCTAAATCTGTAAGAAATATTTGCAGTGAAAGAAATGCCAAAAGAAAACGAAGTGAAGCAAACACCACTGCACAGCAGTTACCCAACATTACACGAAGCTAGCATTTGCGTGCAGTACTTAACACTTATAAAAAATGCAACCGTGCAATACGCTGCCATTACACATCAATCTATCATGCTTCCATGACCGTGTATTTGGTACAAGGTCATAGTGAGTCTGGAGTCTTTGCCAGGAAACATTGGGCACAAAGCAAACGGCACCCGGGAAGGCTTTCCAATCCATTGCAATGCAGTCAGCAACTTAGGTGAACTGTGTAATTATACAAGCCTGCTGTACATTAATGCGCAAAAAAAATGCAAGAACACATATATGAATATAACAAATTTGCCAGTCTGCCAGCTTACCTCATTCTGCAAAGATCTCCACACATGATGTAAACAAGTTCCTATTACTACACCATTTTTCTAAGGGTCTGTATCTAAGGGCATAAGTTTGGTTTCAACATTGATAGGTAGCAAATCAGCCCCGAACCCCAGGCCCCCCTAAACACACATGGCACTCCTACGATATTGGTAGGGACAGGCTCCTACCGTCCATACCCAAATCTACACGTTTGATCCTGAGGCTTCTTTTGTGTTTCCTCTGGGCTCTTGTTCGTGGCTCCGGAGATCTCCCATCGCCTTTGGATTCTGAGCTACATGTGACACGTCTTGCCAGCTAAAAAGAAAGGTTGACATTGCAGCGAGTGAGAGTCTGGCATTGGTGAAGCCTCTCATAGAGACCTGAGTGTGTTAGTGATGTGGCATGATAGTTCTTTCCTATAGCAGTGCGAGATAAAACGTCAGACTAAGCCTCTTGAGATATTGCAGTGTAACCTCAAAGTTGTGGTGCGGCTTTAATTCTTTCAGACCCCATATCATGGACTGGCATATGATGACCACACTATATACCAGCGCACGGAACTGTCATTCATGACCTCTGGGAATACTCACCATGTAATGCATTTCCATATCACATGTTTTTGGAATGCAGGGTAATACCCAGACAAACATGCACACACACACACACACACACAGAGGAATATTATGGAATATAAGTCACGATAATGTCATTATTTTTGTATTACAAATAATTGGGATATCGTTTGTGCTTAAAATAAAATGAAATTAATCTGTATTTGATCTATGTACAATAAAAGAATGCAGGTACAATGTAAAATGTAACAATTTCAGGTTATGATCATAATATTAAACTACACAAAAATGAAGGAGACATATAGTTGCCTGTGGGTTTAGGATTTTTAATAATTCCGTAAACCGCTTATGATACATCAGCTGGGAGGCAAGGAAAACCCAGTCTAAGCTTTCCTTAGAATGACGCAGCCCTTTCAGATAACTCTGGACAAATGCTAGATTGATTTGTTTGACTTGATATATTTTTTTTTCCGCTCAGTGTACATATTTATATTTAGCCAAACGGCTTGTACCATGACACCAAATTCAGTCGCGACTGCTAGTAATGGATTTGCCGTCACCGCTGGTGTCCGCTAGCACCTTCAAAAAAAATCTCTGAAGCACAATGAATGTGGATCATGTGCGAATGATAACATGATTTGTGAGTTAATTAGGTCAACGGGGCAGTTGCAGAAGAGATTTATTTCTAGGGTCATCTAAATTAAATCCCAGTTTAAAGTAATTTGTTTACATTTCATAGTAAATTACGAGGCACAAAGCCTTGATGGCAGAGTTCATCTGCCACATGTGTAATAAATCTTGCGGTGAAACTGATAAATGTAGGATCCGGAGAAACGGTGCTCTGTTACTTACTTTTGTGTTCGTCCACCGTAGTTGTCCCCAAACTATAAACTGTAAAGCCGTTTGTGACATAAATGATGGGATTGGGAAGCCTTATTTTATTGTTCGGGCATGACATTGTTAGATCAACCCAGTCAAGTACTGCATCCCCCTTAATTACATTTCATGACCTCATAAATCCTTCCATACTCGCTTTCTGTGTGGAAAATCCCCCAAGTAACACAATTTCCTAATAGCCCCCCTAACGTGAATGCTAATTAACGTTTATCAATATTGCAAAGGGGAGACGCGCTTGGAAAAAAAAGGAACTGGCATGGTCTCGTCGCTGAGTTTAAGTGCTCATTAAGCGGCTGTCTAATTAGTCCAGAAAGATTGGATGCATGCTGGTTAAGTCCTTGCCCCTAGGCTTCTTTCACTCCAGGTAATGCCCTTTGGCCTGAAAGAGTCAATTATTTGCGTCTTAATAAACTGGATACACTGAGTCACTCAATTGTAGCTGAGTTGCAATGAAAATCTCGAAAATTTAGCATATTTGCATTTTTTAGCATGTCTGAATGCCAGTTCCTGTTCCAGTATTATTTCTGCTCTTATTTTAATGACTGTCTCTTACCTGTCAGCGAAACGAAGCAGTCACTGTGCTGCCTTGAAGAGTTGAAATGCATAGTTTCAAATTTGGAGCTGCAGATATTTAATTTACAGGCAGGAAGATAACAATCTGTCTGATTTCATTTGACTGTGTACCAAGGAAATGTTCTCGATATATGACGATTCTTTGGCCTTAAGTAATATGAATCTCAGTGCTCCAGCCATTCTGTGTGCTTAAATGGTGGCACAAGGGAAACCAAACCACTCATTTATTACCAGTCCTAGGGGTAATGACTTCATAAGAATCTTTGTTCAACCGGATTTGATCCGAGGAACTTCAAGGAAAGCATTCAAGCACCAAGATCTAAGTAGAACATCTTCATCGAATATAACTCTCGAAATTAAATAACTTTGTTCTGAATAGTTTTGGGCATAAATTTAAAGCTCAATTTTTATTAATTAACAGCTAATTTTCAAGTGTGGTTAAATTTATCATTAGAAATATTACATGATTTTAAAACGTCAGATGAAGTTAAATTAAAAATTTACTATTCCAATGAGTACATAACAAGATGGTGTATTTATCCTTCCTTTAGAAAAATCTAGGAAAGAAAAATCTTGTTTGACAGTAACCCAAAACAGGAATATACTGTATTTTCATAAAATATATCTTCATCTTACAACCTCTGTGTAATTTGTGAATTATTAGTGCTATTTACACAGAACACAGTATACAGAACACAAAGCGAATGCTGTTTATTTACTTACATTAAATATTTTATTTGTGAGTGCATGTAATATTGCATAGTGTGTCAATCCAATCTATCTAATACAAACATTTTGCATTAACTAAATATTATGCTTGTCATGTCGGGTGCGGAGCGGGGAAGCATAATCGGGAGTCCGCAGGGTGAGGATCACGGAGGGTTTATTGCACACGAGCAGGGAACAGCACAGAACAGCGTAACAAAGTCAATGACCGGACTGGGGAAACAAACTTAAACGTGGACTTAAATACACAGAACTAATGACATGAACAAAGACCAGCTGAGAAACTGAAGGATTATCATGAGGTTAACGAGGGGGCGTGGCACACAGGAGGATCGGATGGGCAGGACGTGACAGTGCTGCTCATTTTTAAACTGAAATGGTGACTCTTTCCACAAACATAAGCACATACTTAACAACAGCGATGTGTTTCCGTTAAAATGAAGGGCTGCAGTTTCCTGTATTGCTGTGGTAACCACACAACCAGACACCTACACCTTCTACATCCTCTGACATATTCTTGTTATTTACTCTTCGCTTAAAAAATAGAACTGAAAATTCAGGAAGAATGAAAACGTTTAACCATCAGATTATTCTTCATACCCAAAGCAATTCCATTTAGGTTCCTTAAATAAACAGCAAATAAGGAATTTGGTTCCTTAGTAGAATGTCCAGGTTCCATCTAATATGCAGAATATTTGCATGACACACAACTAAAGAGTATCTGTGGCAAATTACCTTAAAAATGTGCTACTAAGACAGCAGATGTGCTTCTAGTTCCAGTACAGAGATGGCACCTCTGATCACTCCCATTCTCCATGTAATGGAGCTAAACTGTGGTTTCAACTCCGTTGGCAACCCTGAACTGTCTGGAAAATTATTTCTGATGCCTGAGAAACCCATAGATTTTTGAACCCTAACCCTAATTTGGGAAACTAGGGGCAGTAGGAAAGTCTGAAATATGCAACTTAAATTCTTAACAGATATTTCACCTCTCCTTGGTTTGCACCAAACAGCCCAGTACCCCGTATCTATACACAATTAACCTTTCACACATACCCTGGACTGAAATACAACATTCAATACCAAAAGGATTCTAATGTCCGCATTTTAGAGACGTCCAATTCTGCATGGCACAGTGTGCAGCACAAACATTAAAACGGAGGGAATTCCAGACACTCTGCACCGTGGAAACATATTGTTACAATCAGATAAAAAAGCTCTGAAGTCTTTGATGTACGGTTTCTGCCAACAGCACCCTTAACCTAAATCAATGTCACCATATGGTGGGACTCGAAACAGCTTTCCAGAACAGTCTGTGCCAAGCCCGGCACCTCCATTAGCTACCCACCTCCTCTGTGTAACTTGTGACCGCAACAGAGAGTGCTAGATGTACAGCCAAATACTGATTACCCTCTGCCCATTAACTAATAACATCAATGATAAAATGGTGAGTAGATTGATCAAAGGCACAGGCTGCTAATAATACTGTCCATTATGCTGAGTCTAAGTGGTCTGCTATATACACATAAGCAAAACAATTCAGTTTTTTATGGTTAAACATTGTTTAACAATAGCAAATATTAAAATAACAATAGCCTACAAAATGGGTATTACATGGGTCATTAATTTTTTATGAAGTAGTGTATTCAGGTGATAAATTTGAATGTACTATAAATTGTCAGGTAGACTTTATATGTTAGCATTTCCAGCTTTGGACATAGCTCCAAACAAGGCCACACAGCACCCCCCCCCCCACCCAAAAGAGCTGTTCACAAGAAGACAGGCAGGATCATGAAAGAGTGTTCTCATCCCTCCTTCAGCCCGTCTGAGTGGCTGAGATCCGGAAGACGTCTTCGATGCCTCAGATCAGGAACGGAAATACTTAGGAAGAGCTTCATCCCTCAGGCTATAAAGTTCACAAACAGTCACCTAACCAAATACCAAGATGGCTCCACTCCACCCCCACCCCCCCCCCCCCCCAACTACAAATACTGTGCAATCTGACTATATTTGAGTCGATTTCATGTACATCATACATTTATAGTTCACTCTAAGAATTCCACATCTTTCTTGAGCCTCTAGTGCCTTATAACACATATGCATATTGTGCGTATGGATACATACAGTATATATATATATATATATATATATTTATATCTTTGTGTACCCGCCTAGTACACAGTATATTCTATAATTTATAAATACTGTTTATGTCATATGCCTTACATGTTGCTGTAATACATGTAAATAAATGTACCTGCAGCTTATGTATTTGTTTAAATATTATTTACAATTATACAAAGCTCTTTACAGAACCAATGGGGAGCACCTGAACCACCGTCACTGTGTGTGACAGCAGCCATTCTGCACCAGTACGCTCACCGCACAGCAGCTACGGTGGTGAAGGGGCAGGAGGGAATTCACCAATTAGATATAGGGGATGATTAGCATGCCAGATTTAATAGGACCACTGTGGGCAATTTTAGCCAGGGCCTTGGGGTACTGTACCACCCCTTCTCTTTCAAAAGATGCCCACGGATCTTTTTATGACCTCGGAGAGCCAGGACCTCAGTTTTACATCTCATCTGAAAGATGGCACCATTTTCACAGCACGGTGTCCCCTTCTCTGCACTGGGGCATTGGGATCCACACAGACCACAGGATGGGCTAACCTGCTGGCCACACCAACACCTCTCCCAGGAACAACCAAGCTTTGTTACTTGGTCTCCCATCCAATCCAAGTACTGGCCAGGCCCAAACCTACTTAGCTTCTGATGGATGACTTACAGTGAGGAACATAAGTATTTGAACACCCTGCAATTTTGCAAGTTCTCCCACTCAGAAATCATGGAGGGGTCTGAAATTCACATTGTAGGTGCATTCCCACTCCGAGAGGCAGCATTTAAAAAAAGAAAAAATCAGGAAATCACATTTGTATGATTTATAAAGAATTTATTTGTATTGCACTGCTGCACATAAGTATTTGAACACCTAGTAATCAGCAAGAAATCTGGCTCTCAAAGACCTGTTACTCTGCCTTTAAAAAGTCCACCTCTACTCCACGTAGTAATCTTAATTAGTAGCACCTGTCTGTGCTTAAAGACACCTGTCCACCCCACAGTCAGTCAGACTCCAACTACTACCATGGGCAAGACCAAAGAGCTGTCAAAAGACACCAGAGACTAAATTGTGCACGTCCACAAGGCTGGAAAGGGCTATAGGGCAATTGCCAAGCAGCTTGGTGAAAATAGATCAACTGTTGGAGCAACTGTCAGAAAATGGAAGAGGCTAAAGATGACTGTCAGTCTCACTTGGACTGGGGCTCCATGCAAGATCTCACCTCGTGGCGTATGACTGATGATAAGAAAGGTGAGGAATGACACTTTGGACCCCTGCTCGTGTTTCCCTGCTCCGTGCCTGACCCGAATCGTAACACATATTTATTTTTCTATTTAATTGAATATTTTGTGATTTCTAATTGCATGGTACAATCTGCTTATAGACCTGCATTTTGCTGTAACAAATGTAACGAATAAAACTCTTGACTTAACTAGCCGCATTTCAGCATAAGCAGTTCATCAGGATGGTCTTCCCCTGCATTGCGCTTCCACAATGTACTTCTCATCCTAAATGTCGTGGTCAAAGAGATGGCGCATAAGTGCTCGAGGGCTTTTAACATTTCTGCATCAGGCATGTTGCTTCTCTGCTGAGAGTGAAAATTTATAAGGATGTTGTGTAGGTACTTCTGACATAACTCATTAAAAACCTCCCCAAGATACACAGCACAGCTGCAAAGCTTATCTAGAGGTTCAAACAATATGGGCTACAGTAACGATATTTGTAAGCTGTTTGCATGAGGTGTCTGCTGTAATGGTCAGAGAACAGCAGAGAAGAGATTCTGGCAGAGAGAAAAAGCAGGGCCAAAGCGTGGGTGGCGTTAAATCAAACAGAGTCACCGATGTCACGAATCAACTTTGCTGATCAGGAGCGCTCTTGTCACACTGACAAACTGGGGATGATGAGACCAACAGAACCATGCTGAAACCAAAGAGGAAGAGGGGACAGGAAACAAGCCCAGGCACATAGTTCCCTCAAACCCCCAACTAAGAATTTTTCAGCCTCATTATAATATGTGAGGCGGGGCTAGAAACGGACCTCATGAATATTAATTAGAACAAGACAAATTATGCGAAAGGGTTCAAAGGATTTTTCTCTACAGAAAAGTGTAGTTAGTGCACGTGTTCCTATGCACATGATGGGAAGTGGTGACAGTAGACTACGTTCCCAATGTTTGTGCTAACAAAGAACAGCGGCGTGAAATTTCGGCGATGTTAACCTGTGGTCAAACGGACACGGGACATCCTGAAAGCGTTCAAATGTGTTTGCCGAAAGTGGCACAGCTTTTAATGCATAATATATACAGTTTAGTGCACGTTAAAAAAATGTGATGCTTTTATTCTAAAGATAAGTGCAGTAATGCAAAACAGGAATGCCAGTTCTCCAGTAGGTTTTTTTTTTCTGTGGTGGGGGTATTACTGAACATTTCCATCTCTAACACCATTGCTTTCTGGGCTTGTGCAAAGCACATTCAGTCCTCTTTCCTAAGTGCTCCTCTTTTTTGGTTTCACAGAAAAGACAGGTTAATTATTTAAAGCACACAAATCAGCCCCACTTAGAGACTTAAACAGGCAGTGAAACACCTCGCATTAAATGTGAAATATGGCATTTTTATACAGCCTCTTTTTCAGAATGTCATGTTAAAACCTCTAATGGTACTTAATATGCCTGGAGAATTCAGTTTTCCAAAAATGTTTCTAAATGCATTTCCCTCCACTCTTGATACACTTACAATTGATTTGTACTTGTTTTGCGAAAATAAATAAATGAATTAGAAAAGTAGAAGTAAAACACTAGAATTGATCTTAAAGAATGAGTGTCTCCCGAATGCCAGAACTTTCACATTTAAGTTTATTTTCTGAAACATAATTTGAATTCAGAAAGTTAGTGTAGCTTGGATTGACCATAAAACCATGACAGCTGCTCATATATTTCTGTCCATCTTCTAACCACTTTTGCTGCACAGGGTTGCAGGAGACCTGGAGTCCACCTTGGATGGGGAACCAGTAGCCCTCGGGGAAAATACGCACACATACTATAGGTAATTTAGTCACACCTCTTAGGTAACTGCACGTCTTTGGATTGCAGTGGAGAACCTGGAGCAGAGCTGAGTGACACAGGGAGAGCATGCAAACTCCACAGAGAGAGAGAGAGAGGGGGGGGGGAGAGAGAGAGAGAGAGAGAGAGAAAAAGAGAGAGAGAGAGAGGGGGGGGGGAGAGAGAGAGAGAGAGAGAGAGAAATAGAGAGAGAGAGAGAGAGCGAAGACAAGATTCAGACCTCCAGCCCTGGAGGTGTGAAGTCACAAATGCAGTAAGCTAATTTCAAGTAATTGACTGAATGTGAAGTTAGGAAGTAGAACATCTCAAATATTCACAATTTAATCCAAGAACAAAAAAATGGCTTCCTAAATTGTGTCAGGCGGTGCAGCGCAACAAAATGTGTGCTTGCACCAGAATTAACAAGAAAGTGGACATTACAATGGCATTAAGTTCATTCTGTTCAATGAAACTACATGCATAAAAAAAATTAAATGCTATTACAGCACTGCTTATTCCTGCTATGGCAGTCTTCAGGAATGCTATTGAACTCCAGACATTTTAAATGGAATTGCTTTTTTTAATGTTTAGTTTAACAAGTTTGTAAAGGCAGACCTTGCAGTGCTTAATGATAGGAGCAAGTTTCTGCTGGTGTGTGAGTGTATATGAGTGTGCACACAGCTATAAATCTGCCAGTTAAATTGACCATATGTAGCTGGCTACTAACCTGCCTGTTACGAATCCGAAATGTAAGGGACTATGGCCAATAGTGCCGCACATCGGGGTTCTGCCTTCATTTGTGGAACCACTCTTGTGTTTCGAAAAAATAACTGCAGCCGTCATATCCAATTCTTTTCAAGGCAAAAGATACTTACTCCCACGTTACGGGGTAACGCAACATTAAGCTTATGACACAAAAGTTATTTTCTCACAGGCCATTAAAACTGCACGGTGGCGTCTGCAGTACGCTTTAAGGCTCGGTAGCTGGCCTGTGTTCTACCGTTTCTGCATATTACGGCGGAGAGGGGAGTCGTCGTGACATTGCATATGTAATGGAAATGAGTGCTGAAGCCTCACCGAAACGTTGAAAATCGTAAAGATATAGATCAGACTATGACATAATGCAAAGGTTAGGTTTGCTGGGTATGGCTTAGCATTCAGGCACACCTTGAAATGTATGGGCAACCAATTTTTATTATTTTGACAGACTTATTGCCACTTTAAGGATATTTTTTATGTATGAAAGTTTGGTACACCTATTTACTTTTCACTATTTTTCCTGTCAGAGTTCATTCCAATGCCAGTATAAATTATTGTAGTTATTATACAATACATTTAAAGATTTAAGCTTTGTTGCAGGGATCCAGAGCTTATCATGGAAGCTACAGCACAAGGCAGGGCATAATCTAGGACCAGGCACCAACAAGCAGGTATAGAACATCGATGGATGGTCGGACAAGGTGGTGTGGCTTTGTGTGTTTTCATGGTCATGCATGTATGACACATGTGATTCCAAGTGTGATGCGTGTCAGTGAGTGTGAGCAAAGCTATTGAGATATTTCCCAGACACCAGCTTTGCCAGTATGGCAAAATATTTATTAAACGCTTTGCTAAAGTGTTATCTCCAAAGAACCCTTAATAAAGAACTGAAATGGTTGTAAGCCATGTCAAGCCAAGAATAACAAATACATTAATTGCACTGCGACCCTCTACTAGATGATAGTACACGAAGTACACGAAGATGCATAGATACATACGTAGATGTATAGAAAGAGAACTAGAAGATAAATACTTTAGCTCTTTCATGACATGAGCGACAAAATTTCCTTTCAAAGCCATCCCTATTGCCAGTCACCAAGGACGTGCAGCAGCAGCCATCGATACACTTGAAGGAGTTGCCAGAAATGGGCAAAACCTGTTCCCACCCCCCACCCCCGGGAGCAGATGGACAGGTCAGTCGAGTTTGGTTTCTTAGCTTACTTTTGATTACAATATAATAAATAATCTGTTTAAACAAACTCGTGGCGACTTGTCAGATCTGATATAATGCTAGTAATAATACTGTCCTCTTAGACAATAACCTACCTGAAGGGGGGGGGGGGGGGCACTTCATCAACATTATCTGCCAAGAGTTACCACTGATGGCGCCGGTCTTTTACCTTCCCCAGTTTTAGCAATGAGCTCAAAAGGAATGCGAAGGTCACAATGGCAATAATCTCAATTCATTTTGATAAATGGAACCTCTCTGGCGCACACTTTGTACTTCCAGAACTGCTGGCATGACGGAATCGCTCCACTCCAGCTTCACAGTGTAGGCTCCATCCCCGGCGCCAAAACGGTAAATTGGTTTGTCCAATCTTATTCAGGCTTCTGAGATGTAAGCAGGCCGATTTCCATTAGAATGGTTAAATTATTAAAAGCAGCACCATTAAATATTATCTACATTATGCACTCAAGCATGTGCAAAATGTAAAGCCAGTATGTCCCCCTACAATTAAACTATGCATTGCACTGCGCATTATACATGTGTGCAACACTATGAGGGGAAACAAATTAGCCTTTTATTAAATCGCCTCAGTAAAACGTACTTTCGCATGTAACCAATTACACAAAATGGTAATATGAAAGGGAAAAGCTATACAAATATGACAGCTACGTAGCTATATTAATAATATGCATACAATATGAATGACATGGCCCGTTGAATACATTTGTTATAATGAACCCGCAAATCGGTTCAAATAAACTCGGGGGATGATCTTGATTGACAGGTAATTGTGGAAGTTGAGCCTTCAGCCATGCAAGTGTAGCGTAACCTGACTGACAGCGGAGAAGTTAAGGGTTAGCAGAGTTCGGGCCACAGACTGTTGATTCTCTGCAGCGAAAACAATTTAGTTGCCTTCAGCAGAGGTGGGGGTGGCTGCAAACTCCTTCATCTATGAGTATTTGGCTCTCACATGATTTCTGTCTGACCTTGTGGATTGAATGCGCCAATTATTTTCACTTTAGACCCTTAACAGCACATAGTTGTCCGGCAGGTCACATGGGCAGGCAGCCAGGAACATGCTCCAGTAAAACGCTAAATGATTCAACACAATGATTGTTGTATAAAGACGTGTGAACTGGTGCAAAGTTGAGGGGGGTCATGGGTCTTGATTTTAGAAGGTTAATTCAAGTTGTCCCTATAGAACAACTTGAATTAAAAATACCTAGCTGGATCTCATTCAAACAGAATAACCTATAAATCAGCCAGCTGGGCTGATTGTAAGAGAAGTGAGTGGTTTTTGATTTGGTGACTTGAGCCACAAACGTGCATTCCATTTAGTGACTGTTTAAAACTGTTAATATATTAGTTAAAGAGCTGCACAGTGTTAAGTTGATAGTGATGAGATTTATTGTCTTAGAATACACTGTATGTCACAAGCAAAAGACCAAAATAATCTATATTTATATATTTATAAGTTCCTTAGGTTGCCTTGTCTTTGTGCGTCCAAGTCTTACAGGAAGTCTTCCACATTACTTGTCCATAGTTAAGAACAATACCCTAAGAATTGGGAAGATGAGGAAGAACAGGAAGACAATTATACATTACAAACAGGAAACTGCTATCTTTCAGTTAATGAAACTTAACTGTGATTTGTATTTTTCATGTGCTTTGGAGGCAACAATTGCTCATGAATAGTGTTTATTTGTAATAAAGACAATAGCTGTTGACACATAATTGTAAATGTTTTGTTACGAAGATTATTGCGAAAGAGGATGCACTGCTAAGCAGATTAATTAACTAATCTTTGTATTTGGAGAATAATTAAACAATTTTATGCTTACCTGTGCACTGTGGGAGAAGCAGGGATGTTGATGAGAGATGGCATGATCACTACATTTCTTGTGCTAATTGGGGTTCAGGAAGGAAAGACTAATTGTCTGATACTTTTATCAAGTAACAAGTAGTGCAGTTCTCTGAGAAGGTGTAACCGGCATGTACAGTAGTGACTGTCCCCAAGTGACCTTCAGATCACCTTGTCCACTGAATGTCCAAGAATGAAAGGAACTTAAAGGGAACTTTAGGAAGTATCTAGTATTTCAGATTACATTTACATGCTTACTCACTCAGTAACCTAATTCAAGAGCTTACTTGTGTGGCATCAGTGTAGTTTGATGCAAGATGCCTCATCAAATGGTGCCAATACAGGAAGGAAGTATTCATAGTTTGTACTACAAATTATATGTTTCAATGTTAAGGTCTACTGCAGTGTTTCACCACCTGGTACTCAGGACCCCCCCCCCCCCACACACACACACACCCACTGCCCTACTGAGAGTAGGTGGCAGTTCAGTGTGCTAATTGTTATAATTTTACTAACGACATATTCTTACTATATTTATGACAATGGCTGAATGTAACATTTTCTGTCATCAGTCAGTGCTTCTGTTGGATACAAATGTAGATAATC
Organism: Petrocephalus schoutedeni; assembly: GCA_026780765.1. Taxonomy (NCBI): domain Eukaryota; kingdom Metazoa; phylum Chordata; class Actinopteri; order Osteoglossiformes; family Mormyridae; genus Petrocephalus; species Petrocephalus schoutedeni. The sequence goes on from JAODKL010000051.1 coordinate 6,815,749, forward strand.
ATATAAAAAACACTCATGGGAGTTTAACTTACAGAAAAATGTTTAGTTCAGAGAGATAACGAATCAGATTGTAAAGGAGTTGGGTCCAAGGAGTTAGAGGAGGCAGGACTAGCCAATCAGATGTCTTGGACCCACCTCCTCTACAGTCTGATTTGTTATCTCTCTGAACCAAACATTTTTCGTTCTGCCCTCAGAATATTTTCCTGCAAGTTAAACTCCCAGGAGCGTAAAATATGCTTAAACTGAAGTTGATGTTGCTTTAACATGACTCAGAAAAATGTGAAACTGGCTGCACCTTACGAAGTGGTTGATATCCCAAGTTTATAGACTGGGGAGAAAAAAAGCAGACAAATGCAAATGTAATTTTTGCTGGAGGATTTTCGCTGAGCTGTTTACTTAGTGAGATGCTAATGTATTGTATTTTGTGGTTCCTGTAGAAGTAATGGAAAGATTATGCGCTGGTCCTATACGGTAATGGTTATCCTTAACTGAACTACTCGCATGTTCAGTTTGAGAGAATGTTTGTTGGTCCTATTGGAAAGTATAAAGGCGTAGGTCAGTAGCAGATTTCCCCTGGGAGAGAGAGAGGCCAATTGAGAGAAGGAAGGAGGGAAAGAAGCACTGAGGATTTTATTTGGAGATGCGAAAGGTTTACACTTGTTGGTATATTCCACAGCTTTGCCATTTCCCCGACCTTTTCGTCTCATTGTCTTTGTGGGTTTATAAACGGTGCATCAATCTCTGCTTATTGTTCCTTCATAAAGCATCCGCACCCCTGCCATATCTCTGATGTTTGTTGTGTTATACACTTGTTTTAGAATCATAATAGTTTATTGTCAATATGTTTACATACAAGGAATGCACTTTGGGGTGTTATGCAAAACAAGAAGGATGGGTAATCTACATCATAAACTGAATGTATAAAATAATGTCCATAGTGCAATGCAAAGTAGGAGTAGGGTGGTGAGATGGACTGGGGGGGGGGGAGGTCAGATGTTTCTCTATGGATTCACACCCTCTCTTCAGTACTTCTGTACTTTGTACCGCCGTTAGGAGCCTTTTACAGATCCAAGTCTTCTTGGCCACGCTCATACCAGCTCGACACGCCTGGAACTAGGCTGTTTCTTCCATCCTGAATACTATTTGAAGATAGTATAACTGCTTTTCACACCATTCTCAAAAAAAAGAGCTTTTCCCCACATATCCGTGCTTTCCTGATTTGGACACTTTTTGAAGGAGACCGAAGAATGGAGTTACTTTTTCCCATGAGTAAGACAGATAGAAAGGCCTCGTACCATCTGGGCAGCCTTGAAGGGGATGGGTTGCTTTAAGGTTCTGGAAGTGGCTGAGAGTGGTGCTCTCCTGTGCTCCCTGGTGGCAGCAGAATCTTCTACATCATGGGCTGAACGAGAACTTGAGGTGCCTCTATATTTAGAACCACTGTCAACTGTTTGAGGATCTTTAAATAGGAGGAGTTATGACTTAATCCCTAATTACGAGTCCCCTGGTGATGATAGTATTGTAGTGCTGTATATAGAATAGCCAATAAAAAATATTCTTACTCAGCCGTTTTGTTTGTCCAAATGCTGTAAAATAATACTGGGAGTTAGGATAGGATACTCTTTCTAGTTAGAATCACATTTTGACCTGGGGTAATAGATGTATGTATATATACACTCACCGGCCACTTTATTAGATCAACCTGTCCAACTGCTCATTGACGCAAATGACTGATCAGCAAATCACATGGTGGCAACTCAATGCATTTAGGCATGTTGACATGGTCAAGACGAACCGCTGCAGTTCAAACTGAGCTT
>JAODKL010000051.1:6841383-6863727 GCA_026780765.1 Petrocephalus schoutedeni
GGCAACGTCTTACGTTTCAAGCATTAACATTGGTGTACATATTTATCTGGGTAACTTACAGCAAGGACTTGTAACTAAATGTTGCATATTCCAGAGATGGGGCTGGTATTGGTGTTTGACTCCTGGAGCACCCCGGCAATTTCAAACAATTAACGTGCGAGAAAGATCCTGTCGATGGAGATCACCTTTAAAACTGCCGGCGTGTTCAAGATTGCGAGCTGTGGCAGAAAGGGTTGTGGGGGAGAGAGGGACAGTTTGACACAGTGTCAAGGAACACATGACACCCTCCATTCGTCTTATAAATCAAAGTCATGATACTATGTATTTACAGGGCATTCAGATTTAGTTTTTTCCATTCTATTTCTGGACTTTTAATACATATTAATATACATCATGCTTATTCTATATTAAGTTCCCTGAAGAACATATATCATTATGCTAAAAAAAACATGTACTGTTATGACATGATATGGTAATATCATATATAATAAAGTATGATATGTTTCATAACTATATACAATTTTAGCCAGACAGACCCAAAAACTACGAACATTCTAAATTAACTCCTCCTGATTGAAATCATTCTTTCCTTCTTGTTTACCTTATATATTTTTTTGAATTTCACAAAATGTGGGGATGTTGCATAGTAGGAATACACATGGCCACTCGGTCACAGATTTGTACATTAGGTATAATTACTTTACACTTAAATTGGTCTACTTCCAAAATTAGAGTAGGAGGGCTGCTATGATGCATTCAAATAGAGCCGAACCAGGTCAGATGAGTATGTATTGCTCCCAAATGAATTTAACGGTATAGGTCAGACTGGCACCGCAGAATAAAAATGCCTTGTCGAGGGCCCCTAGTGTTTTTGGATTTACCCCTGCAATGAAAGGTATTGATGCTGGATAGTCTAGAGCACATCAGCATCAGTGAAGTAGGGCATCTCCTGATTGGTTATGTGCAACTAGCCAGCCAATCCTCAGCTGGATCGGGCCCAATTAGGCAGATCTACATCTGACTGGCCGATGAATAGAGAGATTAAATGCTGCACCAATGAGTCAACAGGTCAGTCAATATGTGGAGATGAGAGAGAACAATGAACTAATTAATGTGTTTCTTTTATATTAAAAGTTCAGCCTGTGAAGTCTCAAAGGAGGCATTGACCTCACTGGGGATACGTTTATGTCACTTTTCGGAATTGCTTTTTTGTAATATGTAGTTACCTAAACTAAATACAGCAGTGAAACAGATTTGTGAAACAGAATGGTAATACTTTTTACAAGAGAAAAAGAGGAATTATGCCTGGCTATTTCCGTATTTCACCTGAAAGAACATTTCTTTTTTTTCCACCAGAAAACAGTAAAAGGCCAAGGCTGTTTTATGCCTTACAATGAACAAAAAGGAGTTATTACTGCAGTATTTTTCTTTTTTTCATAGTTAATGTCCAGCAACTTGCTTTTAGGAATCCAAAACTTTTTAAGCAGGACCTTGAACAGAAAAAAAAAAATATTGCATTTATAGGTGTTTTAGTGCCAGGACTTGCTCAAGGGTGCGACTAGAGAATAATGTGAGCCTATGACCTTCTGTGGAAAGTCCTTAATTGCTAGGCACCTCTTTCCAGTTTACAAGGCTGCACTGTTGGGTGTGGGTATATGCGTCAGTCAACCCTTTGTCCTGCTTGACCTGTCACGGTGTGAGGCTGAGCTATCCGGCTCTGTGCTCCGCGTCTCTCTGTTTGTTCGCTCAGCTGGCGATCTATCGCTTGCAGAGCGGATGTTCACGGCAACCTCGGCCCGTCCTGGCTGCTTGCCAAGGGGCGCCCGTCCTGTTTCCCAACCGAGCAGTAGAACGCGTGCGTAGGTAGGTAAAGCAGGAATGAACCTACTTAGCCGTTATTTTTTCTGTAGGTGCCTACGTTGAATGTATGCCAATGTGCTGGGTGTCTTGGTGGCTTGATGGGTACGACTGTCGCAGGGTTCGACTGCTATCTGTGTAGTTTGCAAATGCTACAGTTGCTGGTTCCCTGCTGGTCGTAACTCGGTCTCCTGCATTTCCTGTCTGTCTTCCAGACTCCATGTCCAATCAACTGCCTCAAGTACTGTCAGTCACCTGATTCCCATGGTACCTTCTCAAGTGGACTCAGTGGCCATGGGTCAGAAAAGCTGGTAGTTGGGCGGGAGGGGCCAATTTGGCCATCATATTTTATACCTGCATTCCTTTATTGCTTCGGATGAGGAAGTGAACAGTCACATGACACCTTTGGTGACTCTGCAGGGAAGGAAAAAATAGAGAACGTCATGTGGCAAACAACGGCCTGCTCACCCCATAGGACACCCCCCCCCCCCCCCGCCATGAAGTCCAGGTCTGTTATTTTCCGATAGAGATACCCGTGGATAAAAGCGGCTAATTTTCACCCTCACATCCTATATATCTCTGAGATGTACGCAGCATGTCAGCAAATGTCTTTCACTGATAAGGCTATTGAATTATCTTCAAATAAGATTTTGATTGTGAGGCCCAAATGTTAATTACTGTATCGATTGTAGAGGATCCAGAATATTAAGCAGATGCGAAGTGTATGTCTCATGCGTCAGTCTGTCTCCGGTGCTGTGCTCCCTATATAGCACGTTGTGAAAGTCAACAGAGGACGTTTTACTTGGAAAGTGAGAGACAGAAACAATAAGAAGTTAATAACAGCGGAATAAATAAGAGAGGATGGCTTATGGGGTATCACTGTTGACTCACACCTTCTGGGCTGGGAGTCTCAATGCTGGCTTCACGCTTCCTGTTTAGTTTGCATGTTCTCCATGTGTTGTTTGGGTTCCTCTGGGTTCTCCGGTTTCCTCCCGCAGTCCAAAAACATGCAGTGAGGCTAATTGGTCTCCCTAAATTGTCCGTAGTGTACGATTTGGTGCGCGTGTGCCCTGCGACGGACTGGCACGCCATCAAGGGTGTAGCCCTGTCTGGTGCTGCCTGGGATAGGTTCCAGACCACCTGTGAGCCTGTCCTGGAGAAGCAGTTGGAAGACGAATGGGTAAAGTGAAAATGAATCACTCCGTTATATCATTCGTCATTAATGATTGTTTGTATAAACAGGGAAAACAAGCAGCAGGTGGGCGGAACCTGTCCGGTCACCTGACCTACTTCCCGGGGCAGATGGTGCAGGCAAACTGTTTATCAACATGCTGATTAGTTTATCCCAGAGACTCGTAATCATTCTCAGTTGAAATGCCTTTTATTGTCCAGCAACACACTGTAGGTCAGGTAAAAAAAAAAATCTGTACATTTTTATTTCCATATATTAAATATTCATTTTTCAAATATGTACTTTTTAAATAAAATGTATTTAAAATGTTATTTGGCATAATTGTTTTCCAGGATGGAAAATATTGAAGTGCCTCATACACTTTTCCCATTAATGCCGTAACTTTAAAAGCATTTGACAGATCTTTCTTTAAACTTTTCAAACAGACGCATAGTGTAGGTGACAATGCAGAGCAGGTCTAATTTAGAGACACACAGAATGGAAACTGGAGCGAAACCACATACTGGCCGCAAAAGGATGGGCAGCCTCAGACAGAGATTTGGGGAACCGGATCATATTGAGGCAAGTCATCCAAAGCTGGGCTTTTAGTGCAGATTTGTTTGAAGGGGGGGGAGAGTGTGTAGGGGGACTAGAGATTGTAGGGATTGGGGGGGGTTAGATGGAAGGTGACGTCTGGGGAATTCATTGTCATCTTTTGACAGCATCTGTTTCATTAATATTCTATTATATTCTATTGTAATGACTATTTTAATGACTATACTGATGATAATCATGGCAGAAGCATTTTTTTACTTCATTTTTTTTGTTTTCAAAGAAAACTATAGTTTGGGCCATGACACGTGGATTTAGAGGAAAAAGGAAAACTTAGATTTCAGGGAACTGAGCCATGAGGATATCTCTCGACCCCCTGCCCTCCCCCTGCCAAGTCTGGTTGCCCCGACGTGAGCCGGTGCCGCGGTGTCCCTGCTGCTGATTGGCCTGCCGCAGAGCTCTGCGTAGGTGGGAAGAGTGATGCTGAGCACAGCTAGTGCCCCTTAAGTTGCTGCCCGAGGCTCTGACAGAGGAGGAAGGGCAGCAAGCGGGGAAAATCCGTGGTGTTGGGAAAGTGGGGCCGCGTGCGGTGAGCTGGGTCTGCTGGAGATGCTGGGGAGAGTCTGCCTGGATCACCAGCGCGGCACAGAGGAGGCAGACGCCTAAACACAGACTGAGAAGCAATGTCTTACTCTGTCAACCGCCGTTAGAAGGGGATCGTATCAGCACGTCCAAAAGAACCAGAGAATTCTTTGTTCTGGGGAAATAAGTCGAAGTAGAAAAAACAAACATACATATACATTGCAGATTAAAAATATATGTTCCATTTTTGCATTTGATGACATATTTTACTGTAAAGATATGTATATCTCACAAGTACCAATACAGTATCAATCAAAAGTTTGGACACACCTACCTATAGAAAGGTTTATTTGTTTGTTTATATGTTTTTGGAAGACATCAAAACTATAAAATAATCCAAACATTTTGTTGGGGGCAGCTCTGTGGGTTGGGACACAGGAGGTTCCCTGGGTCGGCAGAGTGATCCCACCATTGGGCCCTTCAGCAAGGCCCGTAACCCAAATTAACCAGGGACTGGCTGACCCTACTGTCTGCTCTGTATCAGTGTCATGAGGTGGCCTCCTGGGATGCTTTTCCAGTTTTCCTGAAGGAGATCCTACATCGGCTGCTTTCCCTTCACTCTCTGGTCAAACTCCTCCTTAACCATCACTACCGTGTTTAGGTCAGGTGGCCGGGTCATGTGATGCGACACTCCATCACTATCCATTGTTTTGACTGGTACTGTAATTCGGTGCGTTTTAATTGCTCATACACACACAAATACTGTACACAGCTCTATAAGAAATTAAGTGACCACAGCAACATTATTTCTTTCATTCATTTCTCAATGTTGGGTGTGACTTCAACCTATATCTGGCCCTGCATGCAGGTCCTCCAGCTACAGGGAGAATCTGGTTCTTCTCTGCTTCTTACTGATGAAGGACTTCTTTCTTGCTTTATGGGACTTGCTTCTAGGAGCCTGAACTGTCCTAGCATTGCACTTCACATCACTGAATGTTCCCCATTCCTTATGAAGGTCATTTGAGGCCATCCGCCAATTTATGAGGCACTGCTGACGGTCATCTCTGGCATTAGAAAGTTGCTTCCGCCTTTTACCTGGCTGCACTCTGGTCGTTCCCAGGGTCTTGTGCTTTGCCTTCTTCTTGTGTAGGCTCTTGCTGTCTTAGAAACGTTGAACCTGGAAGCAGCCTGCCGCTCAGTGTAGCCTTCTGCCTGCAGAACCAGGATTAAACCAAGATTTAAAAATGCAGGTTCCTTTTAAAAATATAGAGTGGTCTCCTAATTTTTTTGCAGAGCTGTATACACACAGATACATACATGCACTAGGATAAAGGGTCAGTATCGCTAGAATTAACCCCTATCCCGTGTTTGGGGTCAATCTGACCCCAGAGCATCATTAAATGGTAGGCAAATTTCATATGGGGAAATTATCATGGGAAAAGGGTTAACTGCCAGTACTGTACCTGTAAGTCCTTGTGCACTTGATTCTTGTGCGAATACTCACATTTATTTCTGCCCATTTCCAGCTGCTAAATCTCAGTTCTCTACAGGTTCCTGTTGCTACACAATCCTTACACTCTGCCATTGAAAGTCCTGGTGGAGGCATCACAGGTGAACAGCGAGTTTTTTTTCCCCCCTGAAAACAGAAAATCACTGAACCGCCCCATGTTTCATTCTCCTGCCAGTTACCCACAATTCCATATGAATTACTGCACCTGTGTGATCTCGTAGGGCTGATAATTAAAACGGAAAGGGGGGTTACATTGTAAGGACAGCACATAATAACCTATAATCTTACTTAGGTGACCTGTCGAATGATAATTACGAAAAGACCAGGCAAAGCCATGCAGATAACTAACAAGGGCCATAATATAACATGGCATGCCAGCCATTTGGCTCAGAGAATTCTGCAAATTACCTGAGCTTAGCTCATCAAAAAATTACTACATTATTAATCTAAGATCTTCCCAAGAATTTCTGTTAGCAAATTAACAGTTCAGTCAGTCAAGCACATGATGTTTTGATGAGCTGAATAAAATTAAGCGGAAATGTAGCAATCGGTATATTGTAAATCAAAGAAAGCAATGTGTATTTATAAATGCATTAAACAAATATTGCATTTGTGTTCTGTCACACCGCACAACAGATATCCTACTCTGGGTTTCCCAGAATGCTTTACACTTAGCCAGTTTAACATTTTATGCGTGTGCTATGCAGTTGTCCAGTCGCACAATTTATGCACAGAATGAATACAGGTTGCTAATATGAACATATTTACTTTACTGAAAGGTAAACAATATGTTTTGATTACCTAGCATGTATGTATGTATATATATATATATATATATATATATATATATATATATGTTACTACTGATGCTTATATTTATATGTGACTCTAATTTTTTCCATTCACATTAAACCTCCAATAAAATCATTACTAATGCTCGGTGCAGACAAATTCTGTACTGAAACCATGTCCATTCGTCATATAATATGCACCTTACGCTTGCAGGAAGACATTTTAATCCATTTTGAGGTGCACAATAAAATAATTCAATATACACGACTTAGCTGTTGGACTTCTATTTGCATAAATTGCATTCATCACAGTACACGTGTTAATTATTTCCACTGAGAGAGCCAGCTCAGAGCACAATAGCGACAATATGTCAGATCTGCACCGTAAAATGCCGTTGGAGATCAGGCGGTCAACGGTGTTTACAAAATCTGAAAATGACTTAGAGCTGACTGGATGAATAAGGGCCGTCTCCAATAACCTAAACAGCCATAAATAACATCAGGTTAGAGGTTTGTACGCAGTTCCTGTGCTAATTCGTCTTTTAGGCTGCACCGTAAAGATAAAGTGTTATGCCGCTTTAAATGCATTATTCCGCCGTGCGGCGCCTGTCACTGGTGCGCTGAGTGCATTGTTTGCTAATTCCCTTCCGCTCCCATCAATAAAATAATAATTTTGCGCGCATGCAGATGTATCACTCTTTGTGTTTTTTTTTCTTTTCTCTTGAATGCCAGCAGAGTGCATGTCTAGGACCGGCTAATTTAAATTGATGGGATTATGGTGACGCATCCCATTAAACCCGCAGCTTGGCGGCCAAAATACAAAATGTAATACTGGCACTATATCCATAAAAATTAACAAACAGGTCTTGTTTGTTGGGCGAGGGTGGGAGGGTGGGGACGGGTGTTGTCAGGTAACGAGCACATTCATTCACCTGACCAGTACGTTATTATTGGGCTGAGGTCCCTGTTGGCCTTCCAGTTAACACATCCAGGCCCCGATGCTTGAATGCTTAATGCGTCACCCGAGAATTTCCCCTTCCGTGACCTAACACCTGTTTCTCTTTCTGGCATGCTTTCCCATGTGGGGACACCTAAACAGCTGTCTTTTGGTTCCATTCCTCCCTTCTGCTACTGTTAAACTCCCTTCTGCTTCTGTTAAAGTCTCCACTCAATTTGCATTTATTTATGTTGCCCAAAGTTCTGCACAAATGAGGAAAGTATGGGGTAAGACATCAGGATCCTGCATCCACCACCCCTAGATGGGGTTAAGGGTAACGCTCAGAGGCCTATCATTGATTTTATTACACTGTGGGACCTGGCATTTGAACCCATATACTTCCAGGCATAGGAATAGATCCCAGAGCTATACATCGCTCCTGTGATTCCTCTCCTTCCTTCCCTGCTGCTGTACCACTGTGGATCTTGCCATCAAGAATCAAGCACCTCGTGCCAGCACCTGTCTGCCCCTGCATAGAGACAGAAATTTCAACACATGTTCCGTATAAACTTAGTTCTCTCTTCTTGTTTTGTTCGGTTTTGTTTGATTGACTCCTCTGCCGGCCCCTGGAGGATGGACTCCCTCTTTGGATCTGGTTCCTCCAAAGGTTCCTTCCTTCTAGCGAGTTTTTCTTGCCACTGTCACCTTTGACTTGCTCACTGGGGGGGTCCTTATGTGGCAGAGAAAATGTAAAGCGCATTGAGACAATGTGATGTTGGAATAATGCACTATATAAATTGCATTGCATTGCACTGCATTCCTATACTCAAGTGTGCCAGGCAAGTTTCAGCCCCCCAGTCCCCCCGCTCCACATGGTCCTGTTCACTGTCCTTCCTGGAGAAGGGCAGTAAACAGGACTGTATTACAAATAACTGTTGGCATAATGCAGAAAATACCAGATGGATGAAAAACTACTTTTGGAGCAATTCCTCTGTCAAAACAGGTGGACGGACATCCCGTTTATCAAAAGACAGATCCCTGACTTGCTAAACCGGAATGAAGTGTGGAATACATAAAGAGCAAGGAAGATAATTCAATGGATTTAATGCCTTTGTAGAGAGACAACTCAACATACAGACATATTTAATTTTGCCTCATACAGATTTTTATCACGCTCGCCATTTCGTGGAAAGGTGCCAAGAAACGTGAAGCCTTAGCAGTGCGTGGTGCTGATTGGTATCAGAAGATACCCAGAAAGGCCTGGCTTTATTTGACCAGTCAGCGCCCTGCTGAGATGATGATGACGTTAAGATAACCAAACGCACATTGTTGACCCAGGAGGTTGAGGGATCCGGCCTTTAGTGTAAAGATGCTGAATGTTGGAGTTGACTGGTATTGTGATCCGCAGAGATTTTACCCTGATTTCATGGCTGAGATACAGTCATTAGTGTTGTTTTTTTTATTTTTTTTTTCATTTTTTTAATTTCCCCTTGGGAGTTAATAACAAAGTATATCTAAAATTTATCTGCCTATCCATCTAAAGTTTTCAAAGACTGCTTAAAAGGCCTGTGTGCTAATGGACGCTCATTATCTCAATGTGATTTTGAGTTACTCAGTGTAGTTTGTGTAACATGTATACGACTCATCACAGCTGTTCATTATCATAGGTCAAAAGATGCTCTGCAATAAAAAAAAAATCTCCATCCATCCATCCATCCATCCATCCATCCATCCATCTTCTGATCACTTATAATATCAAGAACATAGGGATGGAAACTGGAGTCTACACTAAAGATCACGTTCAGCATAAATGTAAATGTATAAATATGTCTTTATTTGGACAGTCTATAATAGGTGGTAAGTCTTCAGTAACAAACTCTGTCTCCCAGAATCACCGGTCTGTTTGCTGGCATGATTTTAGTTCTCCCTGGCTACAGTATAACATGTAATATTTGCCCCCCATGCAAGTCCTCAGGAGTCACACCGTAGTACCTGTATAAGGTGGGACTAATATTTTTCAGGCTTTTAAAATCTGTCATGTACTACATTTGTAGGCACCATGGCTAGTTTTGTTCTATAGAACAGAGTCTGAAATACTAATAACATGGATGGTAATTGTTGGTAGAACCTGCCCCTGAGTTAGCTATGCACTCAGATGTTATTTTGACATAAAACCCAAAGATTAAAGCCTATCTCTGTATGAATGCATCCCTAGAGAGAATTGAATATAGGCTCTTTTGTATAAATGAAATTAATTTGTGATTGTGGTCCCTGGTGAGCACACAGGTGCTTAATTGCTTGTCCTTGACCAGATCACGACAAAGTGGAATTCAAAATATAGGCCACGGTTTGTCTGTGGGGAAATCGCGTCCTAGCCCATGCATAACGCCATCTCGATGTGGCTGCCCCAGCCTTTATTCGAACGGCCATCTGTTCAAAGAGGGGGGTCATCAAATGAATCGCGACAAGGTTCCCGAATGCCTCTTCTTTATGGCGGAAAATTAGCATGACCGGAGGAGTGCAGAACGGCCACATCCTAGCTAATTGAAGTATATTTGCACTGGGCACTTGACGTGCAGTCAAATGAAATATGGTCGCAAAAAAGAATACAAATAAAAAAAGAAATCGGGCATTTGTGTGGATGTTTGGTCCACTTTATATGCTACCTTACCTTAGTCTGGTAATCTAGGCTTCTCAAAAATGGAAATAACACATTTAAATTGTGACTAAATTGTATTCATTGAGTGATTAAATGGCTTGTGGTCGTAAAAGGACTGCACGGTTTTGTAATTCCATTCCTGGAAACTGTAGATAGCTGGGTGGCTCATCTTATGTCTGGGCTTTCGTGGGCCGTTTCTTGGCTTAGAAATTAGTTTATTTTGAACTGTTTGCCTTTTTGTACATGGCACTGTGACCCGCAAACAGCGCTAATCTAACTGATTGGGAGGTTCTGCGCTTTTGATTTAAATGGTCTGTTTTTAAGCATCAAATGTTGTGTACAGTTGCACTAAGTTTTTATAATAATAGGGAAGAAAAGAAAAACACTAGGTTAAAAGAGGCTTTAATCGACATTCAAAGGAAAATGTCAACCTGACCAAGCAAAATGTGTTTACAAATTGTGTATTTGCAGAGATCAAAAACATAAGCTGTTTTTTTTTGGTTGTGGAAGGTTTACTAATGGCTGCCGAAATCAACACAAGTTACAGTTATAAATAAATAGGCAGGGAGAAAAGCATTCATATTATTTATTGAAATATATTTTGTATATTGCCTCAAAAATGATAGCTAATATTTATTTACAATTAGATAGCTAGTAAGTTACAGGTGGCTCTTGATACTGTTTATTTGTAGACCGGAAATTATGGTTCTGGAACACATTTTGTACGAGAAAAATTCAGTGCAACCAATATAAAATTCCTCTGCCTCGTGGATCCAAAATATGCTCCCAGCTCCCATCATAATACTGTATGTGGCTGAATTCCCCTCAATGTGGCATACCGAGGTCCGCATTCAACACCGACACCCAATCAGAATCATTCGTTAATAGTTTGTGCTCAGCTGAAATATCCCTGGCTTTCAGGGAGTTCTGACTAGGTTGGAGAACACGGCCTCTTACCGGGTTTTACATCTGAATAATTAATTGGACTGGGTGAAGGACGATGTATTAAAATGACTCCACTGAGTGTTTTGCCGACCCTGCTCGGTATCTTCCTCCGCCTCTCATCTCCCGACTACTAGTCGGCTAACATTTCTTTCCTGTTCTCCCTTTCCCTCCATTTTTCCTTTGCTCTCGTTTTTTTTTGGTAATCAGAGTGGCACACTGTGGCGGACTCCAGACGGCCTCTTTTGATCACGCTCACAATGGTGCTGTGGCGGCCCGGTGCCTGCCCTCCCGTTCCCCGTCTCCTCCGCCTCTTACATCACGCAATACTGGCGCCCCGCCCTTCGCAGACAGCCACCGACAAAGTGCTTAACCTCCAACCATTCAGAGAGGAAGCGCCACCACGCTGGCTGGAATATGCATCATAAATATTTGATGATACTTCTACGTTTTGCACATCGCTGCTTAATGGCCAATAGATGAAAACAACGACATACAAGCAGGGCATCTGTCCTATATATGAAGGCTTCTGCAGTGCTGGTGTATTTGTCGCTTTGGCACGAATCAAGTCAGTAATGCCTTTTAAATGTATTATCCCCATTTTCACGTTAGCTATGACTCATGTTGATAAATTGTTTTCTGGGACACGCTCCAGTCTCATGGAGACTCACTGCTCGATAAGTGTTTCAGTGGATGTCGCCAGTCTAACAGAGAACCTATACTTGATAAGCGTCTGGATGGATATCAACACCATCCATCCATGCATTTCCCAACCCGTCCGGACCCTAACCCGGAAGCTACGGGCACGAGGCGGGGGCGTGGGGGGTATCAACACAAAAACAATAAAATAAGAGCAGTTCACAAATGATGCTTTTTGTCTTTTTATCTCTGATAACAGGTATTTTTACATTGTTATGGAAGAGCTGTAAGTGAGTTTGGTCTTTTAATTAAGTTTATGTATTATTTATTTGCAAAAATACATACATACATACATAAATTGCAGAATGACAAGCACAGCAAAATCTCTCAGACAATGGTTGTCGCTAAGACAAAATCTCAGGTGACATGTCAAGATTAGAGTTTGGTTTAGTTTTTCATTTCGGAAGTGTGAAGCTGTGGAATTATTCATAAAAAGAGCACATTCGTGTTTTTAATTTTTTTTTCACGGCTTTCCAGCTTTCCTGTGATGATTAGTCATTTCTGCAGCTAGGAAGTCACAGGAATTGTCTTCTGTGGCACCCAGTCAAGCGTTTCTCAAATCAGCTGGAATGAATGTGAAGGCCTATGCATGTCAGAGCCACCACCACAAACACGCACACACACAGACACAGATATATCTGCATTCCACGCTAACGCACTCAGATGCTCCCATTACTGTTATAATGCGCTTTGCAGAATCGGTGTGTTCATGCATAGGTGTCAGTGGCCGCAGGGTTTTTTTTAGCACGTCTCACAGCCACCAAGCAGATGAGGACGTGTTGCGGACTGGACGTTGCTCCCCATTCTGCATTTTATTCGCCAGCATTATTGCGCCACCGCCGGCCCCACCCACCAGGTCACATGTCGCGCCTATTCTCCCGCACTTGCGTAGCTTGGCTACACGTGAGGTTCCTTGCCTGTTTGGTTCACACTTGTCTTCTTTTTCTTCTTCACTTTATTCCTCCTAGCAGGATATCTGTGGGCGTATAAGATAAGCTTGGCTGATACTCAGCTGAGAAGATGAAATAGGTGGGATATGGGGGGGGGGGGGCACTATCCCGTTTGTTTTATTGGAACCCTTTATTTGTTTAGAGGAATCCTTGTTTCGAGGCGTTCTCACTCAGGACCCCTGAGTTTTCTTGTACAATCACGTTCCTTTAATCTGCCACTTCCGTCTGTCCGTTGGCTACTTTCACCTGTCCATTTAAGACTTTGTGTACCAGTAAAATTACATTTCATTAATAAAAAATATGTATTCCACACACACATACATATATATATATATATGTCTATATACACACACATATTTTGTGTGCGTGTGTGTGTGTGTGCCTGTGCTGTGCATTATAGGTGGAGGAAATGTGGCTGACTGGACTTAAATACAAATAAACCCGGGAACGTGCGTCATGTCGAAGTCCTTTTTCTTCCGCCTGCCAGCCGTGCCGCAGTCTGATGACAGCTGTCATTCGGAAGGCGACCGGCGCTTCGCTGTACCACCCGCCAGCGGCACAATGGCCCCGGCCAGGCCGCCAAGCGGAGGCAGAGGCGGCTCTGGTTTCTCGCCGGGTTGGGTGGCGGGCACGGGACTCCGACCATCTGAGAGGCTTCTGCTGCTTGACGGCTTTAATGCCGGCTTGCGGGGGGGGGAGAAAACAACAGACAGATGTCTGGAAATGAAGACGTCGTGCTGGTTGGCAGGGTCGCTTTTAGCGTCGCCAGCCAATCCTGTGACGGCGCTGTTTACTTAATCTCCTGGAATATAATTAAAACAAAATATCATAAAGCATTATAGAGAAGGGTGGCAATTACCACGGCAAGTCTCGTAATCAATAGATGGCACTACAGCTCTATAAATTTACGGTGACAAGAATCAGCAGTGAAGCATAAATTAAAAGACCATTAGTTGTGAATATATGTACATGTCACATTAATTAGCTGACCCTTAAACTTATAAGAAAAGTCTGTGACCTATAAGAATAGACCCTGTATTATGAAAGGGGCTAGGCCTTGGTCAACACAAACAAAACAACATGGTGAATAAAACCACAAACAAGGTATGATCAATGAAATGGGGAGATTTTGGATGCATGATTCTGGAAAGCTCTGTTGATAACTGTATCAGGGATTGACTATTGAGTGAAGATCTGAGACCCTTTTATCCGCGGTGAACTTGAACGCGAGGCAGGTGCATTAGCGATCCATTAATTCAGCTCATTTGATGTCAGTCGACACAGGTGCAGGAATGATGTGGTCAATGAGGTGGAGAAGCATACCTGTTTTCAGGATCCGGCACCAATTTGTTACATCCGAGCCGTGTTCCGTCAACTTAGATAATTATAATCCTCGAAAATGTCCAGATATTATCCAGATGACGCGTTGTAATATTATGTACACATCATGTAAACATCAGTAAAGTCAAATTAAATTATGATTAACACAGTCTTGCAAATTCTTACCACGGATTATTTACTTTCGTCTCCCTTACTGTTGCTGGATGGTGATTTTCTCCATAAATTAAATGGATCAAGAAGATGTTTTCCTACTCACAGTAGATATTACATTTGTTATTTTGAATAATGAATTTTTAATTCCCCCAACACGATTGGCATTCTCCTCCGCTTGTCTGTATTAATAACGTTTAAGGATTTTGCCGCTTCTGGTCCCTGTGGCTCGGCGTATTGGAGAGCTTGAAGTGATGCTTTTATTTGAACAGTGCTTCTGTTCCCATATTGCTGTCCTTCGAGGCATACACACGCTCATATATGCAGCTGAGACCAAAGCTCTGGGCCCGAGCACAGGCTCAGTTACTTATCTTTGCACCCCTTAAGAGGGTTAAGGGTCTTGCTCAAGGGCCCAGCCGACGTGAGCATTCAGCCAAGGATGGGATTCGCACCAGGAGACACTCTCCACTATACTTACACAAACTTTAAGATACTGTCCCATTAGTTCAGTAGGTGGCTGCAATTGTATACATTTATCCATAGGTCTTTTGTACTGTACTGTATCTAAATATCACTACATAATAAGCTTAATTTTAATGTAGATGTTTTGTAAATTAAGTGTAATATTTTGTTGTAGCATCGGAGAGATGGGAGACGATTGCATAAGTGACCATAAGGTGCAGAATAATAAACCTGCCCAAATAAATGTGAAACAGATTTGATATTTAAAATGAAATGAAAAATGGAATTTTGGCCAAAACCAAATGCTGGACACAGCAATCTATAATGGAATCAGATAAGTGACTGCAGATTCATTTCCTTTAGTTACAGAATGAAATGTCAGGTGAATCAACGACAATACTAAGTCATTATGTTGCTCTCTTATTCGTCCAGTATACGTCTATTTCTTTCAATAAACAGATAAGGATGAAGCTCTGAGCTATTTCGAGTTGTAATGAAATGTTCATTTGCGGAACATAAATCATTGTGATTCTCACACCGGCGACTTCCACTGCCAATCGCTTTTTAATTATCGCAAGTGATGAGCCGTGTTCTCCGTTTCGCTGCTGTTTTGACGACGCGCCTGCCCATCTCATGGCAAAATGACGCTCTCCATACATCATCTCGAGTCCTTGGTCCTGTATATCGACCTGAAACATGCACTTAAGGAGTATCTATCATTATGCGACATACTACAGTACTGTGTGTGTGTATATATGTTCTATACATATTAAGTCGACTATGAGAAGATATCCTCATTATTGAATAAATTAGGACTCTCTAAAGTGTTAATTAAAATTAATTAACGGTAAGACAAAGAGGTAATGAACTGTATTGTGCTAACCACAAATTAGAAGTCCCTCCAAGCATCTGTGTTTACCAGGTCGGATAATACTCACCCACGTGGTGCAGACGACTGCAAGTTTCAGTATAATTTCACGCGGCTAAGTGGCAAAATGAGTAAATGTGCGAAGCGAGCGGCGAGGCCGCGGGCTGATGTGGGTGTCGGGGGTGACACCATTTGTTTTGCTTTCGACGTGAATCATCTTCCCACAGCAGCGCCATTTGTTAGCGTGTCTGGGAAATGTATGGCTCCCATCATCCCGTCGCACCTTCGCCCGTCGCCGCAGATGTTGGCCGCTTCCTCTGCTGGTGTGCAGATGCTCCGCGGCTCCATTGTTAATTGCGGCTTTAGCGGTAGGGGAAGGCGCACACATAATTTATCGCGGAATATGCTAACAGCAAGCGGAGGGCGAGATTCTCTCCGCATCGGGGGTCGTATAAAATGAAGCCTAATAAGGCTACCCTTCACGTCTCTCCCCTTAAGGTTTGCCTGGAAAATAAAATAAAAAAAGTGTTTCTGATAGGGTCGTATATTTCAGAGCTAACAGGGTACCTTGAGGCAACTAAAGCAATTAGATAATGATCCATTAAGGCTAAAAATGGCATCCGTTTGAACACACTGTAAGTCGTAAGAATTTCCCCCCCGCTGCTTAAACAACGATTCCAGTACTGAGCTACTGTATTAAACATCTGCTCAGCTGCACGCAAAATGCTTACACTATGTGAGAAAAAAAAGGATTAGTACTGTCAGGTGTTTTGTGGGCATGTGTGTTTGGTCCCATATAAGGATTTGGCGGTACAGCTAGATGAGGCATTTTTGAATTTTGGCTTTTTAAAATGTTACATCAGAAAGTGCTAAAATGACGTCACAGTTTCTCAACAACTGTGATTACAATATTCCAAAGTGAGTGTAAACTCTTAACTGGTGGTCAGGTTCTTTTATATACTATTCATGAACATGTGGCAGACTTTTGCATTGTCTGTCCCCAGAAAAAGAAATATATTTGCATTTTTAGGCTGGGTAAGTAAACACAGGATCAGCAGACCAAATGGAAGATAGACACGTTTTAAAATATTAATTTCTGAGAAAGGGGTGGAATTGATTTGTGCTGCAAACATCTGTACACTGAAATATAAGAGCTTCTCAATACTTCCCCAGTTGTTCATCCAATCATCCATCTTCTAGTCCTGTACGAGGGACGTTAAAAAAGTTTCCACAATTTTTTTAACTGTATTCATTTCAAAACAACTTTTCTACAGTCACCTTCCTTTGCGATGCAATTTACCCAGCAATGTACCAACTTTGTAATGCCATCAGCTCGCCTTCACCACTTCCAACAAAAATATAGAAATGTGTAACCTTTTAGAATGTCCGTCATATCCTGATCGGAGTAGCGGTGGCCCTGGAGCCTGTCCTGGTCAGCACAGGGACGGCAGGGAGCCGAAAAGGAGGGACTGTTACACAAAGAACTGTAAAGGGAGGGAAAGTTAGGATGATATCAAGGGCCCCTGATCAGTCAGGGCCCCAAGAATGGGAACGCAACTGGACATGTTGGGGGCCGAATATGATATGTTTTATTCAGGGCCCAAAATCTCTAGCGCTGCCCCTGTGTGGGAGAGAACTGGACATGGTATGGGGGGGACAAACAAGCTCCACGCAAAGAGAGGTGCAATTTCAGCCCCCAACCCTGGAGGGGCTCCCGAAAAAGAAAAAGTGAGTAATAAAAGCAAGTCAGCAAAGCGATGTCAGAATTATTTTTATGCTAGTCACATTGATTGTGCAAAACTGACAAATCTGGGCCCCAGAAACAAAACAAAACTTCTTGACTTTTGCAGAATGCAATTTAGACCACGATAATGTATCCTACTGTGCTTTTGGGTATCAAAATGGCCTGCCAGCCACTTCCCAGGGTGAGTAAATAACTCATACAAATGGGCTTATAAGAAACGAATTTACATTAAAAAAGAGAGAACACGCGCCGTATCTTCCTGAGGTGGGGGCTTCATGTAAGTCATGACTTGTTAGGACAATTCTTCAGATTTTTCCTGAGCATCTAAGCAGCTATTTTACTCAGAGAGTAGAGCAAAGACAGAGCAGCAGTGATTTGCAGAATCGGTGATTTACCGAAATTAAAAGACAAAACAAAACTAAAAATATTCACAGGTCCCAGTGTCAATCTGATCTGTAGACAAAACTAATTTTTTTGCAATAATATTTTTAAATACCCATCGCTGGATCAGTTTAATCCAGGGTAGTATGTCATGGCTTGCTAGAGGACATGCAGGCTAATTATTTAGGCAGTAAGGAATGACAGAGAGGACAGCAGACAAACATGCCTACTGTGGATTTATTTCGAGAAGTAGGTAGACCGTTGGCAGAGACAGGATATAGATTAGGTCAGGCTAAATTCAGGCGCAAAATGACTTTTATCAACAGTAGCCTCTTTCTACACTCAATTTGTAGAACATTATAACAAAGGGGAAATGGTGATGTGCACATTTACAGGTTAGGGATCTGTGTCCGGAAGGTCACTGGTTCAAATCCCATGGCTTGCAGAGTAATCATGTTACTGTTAGGTTTTTCAGCAAGGTCCTTAACTCTGAAAACTGCTCCAGGTGTGCAAAAAAAAAAACTGTCTAACCTCAAGCATTTCCGTCACCTGTATATGTATGTCTCATTCAAAGCAAAGCAGGAAATGAGAAAATTGAGTCCTATATACTGGGACAAAAGGAACAAGATAATATCTTATGGCTTTATACAAATTACGTGCCGATTGCGACCCTCTCTGCCCTTACATGTTTAACAAATTGCTTCGGCAAGCCAAAGGGTTGCACTGGCCTTATTTACCGCTGTACCTTTTATTTCGTCCAAATGAAATACTTGATATAGCCAGTGGTCATACCATTTGTATGAGAATTGATTTCAATTTTATAACAAAACACTATTTGCAGCAGTAAGTTATTGTGAAGAAGTTAGGGCCTCAGGGTGCCAATTAATTTTTCATTTCTTTGTGAAAGAATGTGTTGTTTGTGCTGATGAACAGCTGGTGGTCCGTTATGAAGACCGGGAGAGAGAGCTCTGCAGGAGAGCTCAGAGGTGGGAAGGTCTTAAACAGTCAAGGCTGGGGAGGGGGGGGGTGTATTTTACAACAAGAAAGACCAGCTAACATTACAGGTGGAAAATAAAGGTTAGTCTGAACTTTCTGAAATAAAAGACGGCGATGTCTTCTGACGGTTCCCGATTCCCCGGCCGTCAGATTTCTGCCTTTGGCAGTAAATATGAAAGACCGTAAAAAGGTTCCTATGGAGTTTGCCAATATACCCGTCAAAATGGATTAGCATTTAAACGAGAGACTAGGATGCTGGGCGGGTGTTACATGAGGTGAATCCTGGTTAAGAAATAAAACTTGTCAGGATCGACTGAAAACATATAGAGGAAAGTGCACGACACCGGTTTCTCACGGGATAATGAATGTCACGTGCTCGGGACAGGCGTGAAGGAACATGTCAGTACCTTTATCAAGTCCACCGCCGCCCCCAAAAACGTTAAAACAAATCTGACAATTTACGAACTAATGAAACAAACAATTTTGCCACATTTAGACAATTGCGGCCCATTAAACGTGTAAACTGACGTCCCACAAGACAATAAGAACGCAGCTTGTTCTAATGTGAAGAGGTGCCTTTGTGGACAGTGTTTACTAAGAGCTGTCTGCTCTTCCTGTCACATGGTCCGAATTTCATGCTTAACAGGGCTGCCGTTAGAACGAGAGGCAGCCGTGCATCATTACTGGCATGCTTTCATAACATATCCAGTTGCAACGCAATAACCAAACAGTCTGCTGTGTAAGAGGTTATTAATTAAATCATGTACTCCAGAATCCATGCTTTAAATGGGATTCTCCAGGGAGGGGCAATATCCAGTTTCAAAATTAAGCCCTAAAAGGCCTTTCATGTGACAGGTGAAACCCAGACGTGACATCAAAGTCCTTAGTGGAAAACCTAATGCAATATCTAAAGCAAATTCTTCCATATGTTAGAAATATCCTGACCCTACTATCTTTGCACAGAAGGTACAGAAATGCTGGTGCCATTGACAGAAGGAATAATTATCAGGCCCCAAGAAGATGTGCGTTTGCCTTTTCGGAAACTCGGCGAGCGGGGAGTCGGGTAGCACGCTGTGAAGACGCCGCGCCTGATCTTCTGTCAGCGATGACACAATGCCTTCCAGACATCCGGCAGCAGACACGGCATTATGACGAAGCATGCGATTCATCAGTCTCCGGGAGATGGCTGGGGCCTTGTGCAAACCGTAAGGAGGAGTGATAACTTATAATCAGCATAGAGGTGGCATGATTCATCTTCAGACCCTAGCATTATGATGCTCTGACAGGAGCCCTTGGTGGGAAAAGAGCTGATCCAACTGCTCTTCTAAGTGTCTGCTGTAAATCTAGGCCTGGGCTTAATCAACGCTGTTGAACGGTCCCATCGGGCTTAGAAGTTAGCATGCCAGACCCACACAAACTCCCGTGAGACTCAACATCAATCACTTCTCTCTTTGACATTTTCAGGTTTCAAGTTTGATGCATTTTATACTATAAAGTATTATTATGTTATTCAATATTCCAGCTGTAACTGAAATGCTGCTATGTTGTACAAACGAGATTCAATCAGTCCAGCCTCTGGCCCCAACCTGCACTAGTCTATGTGTATATCTCCCCAACCATGCGCCTGAAGACCCATATGGCAAATTCTCTTGTCATGTAGAGTCTGAAATTGACAATGAGTAAAAACAAATAAAGGTCTCCTTCTGGTGACCAGGTTAAGGATTAACGGTGGATTAACTCATTGGGGGGCCCTAGGCTGACATCAGCATGAACACTCAGGTGTTGTGATTTAACTGGCCGTTTCATTATTCTCCAGGTGGGCGGGGCTCTCATGTTTGCCGGGGGCCCTAGGCTGTAGCCTACGACACTGTTTCCCAGTCCAGTCCTTAGGGAGCTGCAGACAGTCCATGTTTTTGCTCCTTCCCAGCTCCCAAGCAAAAATGTGGACTGTCCTACAGGGAGCTGAGAGGGAAAAGAAACGTGGACTGTCTGCGGCTCCCTGAGGACCCGGGTGGGAAACACAGAACTGCAATAGCCTACGCATTGATTAGCCTATGCATCTATGCCTCATCTAGACATATTTTTATGCATAATCTTAAAACATTGTTTCTTGATCATAATGACACTCTTCTGAAGCAGCTGTACTTTTCACAGTTAAATTATGCACTTCAACCAAAAAAATAAAAATAAAAATCCCGTTAAAGCCTGGAGAATGTGGTGCATCTCAGTGGGTCAGGGGTTACCAACTGCTGACGGGAGAATTAAGGCTTTGAAATCCACAGTAGCTGGGATTACTGCTCAGTGTCAATCACTGCCATGGTTTAACCCAATGAGAGCCAAGAAGTAGCCAATGAGCTTCTCCCTATTGATTGGAATAACAAATGGGGTCGACTTGGGAAGCAGCTGCCTGAAACTAAGGTGAGAGGAGGCATCCACCGCCTGACATCTGCCAGGACGGCCCTGTCCATCACCTTGGAAACTGACGTGCCGCACTCAAAGTCCTGCTTCTTTTTTGTTTGACGTTGTTACTCTCCGTGCCGGGCGGAATTAACTGGCCAGCTCACTTGCTGGAGGTTTTAAGGGTTTCTGTGCAATGGCCCTCAGACTAAAAGAGTTCTTTTAGTGAGGTATTTAGTTCTGATTTTATGCAGTTTTTGCATTGGGCTTATTAAGGTAGAGCACATGAGAAATCAATGAAAATATGATATGATCCACCAGAAAAAAAAAAAAAATGGAAAATATGAGATTAATGATCACAAAAAATGATTCCCCTCATGGGGTCCATGAGCAGCTCTGATTGTTGGCCATTATATTGTTTTTATGCAGCTAATATGTTTTTGATAATAATCCTCAGTCTTGGTACTAGTGGGCTTGCCTATATACAAGTTTCTATTCCACCTTGATTAAGGCAATTAACTTTACAATTGATATACTTTTACTATCCCTCTGGAGTGACCTGAAAGAACCACATACACAAAAATAGTGAAAATAATGAGAATAATGATAGGTGTTATCAGCTGTAAATGACTAGACAATGGTTATATTCTCAAAAGCATATATTTTACCAAAAAGTCGACCCAGCAGGTTTATTGACTTTTCTATATTACTATTTGTTCTTTAATACACATTTTTAATTATTCCTTTTCCTTTGAAGACACACTGTAATGTTTCCCATTCTGCATTTTAATTCAGAATAACTATTATACTTTATATACTATTATACCTTATAATTTACATGGTTTAACCTTACCTGTATTCACCTGTAGTCACATGTAACAGCTGGCTGCATAGAAACTGCAGCATGCAGACTCCTCCTGTGGCCGGTAGCCAATGAGAACAATCAGTTTTAAATGTGGCTCTGTTGGAGCAGGGGACTGTTCTGCTCTTGAGAATGGCTCATTTTTGAGGCCTGGTTTGTTTTTACACTGAAAATCCTTTGACTGTTAGCTTGGTAAGATGATCGGTATATCCATGAAACACATTCTCCACTTCTGAGAGCCCAATTACTCCAGATAAAACAGTCCATATGTTTTTTTTTTTTTTAACCTATATTCTCTGCTATATAATGTACCATTTGACTCTCGAGGTGTATCTTGATGTTTTAGAAACATTTTCCTTTGTTTCATGCTTACGTGTTATATATATATATATATATATATATATATATATACACATACTCACCGGCCACTTTATTAGGCACACCTGTCCAACTGCTCGTTGACGCAAATTACTGATCAGTCAATCACATGGTG
>JAODKL010000051.1:6867857-6879800 GCA_026780765.1 Petrocephalus schoutedeni
GTTGCAGGGGATATACTGCGGAAGGGCGGGGCCTATATTTCTCTGAGCATTCAGAGAGGTATCCTGATGCTGTCAGTAAAGATCCTGATACCTTCAGCCAACCCGTATATCTTCTCTGAATCTCTTCCTTAATAAGGCAGGTTGAATCTCAACCTTAAATAACATATAATTCAACTTTCCAATTACATTGAAGAACCCATCCTTTGTTAAATGTTCCTACCTTGGTTGGACTGATATATTCTGCTTAATTAAACTTGATAATTACCACCTGAGCTGGCCACCTGCCTTCCCCATATGTACCTCACATTGCTTTTATGCACTTGCAAAACCACCTCAATAAATCATTGCTGATTTCCACACAATACTCTTTCCAAGCTTCTACTTTCCACAAATATTCATCTGCAATTGAACCTACCAATTTATTGTGCTCAGTATTTATTCATTTATTTATTTTTGCTCACGCCTGCAGGTTTGAACAGAAGTGACAGAGTGGATTTTATTATTCAGTTAGTTGTGAGGTTACATGCATTTCAAGATTTGAGATTAAAAGAGCTTCTGTTTATAATCAGTAACTGGAATTTGAATTTAGTATATCACATTCCTACAAGTCCAATCCTGAAAAGCCTTTATATCTGTTTGACTATATGACGTTATGGCTAAATTATTGATACTGAATGTGATTCAGGGGAATTCTAGGAAAGTCTGTTATGTCCATAACCACATTATGTCAAATGTTACGTGGTCAATTATGTAGGCTCTTACCCATGTAGAAGTTTGTTTACAGAAATCAGTAATTCACTTCCCAGACAATCTACATAAGTGTATTACCTGTGTTACAGCATGACCGTTCAATGTGCAGATGTTTAAACTTACGACATTTGATACAATTTTGACAATTTTTTCTACGGTCCAGATAATTGAAAATTCACAAATTTAAGAACCAAGCTAAAATGATACAATACATCTTCCCTCCAGTGTACCCTGATTTAAATAATGTGGCAAAAACATGAAGGTCTCTGGATGTGAGTTGTCAAATAGTAGCATATTTTCACGTCAGCTATTATCTGTGATATTTAATTAATGCACCCTTACATTCATACCGTAGGTACATACAAATCAGGAATTTCTTGTGAAGCAGGTTTGGGCACTGCTACATTAAAAAGAGGACTATTCAGTCCATTATGTCCCTTAACACATTATGTTCATTAACCTTTTATTTCTGCTGTCATGCCACATTCTGATCTTGCCCACTTTCTGTGTGCTCAGAAGAGGAAATGTCTCTTTCTTTCTTGCTCTCTCGCTCTGTCTCTCTCTCCCTCTCTTGCTCGCAATCTCTCTGTCTCTCTCTCCCTCTCCTGCTCGCACTCTCTCTCTCTCTCACACACACACACTGCCAGCTAGCAGGGAATGGTGTGTACATAGTTTTGTCTCTTTCGGCACTGTTGACAAAACACTGAGCCCGAGACACCTCCAGACGTTTCAATCCATCCTTAAAGACCGGCGCTGCTCCCGATGAGTTGTGGCCATTGTTACACGCGTGTCCTCTTGGCAGATGATGTGCCTGAGGAATTGTCAATACTCCTTAAACAAGGGCATCAATTAAATTTACCTCTCCTTGCCAATAGCAAGTCAAATTAAACTGGGCCACACTTGCACCTAGATAAGGTGAGAAGAAAGAATGCTTGACGACAATGTGAATGCAAAGAATTCCAATAAAAATAAACCTACATCCAGGAAAATCTTTCCACAGACGTTAAAAATCTAAAGACATTGGCAGGTACATAGAATTTCATTAGATTACATTAGTGGTTGCAAAGTGATTGTGTGTGTATCTCAAATGTAACAATTTACAAATAGTGAATGACAAATAGTATAATAATAAAACTTATTGGCATACTAGTGTGTCAAGCAATGTGAACAGATGAGTGAGGCAATAAACTGCAATTCAATTTGGAAACTAAAGCAAAGAATGCTTCTTGACTGCCAATGGATCGCTGATTTATTAACAAGGTTAAAAATGCATATATTGCACTGATTAAGTTAAAAAGCAATGACAGGCTGTTTATAACACATTGTTGAGCTCGCTCCAGGGCAGTAGGAGTGGATGTGGGTTTAACCAAAGCAGTGGGGAGGTAACGAAAGTATGTTGGTCATGACAGAGTTACAATTATGGGCCGGGTCGGAACTTATGGTCTGGGTGCATTTAAGAAAAGTGACTCATATTTACACTATGGCCCAGCAAGGATCAGGTGAAAAAAGAAAAGTATGCAGAATCCTCTTCGACAACACTTAGATATGCATGAGGATGTCAGAAAATCCACCCATAAGCTGAAGTCGAAATGAAGCTGTGTCATACAACAAGACAATTATCGCAAACCCTAACAAAACTACATAAGAGCGGGTGATGGGGGGGAAAAAAAACAAAATTTGGAAATAATTTTCATAGTTTTTAAAACAGCCTTTTTAATGCGCTCTCATAGTCTACGATGGTGAAATGGATGGCACAATTAATTCCAGATGCGCTGTTTATACGACGACTAATTGTTTTTGAATCAAACTGGAGTCAAGAGCTCTTTTTATCTATGCAGAGAAGTGGGACAGATTTTGAAAGCGATGAGCATCTCTCCGGAATCGCTCCTATTAAGATGTCACCGCCTCTGATCGAATTTGAAAGAAAGGGAAACCCATGCGAGTTATTGATCTTTCTGAGTGTAGGCATATGCGTGTTGTGGATATGAATCGACCCAGAATGGGTGGCCGGTCCGAATCGGCAGCTGCACCTCCTCGGTCCAGATTTCTTCTGCATAATTCACAGAAGGCCGGTCTTGAGCATGGAATGCATGTAATTGCTCCATCATAAATCAAAAGAAAATACATGTTTAATGTCCATCTGCATTATATATTTACGCAAAATATAAAGTATGACTTGTATTTATTCTGTTGTAGAATTATTATTTCAACCTCAGGTAGCAAAAGCATAAGTAGTGGTGAGTTTGTAAAAGCTAGCTAAAAAACTGCTTGCGCAGGTGTCCTAAAGTAAGAATATTCTACACTTTTATGCAAACCAGAGACTTGTTAACATCTACAATTAAAGAATCTGTAATCTTTTCTTACAACATTGTCGGATACTGGTGATGGCAGTTTGTGTTTTGGTGTGAGGAGACTGTTGAGCTCAGAGGCCTAAATTTGTAAGAACTGCCAGGTGGGACCAATGACGAGGGGCAACCAGACACATACCACAACTTCTGCCTTTATCTCCAGTTAAGACAGAGAGCTGACCCTACCCTACAGTCACTGACAATGCACAGTCTATTCAGCCACCCAGTGCCTTTGAATTATGTGACCTTTGACTTTATATATGCTCCGCCCTGACGGGCAAGCTATCGATCCATTAATTCCATTAACGTGGAAATGACTATTGACTCTATCACCCTCAGGCGTTTCTATACAGAGCCATTGTAGGGTGAGTGTTAAGTATGTCCTCATTTACAATAACATACGTGTTAAGAATGAAGATAGAAGGAGCATGGATTTTTTTGCACTCTTGAGCCTATACAAGTAAATTAAATACCGCATAACCCTCAGAATAGTTCAGAACCATTCCATTTCAATCATGTTTTCCCTATTATTTTAACTTGTACTGTGATTTATACAGAATTACGATATTTACCTTACTGTTCAATTTTCTAACCTCAAAACTCAAAAGGAATTCTGCTTCTGGCAGAAGCCAGAATGAATGCAGAAGTCTTTAACTTGACCCCTGGAAAGAACGCAAGCCATACCGTATTAGAAAACTTGCAGGAAGATGGTATTTGCTCAAAGGTGGCCACAAGCTGCTTCTTTCTGTATGTTAAACTTTGACCTGTTGGTGCTATTGTTGAGTTACAACTTACAAGGTTCATCCCAGAGTGTTTCCTGATTATGGTCATTGTTCGTCTTGACCTCAGCAGAGCTACCAACTGTGACATATACCTATTCAGATTTTCAATGTAAAAAGGTCATACTGGTAGAATGCATCGATTGAATTCATCCTGATTATAAAAGGCCACCCCACAGATATCCACAGATAGATGCCTGGATAGGCCAATTCAGTTACACTTCTGTGGTCAGACCATCCTAGGCTCATAAGAATAGCAACAGCTAACTTATCCTTTTGTATTAATATCTGTACCTCTCAGGTTTTACTTAATAAATATAATTTTTAAAGCTCCCTGATACTTGATTTATTGATTGATTGATAATGTTTTATGAATAAACCAAATGCAGAATGAAGTCTTGCTTTATAGAACAAATGTTTCAAGATAAATTGTTTTAATTTGGCCAGGCTAACTGTAAAACAGGAAGCATTTAAAGGATGACACAATCTATCCAGACATAAAAACCAGGAAGTGGACTTAAACAGGAAATGATAATACGCGTTTGGAGAACGACATCGCTTAGTGCTAAATTTAAAGTGATGTTTTGAAAGTCTCACCATTTTTAAGCTGAAAAATAAGAATAAGAATGAAAATTTTTGTTTAAGTCCATGAATTATTATGCAGCAGAAGTATATATCATGTTGGGCAAGGAGGCACGGGAGACGTGGATGTTAAAAAAATACCCCAGGAGGAGCGAGTTTTATTTAGGGACACAGGAAATTAATACACAGGAGAAGGACAATGGAGGGGCTGTGGTTGCCAGCATAGGAGAGAAGGCTGTTCCCCCGAGCAGGCCAGCATGGGGTCTGGGGGGTGGTGCCCGCCCTCTGGGCTGTCTACTCGGGTAGGAATAAAAAACATAAGCTGCTTGCTTTTCCCACCTCCCCAGTGCAGATTATAGACAGTCCCACCCCTTGGTTGGGGTAATTAGTGGCTGCCAGCCGCATCCTGTTAGCCTGTTAGCCTACATGTGGTTTCCACACCGACCGCGAGAAGCCTGTTGTTGCTGTCCACTCGCATGGTGCTGATTGCAGACTGTTGGTGCGTGTTGGAAATGTAAGTGTATGTATTTTCTCATAGCATATGAATTGTTTTAGAAAGCTTAAATAAAATATAAATATGAGTCGTAGAACCATTCTTCTGTGCATATAGTTTTCCAAACTGAATATCAGGGGGCCAGCTTTGAATATGAGCTAATAAATGATTTGTTGAGTCTGTCAGGCATCCAGAAGTCCCATTTTACTGTTTATTGTGCTACGAAGAAGCACAATCCTCAGAAAGACACTTAAGTGTGCCAATTAGGCCAAAAGAATAGCATGTGGAGAGAATCCAATCTCTTGACTTTTGTCTGGAGCCCAGTATAATACCACAGGCAACTTCACATTTGCTAAACCTCCCTGGATGTCTGTCAGCATATTGTCTCAGAAGGTGTTAAAAACATAAACACTGTTGATTACAGTGCATTTATGAAACCCTGGATGGTTTGTTATGCTGTTGGTAAAGCCTGAAGGAGTATAAATCTGTACCATCTCGCATAATCTAAAAAGACAGTGAAAAGGAGGTCCATAAGTCAGTCTGAAGACTTTGGCTGCTTCAGAAATTGGAAAGGAAAGCTCCCCTGACACAGAAGACTTGTCCAGCAATGCTAATGATTGTAGCAGAGAGAGAAATGGTGTGGCTGAGCCCATCACCTGTTTACCAGGGGACCAGGGCACTCATTGTTGTTGCTGAGCGAGCACGCCACCAGTTCTGCGCTTCACTTCCAAACTCTGTATCTGGTCTTATGAGATCTTTCTACCATATTTCTTAGGTCAATACCACATATGGGTCTATACATGCAATGAGAATCGTTAATAGGTAACAGGAAACACTGTGGTTAAGGACAGGAATTCATAACCTGAAGGTTGATAGTTCACCCTTGAGCAAGAAACTTGACCTGAATTGCTCCAGTAAAACATCCATCCTCTAAAAATGGGTAAAAAAACTGCAAGTCCCCATGGACTCATAACTTCAGTTAGGCAACTAAATGTAGGTTAATTCAACAGTGGGAGCTCACTGCATTATTCTAAGAGTCAGGAAACTTAACCACAGTTCTTAACAGGTGAAGCAAGGAAATGAACCACAGTCCTAGGTTTTCATGCACTGTTGAATTTAAACTCCGCTGGTTTTAGAGGCTAACACAATCTAATAGAGGCAGATGATGCAGTGCAATTTCCTGTTTTCAGTTTCCATTAATATTCCAAGAGCAGGTAATATTATTGGTTAACCACAGTGTCTATAACTTGTCTACTATCATTTAGTTGTAGATGTAAGGTATTATAATGTTTTAAATCTACATTAAATATGTTGTATGATGTTAAATAAGCTCTTAAAATTCCCTTCTGTTTAAATGTATCAAATTGGCCAAATATTGAGATAGATCTATCGCTCGCCTGCATGTTTCTTCGTATAGAGCTCCTTCTAGATACATGGCATCATGACATCGCCGTCTCTGCATGAAGCGGGATATATATCGTTTACCTTGAGACTCTAGTCTCAGTAGGCCTACAGCTAACTCAATTATATACCTGAAAAAGTCGCCATTAATGTATGATTCGGGTTTGCAGCATGGATAGCTCGGGGGTGACTGTGAGAGTGTGGAAAGTGGGGCCATTCTTCAGGGGGGATGAGTCATGTAACCGCATGGCTCTGAGTCAGCCAATCCGAGTGCTGCTCGCGGCACAAGTGGGATGCGTGACAGTCCTGATTGGATGTGCTGGGTCTGTTTCCCTTCTGGGTATTCCTCGTCATTGTGTTACTCACCCCTCCCTCTCCCTGATTTCATTCACCCTGAAAAGGGAAAACCCCAAAAGTATAATCCCAGCCCCCTTCCTCGAAATTCCCATTGTCACGTGGGCCTGTGCTTAAATTAAGTCAGCTTGCAATTTTGCAGTTACCAGACAATAAATAACAATAAAAAACATCTAATTAATAGAGCTCTATTCACATAAGAAATAAATATTTATTTGGGACAGCCCTAAGCATGAAAATGACTTGTAAAGAGTTACAATGCGGTATTGGATCCAGCTGGATTAATATATTTTTTGACGGGTAGTAAATTTATGATTGATATCTGGGGGATTTGCGAGCTTGAGCACTTTTGACTGTATTTATTGCTGTTGTAGAATTATTGTTTTAACCTCAACTATAAGAAAAGATATAAGCTGAGGCAATGGATTTTCAGACAGTGCCCCCCCCACACACACACACATATAGGCCTTCTACTGTATGTGAGGAGGAAATGAACCAAGCCTGCTTAGCCTGAAGTCTTAGGGGGCTGTTCTGTCTGTTCACACATTAGATCGAAATCAACATTCACGTAACAATTTGTATACTAGCTAAATAATTGTTGTGTCGATAATTAAATCCATATTCCGGCACACCTTATACGGGAAAGAGTTAGGGTTATTCCGAAGCCAAGTGCGCTGACGCCAGAGAGCCCAAAGATAACGCCAGGTCATCACAGGGGACACACTACGGACAGATTAGCGTGATTTATTCTTTTCGACAGTGGGAGGAAACGGGAGCCCCCGGAGGAATACTGCTTGTTATTATAAAGAAATGTGCGACATACTTCTTAATGAAACAGTATGCGAAGCATTAAAACTTCAGAAAAAGGCTTTTCAAAGAAGGTCTGAAGCCTTTTTTCAGACAGAAAACTGTGAAACACTGCAAGATTTTATTTATTTATTTTTTTTGTATCTACCTGGAGTATTCAGTTTCGGGTTGATGCAAGAACTGGAAATATACTACCTGTATCCTGGATAAACAAACTATCTTTATATATTTTAACTTGGTTAAAATAAAAGGAAATGGGGGGGGGGGGGTAACCTTAAAAGATCGCTGACATTTCACAATTGTCCATCCTATTTTACACAATAAAACGTTGCAGGTTTTTGCACATTGTGGCTACGAGCCCCTGCTATCTTTTCTGGTCTTCACCAGAGACACAGAGGGACTGAAATCTGAGAGTTTGCTTCGGCTGTGATGTTACAGACTTTCATTGTCTTTTAAATTAAAATCTGAATTTGTTTCCCAGGGTGAGGGGACTCACAGGATGGGAGTTATTTTGTTCATAGCTGTTTTACTGTATTTTAATCATTGCCTCAGTGAGCCACAGTCACACATATCAAGAGTGTCTACAGTAGATGCATTTCATTGGACAGTTTATTTGAACTTTTCGGGTACTTAAACGTAGTACTTTATGTTTGTTGTGTAATTTTACGCGATTTCCTGATTATCACTTAGTTTATTTGACCAATGGTTACTTTTATTTCTTTTTTCGAGTACCATATCTGGAATGAATACTGCAAATGATAACCAAGAAGCAATTACACTAAATTGCCATTTGTAGGATATGCAGACACACCCTGCATCATAAATTGCATGGGAAGATGCATCTTATTTATAGAATTCAGCTAATTCATTTTCATGTGACATGGTGGAGCGATATTGTCTGTATACTGATTAAGAACCAGGTGTACCAAACCCAGTCTGATGTATCTTATTCAGGCAAATTAAACCCACTGATATATAATATATACACACTTTTTCATATCACTTACCTTTGGAAAGTAATGGAGCTGAGGGGACATTCATTATAATTGTTATTATTATTATTGTTGTTGAAGCATTATTCATTGATTCTTAATCTAGAAACTCCCTCAATTTTCAAGTAAAAAAAAAGCTGCTATCATATGCAATTAATTTCTGGTGTTTCTGCATACTGAGGGCTTCTAGCTATGGAATTCGCCAAACTGTGTGTCCACCGAGCTCAATTTTGTGTTTATATTTGAGACTTTTCTTTGCCGTAGGATACCTGGAGGCAAGGGCATAACTTTGGGTTGAGCACTGGGGGGTGGGGGGGCGGGGGGTAGAGGTCGCCACACATTTAAAGGGGTCCAAGGGGTTGTATTGGCTGGTTATGATTATTGGGGGGGTTACAACCCCGCCACCCCATCCCGCCCATATTTTACACCCATTCCAGGAGGTATTTTGATTTAACTGTGTATGTTACCTGGCGTCTGGGTGATGCGGCTCTGGCGAATCTGTTCTGCGGTCAGCCTCCTCGATCCCACTGCGATGACAGCAGAGGCCTTATGCCTTATCGATATCTTATTACATCTCTGGCTGCATCTTCCACATTGCTGGCAAAAAGATACGCGGAGCAGCTGAGACGGGCATATCCCTTCTTTGCTCCTCGGAAAAAAAGATGCTGCAGCACTTTTGGCTGCAAGTAATGGCCAAGGTCATCGAACTTCCCGGGTTATGTTTATCAGCGAATCACGTCAAGAGTTTCCGATGGGGGCCGCGAGGGCTTCTAGCTATCTGGGAGGAAAATAGAACGTAAGAAATGTTATATATAGGAGAAGGTCATCCAGTCTTTTGGTTGTATGTAAATATTATGTTTTGCTATTACACTCTAACACCACGCCTGTTAAAGTGCTGATATTTGATGACTGCATTTCATGAGTTGTGCGTGAAGGTAAAGCTTCAATAGGCCTGCCATTCTTTACGTTAAAAGAATATCGAACACCTAAAAACGAATAGCCTAAGTGGGTGTCCTTGAAAAATGATGGCGTTCGTACCATGGAACACCCGCTTATTCTTTATGCTTAATAAATAGCTTGTCTGGTGGAGTAACCCTATTTTATAACAATCTGTGAGCAACTATTCTGCGATGACGTGCCTGGGTTTGTCCTGGGAATGTGGTGAGGGGCGTGCACTAATTATTTGGCTCATGCATTTCCTGACGGCGCTCAGAGTCCTTCCTGCGCCATCCTATCAATTCACGCAGATGCCCACTCTTCATTATCCATGTGGCTGCAGGTCGCTATACCTGCAATGATTTCCAAACACATGCGCTGTCAGTCTGCTGGTTCAAATGTGACGCATAGGGAGATAGGAATGGACATATGGAAATCCTTGTTGGGGAATTTTGATTCTCCGGGTGGAAGTGAATAATAGCTATGTGTTTTCCCAGCTGTATATAACACTGTTATACCAAACTAAACTAAATGCTAACTGCTTTACTATCAGGACATTGCTCACAGAGGATATTTTTTATGCAAAGTTATAATTGCAATCTGTGGTAATATGATCATTTTATATGCTGGCTTTGTTCCCAAACCCCATGTGTGAACAACGTCGGAAAGTGTTGGTACAGAAGGTGTTGATTATTTTTTATTCCATTCATAGGCTGTTAGTTTGCTAAAGTAATCCTGGTTCCAGAAATGAACGAAGCCACATGCTTAAATATCAAATTAGTTAGCAAGCTTCATATTGTCTGTGATACTCTGTACGTATAAGTGAATGTTAATACTTTAGAGAAAAGGAACCAAAGTAAGCTTTAAATGACAAAAACTGAGTGGCTGGTGTCTTTTTTGTCAGATATTTTCAGGCCAATAGGGAGAATAGTCAAAAATTCTAATTATAATAAACTAAATAAAAATAAAAATTATTGAAATTAAATTGAAGACTGACTGCTGTCTCCTGGAGAGCCAAATACACACCATTGTGTTATATGTGTATTTTAATCATCACAGTGTGTATGCCTTATATAATAATACTATATAATAATAATAATAATAATAATAATAATAATATATCACATAACAAACCGCACTTGCTGACTCTGTGAAAATTCCATTAATGTTATTTGCTCCTTTTTAACAGTATAGACATTTACAAAGTATTGTGGAAAGTTCTGGTCCAGAAAGTAACAATCCAGACCTGGATTTTGTTTCAACCAACCAATTAAGTATAAAGAGTTACAGTCACAGGGTACTCAACTGGTCAGTTGAAACAAAACCTTAGTCTGGATTTGTATTTTATGGACCTAAATTTTCTACCTCTGGAAAAAGGGCAGAAGCCCTCAAAGCTTTTTGCTACATGTGTAAAATGGTGGTCACAGTCACAGCCTGACTCTGGGGCCATGTTAACAGGAGTGGGAGAGCAGTGTCACCTCTACTTGTTGATTCCTAATGGCCACCCTTTACTCTCTGACCTAAGGTGCTAAAAGCTAGTGATGGTGAAGTCATACTGACACAAGGGGGAGTATTAGCACTTAGAACATGGAAGAGGGGTTTGAATTGTGTTGATGGATCTGTCGCACAGATGGATATTGGATATGAGCTGTAGCCCTTTGATGAATTTGGCCAGGGAGCCAGAGTTACCATTCCCTCTCACTTGATAATTGCCACGGAAAATATAA
Source organism: Petrocephalus schoutedeni (assembly GCA_026780765.1). Classification (NCBI taxonomy): domain Eukaryota; kingdom Metazoa; phylum Chordata; class Actinopteri; order Osteoglossiformes; family Mormyridae; genus Petrocephalus; species Petrocephalus schoutedeni. The sequence goes on from JAODKL010000051.1 coordinate 6,879,027, forward strand.
GTCACTGCAGTCGACGTATCGGTTTAATGTCACATCGGAAGGAAGGCACCCTCTGCGGTAATGCCTTACCCCCAGGGAAAGAACGATGTCTTCTCGAACGCCCCCGCCCCCAACAGGTCTTCTGAATAAGGATAAGATGAACCAAGCTGGCTTAGATGGAGATGCTTGGGAATTGATAGATGGATAGGTAAAAGGATTAGTAGGACTGCATTTAAGAATTACTGAATTGAAATGAGATGTGTCACAGTAGGGTAGGGAACAGTATGGTCTGGTCTGGTCTGGTCTGGTATGGTATGGTATGGTATTGTATGGTATGGTCTGGTATGGTACAGCACATTACCATTACCATGTATTTTCACAGGATGTTTTGTTTTTAAACATCACTACCTTACATATCTTGCATGATTATATACATGCAGCGCCCTCCACAATTATTGGCACCCCTGGTAAAGATGTGTAAAAAGCAATAAAATAAATTCATTTTATATTGCAGTAGTATAATCTCACATTTAACAATTTAGAAAAATCTAACCTCTTGTTTGAGTACATTTATTCATTACAAAATAAATCCCATATTAAGAAATAGTTGTTTAAAACAAAATCACCATTGCCACAATTATTGGCCGTTAATACTTTGTACAGCCCCCTTTTGCCAGTAGCACAGCACATAATTGTCTCCTATAACATTTCAGAAGGTTTGGAGAATACAGAGAGAGGGATCTTTGACCATTCCTCTTTGCACAATCTCTCTAGATCATCCAGAGTCCTGGGTCC
>JAODKL010000051.1:6890889-6925613 GCA_026780765.1 Petrocephalus schoutedeni
AATATATACAAACACACAGTAGACACACAGCGGACCCCATATATAACATGACTTTCATGTGGATACTTACATATGGTAATTGATAAATTATGCACAATCATAAAAAAACTCTCTCAATCAAATGAAAAAGAGGGACCGTGACGTTTTACCATAATTTACGAGAAACAAAAAAAGTAAAAAAGTAAAAAAAAATATCAAGTATTAAGGCAGGACAGAGACTGACAGAAACTGAAAATCAAGCTTCTAATGCCCCTGACAGGACAAAAGAACAATGAAAACATATTCTATTATACATTTTAATTTCTTTTCAGATCGCAGTAAACCACTGATAACTACTTTATTCGGACTCAGATCTTGCAGTTAGTGTTTTACCTGTAAATTGAGCATGAGTATGAGACAATGATGACCGCTGTCTGTCAGTCGACACTTGGAAATTGCAGAAATGTTACTCAAAAGATTTTACAATGGGCGTTATCTGGCATAAAAAAAGAGGAATTTCCTCGCAGATCAAAAAACAGATTTAGTGGAAGAAGTGCTTACTCGACCACGGTAACCATTAATAAAGTAAATAATCATAAATGCAGGAAAAGGTCGTTACCAAACTTTGAAGAACGTGACATGGCTACAGCCAGCGTGGCGAAACAAAAATATGTTACTTTGCCTAAACGTTAGCATGTTTTGGGCCCCGCAATGGCGATAACGAGACCGAATGAGAGGCTGCTGCGTAGCGCCAAAAACGATGACATGTAGCTGTGGTGGCAATAAAAATAAAAAATAAAAAATCATTTGCTTAGAGCAAGGAGGTAACAGCAGAAAGCAGCCTTATCCGGTGACGGAAATGGTGCTGAGACAATGCCCTCTGATTTATAGCCACCATTATGGTGAAAGGCGGACAAACAGGACTTATTAGTCCTCCTATAAGAAATGGGGAGAAAGAAGATAGATGATAGTGGGCCTGCTAGTGTAAACAGGATGTGATGTCATGCGTGTTACACATACAGCTTTATGCTGAGAGTACCCAAGCATATTCATACGAGATACACAAAAATCACTTTTTGCTACTATTTTTTTTGTTGCATACTTAAATTTACGCTTGAGTGGCAATCCGATTGCACTTGCATTTAATCACTTATCCTATGACCCTTCTTGCAATTTGCAGGCAATTCCAGCTGTTTTTCAGAGGTTAACCCTAAACCTGATTGAAAAAGGAAGAATGTTTTACATAGGGCTAGCTAACCAGCTCATCTATAGATACAGGAGACACCAAGAGGAGTCCCGGACAGCTCAGTTTTGGGACAAGATTCGTCATCTTCATGAGGATCTGCTAGATCCTGGCGACGGACTGAACACGGGGGCTTGTCAAGTCTGTCACCTGGCAGGCCCTGAACTGCAATCTGCAAAGTAAGTGCAAAGAAGGTAACTAAGAAACATTGGGCTCTGAGACCATGAGGCAGATCAGAAATATGGGCTACAGCTCAAGACAGAGACGCCTGGAAAGCGTGGCTAGTAGTATACAAGACATTCCTCAGAAATAAAACACAATTTAAAATTAGAACATATGCATCATATGCAAACAGTAACCCAATACAAAACATTCTCCAGAATGTTGCAGGTATCCTGTTGGATGGCTAGATGAACACCACTTTGGTCCCCAAACCTCTCCCGAGGGGCATCACAGCAATTCATGTTATTTGCTAAATTTTACCAGCAGCTCAATTATGAGCTATCGATTAGCCAAACAAGGCATCATGGTGGACGAGTCAAAAGAAATCCATGGGTGTATTGGATGGCTGTCGTGGAAACGATACTTGGCTGATTTTTGGAGAGGTTTCGCTCTGAAGACCATTTAAACATAGAAGGCTGCTCTCATGACACAACTAGTAATACAAATGACCTAAAATGGAAGCGGAAGCATCTTTTCAGTATTTTGTTAATATTCCGGATAGTCTAGTGAGACAAAACTGATGCGTCAACCAAGCAATACTTCAGTAATTGTCTGCTCCCCAAATCTCCACAGGACTGTGTCCATGTATCCTTACTATCCTTTCACTTTCTCTTTTCCTCATTTTTCTTTAAGACACCCCAATGTCTTTTTTCTAATATGTAATGTACAAATTACGACGGCCCAGTGCCTAAATTTGTCCTGTTTGTGTTTCTGTGTGGTCTGTGATGGGCTACTATCCTGCACAGGATCTTCAACAGCCCTATGCTACCTCGGATATGCTCCAGCAGCTGGTAGCTAGATGGGATTATAATAATAATGTATTTATTTATTTATTTATTTTTGAAAAAGCCCTCTAAAAATGCCACTATTTATGCGATCGTGTTATTGTTTATTTACAATTATTATGCACGATGCAAGCAGAGTGGCATTTAAACATGAACTCCTAACCTGAAGCTTGCTGAGTCAAGTACCAGTTAATTTAAATTGCTCCAGTAAAATATTAAGCTTTATAAAATGGGTAGAATTTTTTTTTGAGGTGCTAGTGACTCAATGAAAGTGTCAGCCAGGTAATGAAATGTAAATTCGTGATGTATTAACCTTGGTTTCCTATCAAATAAAAGGCATTATTAAAAACATAATATTAAATCTCCTTTCTGAATGGATGGTGTGTCTACTCTTTGCCTCCTTTGGGACGACAAGGAGCCTTTGGTCTCGACTGAAGGGCAAGCTCGCAAAAGCTAACTAGCTAACCCTTCACTGATAAATCATATTGCAAAACGGTTCCGGTCAAACTCATTTAAAAAGGGGTGGTCACTACGTACATATTCATAAGGCTTGGAAGGGTAGAATGAAACTGATAAATGATCTGGCAGAATAAACACCTGACTCCTCATCGCTAAGGTTTTGGTGGACAGTGCGTATCTAATTGGCCAATGGAAAAGCCACTGTGCCCGATCTACTTTAGATGTCTAATTCAGAGTGTGATTGATTTCAAAGACAGTGTTGTGTAATTAAAAAGGAGTCCATATATTTATTTCAGATTAAAGGATTTTACGCAGACACATTGATATTAGGGAAGACCATGAGCTGAATGTCAGGCCATCATTTGGCGAATACTAAGGACCCAGATTGCAGATGCCTATGACTGGCACTGTAAAAAAAAAGTTGTGAGGCTACAATGCTAGCTACTGCCCTACCATGTCGTTTGATATATACACGTTACGGGTTATTGGAATTGGAGCTCCAAATCAGTTTGGGCTAATGCTCCCACATGGAGATGAGCTAATGGAAACACTCAGTGGGCCCGGAATGCATTTGTACATCTCTTTGACTTGTGCTAGCTGTCATCTGGCTTTGCTCAAAATTTGTCGCGCGTTCCGTCTCTTATAATTGGCTGACATTGACTAAGGATTGTGTCACATGAATAGCTCCGCTTCGCGCGTAATCTTGCATATAATTTCCCCTTGTTTGTCGAGTATGCAAAGAGTGTTGTTTAAAATGCAAAATGCATGGTAAGTAGCTCATTATATATAGGTCACATTTTCGCAATCGTGTGATATTTGCATAGCGCGTTGCAAAAATAGGGAAGCGTGAAGATATGGAAGCGGTATCGGAATTTATTTAATTTTTAAGCATTTCATCATTTTTGGGTCATGGGATTATGTGCCTATTTTATTTTCGTACCTTGCTACACATTCTACACATTTCTAACCGTGACAAAGATGTTAATTTAGTGCCTTTTGATTTTAATTTCTTTTTATAGTTTTCCATTTCTTATTTGAATTGCAATGATGAAAAAAAACCTGTTTAATGCAGCCAAAAGTTCCCAACTTACATGAGTAAAATCTAGAATCATCTATATTTCTATCCATCCATCTTATAATCACCGGTCCAGACAAAGTGCCAATGGGTTTGAGGCTTGGAGTCTACCTAGGGAAGTACAGAGCAGTGTATGGGATTTTGATCCAATGTAGACTAAAATGACCTATTTATTTTTTTATTTTTCACAGTAGGCAAGTGGGTAGTTCTGTGGCCTCAGATCTCCAGGTTTGAATCTCACCTCTGCCCCTGTGTATGGAATTTTCTCCCCATGTTTGTTTGTGTTTTTTGATAGATAGATAGATAGACAGATAGATAGATAGATAGACCTTGATTGCAAAATGCATTTAAAATTAATGAATAGTTTTACTTTCGCTGCTACGTATTTCTAAATATTTCAAATCTTTCAACAGGTCAGGATATCTTTTGACATACATTTATATTTAGTCATTATTTTGTGCACAGCTTTCTAACCATCGGCATACTTATTCAAGGATTTCTAACAATAACTGTCCTAGTTTTGGTTCTCGTAAAACACAAAGATAGGTCTCTTCTCCATCCCTGTGTTTACAACATAATTTGTTGAAGTAGACTAGATAATCAAATAACGCGTAAGATGTCATCTCTGAAAGCTACTATAGATGAATTTTCTGTAATTTGTTAGTGTGACCAGTTGAGACAAGACAGGAGGGGGCTGTAGAATTATTTCACCCATTCTCTTTTATTCTCAAACATATCACTGACCCCATTGTTCATGGGTCTTCCCTTAAGGCATGATACACACCCTAGTATGGAGAGCTGTCTTGCCCACCTGAAATAAGCTGATTTTACAAGCTCTGGGCATCCCTGCTGCAGACAGCTAAGGCTCTAGAACAGCCACTGAACTCACTTCCCTCCCTCTCTTTGACAAGAGCTGTTTTTTATGTAAGATGGTGCTGTTTTTTATGTAACATGGTGTCAAAATGATAATGCAAGGATATGAGGCTTTAGTGCAGCTTCACAGCACGACGGGTGTAGAAATTGTTCTGACTATAATACTCTGACATATTTATCAGTGGAAAATTTTGCACTAGTTAAAAGAGACAGAGCCTGTGTCGTGAAACTTTTTAAAAGTTTGTTTATCCATTTTATCCATTAAGCGCAGTCATACTGGATGTGGCCACAAGAGTGGCAGTAAAAAAATTCACAGTTCAGTCTAGCTATTCACACGTGTTGATGACTGTGGAAAAATGCGAGGAGATCCAAGAACGTGCCGTGAAAAGCTGGCTTACTTCTGCCTCACAAGTTAGCGGGAAAATGACAGAAAGTAATAAAAAACACTTCGTCGATTTAAACGAGGAGACAGTGAGGAAATAACTTTGTTTTCGCTTTCGCAAGTAGCTAGCAGAGCTTCAAACTGGAGCTGCAAAGCACGAGACGCAAAGTGCATTTGTTCTGACAGTGAAGAGCTCTCTCCACCACCTCCACCCTCACTCAAGGATTGTTGTGAAGGTTATGAACAGTGCCCAGCGTCTCCTGCTTAAGCCTGTCTGTAGAAGCCCACAGCTGTGCTTCCGTGCCGTTTTCATTCATCACACATAATGGGTCTCGTCTTCCACCTTGCGTGACCTTTGAACGAGGCACCAGGGGTAACAATGATCAAATCCTTGAGGTACAATGAAACAAGACGTATCACATGTCTGCTAAAAGGAGACAGGTTGGAACAGTAGGAGGCTGAATATTATAGAGTAATTGATTGACGAAAGGCCATTTTTAATTATCGGCAAAACAGACTCTCCATTAATGTAATACTTGTTGACCATTAACAATAAAGCTTCACATTTCATGCTTTTCTGTTATTTTACCTTTTTTTTACCATAGAAAATAAACTGGGGACTTTATTATAGGCAACAGGAGAGTACAGGCACGGACAGGTAACAATGGCAGAACTGGGGAGCACAGGACTAGGAAGCACTTAAATACAAGACTAATGAAGGGGCAAATGAGAGGCAGCTATGAATGGTTATCATGAGGGCAGGAACAAGAGGCCAGACAAACGAGTATCAGGCATGGCTTGTTTAGAGCTACGCCCACAGGAAAGACAGGGATCGCACACGTTGGGCAGGGCTGGGCAAGACAATTTTTATTCAAGACATGTTTTAACAGTTTTACATTATAACTATTAACATATGACAATTTTCTAACTTTTACATTAAGGGGAAGCAAAGAGCTGCTTCCTATACTTTTAACCTGGTAAAACTAATCACTTTGAGAAATTTCACTATACTCCTTTGGTGAGTATGTGCGATACTCACCATGAAGCTATTTGCACTGGCTACCAGCCCATGACAGGTGTTAAGCTTCTCTCTGTACTTAGAGATCAATTAAACTACTTACTGAACCAGCCCCCCGTTTTTAACAACGGATCAATGAAACAACTGGTCAAGATTGAGTAGATTTGCACTTACAAATCCACTAATCATTTTAAAGAATATCACCTCAAAATAATGATTTGTCAAATAATGATCTTTAACAGGGAATTTGCACAGTAATGTTCCCTATCAGAGACATAATTAAAAACTGGTAAGTGCCGGTGGGTTTTAAGCAAGACTGAGAAAGTGACAGGCTGTCACTAAAAATGCGTGTGGCTGTCAGATGTCCTTATACTCAATGTGACACAAATTCCTTATTATTCAAAGAAAAGTCCAAAAATAAAAGCCACTTAGGAATTCATTCAATTAAAGGTAAATCCTGACTCAATGATAATTACCGCTTCCTTTGTGGATTGACTTTGTAGGAAGACAAACAAACAACAGAGCGTAGAAAAAATGGGGCAGGAGTAGATTGGGGAGCTTCGATGGGAACTGCTTTGTAAGAGTAATTTCTGAAGACAAATGCGTGTTTCTCCCGGAGAGTTGAGACTTTCATCAGTAGTCGTGCATGCGCGTGTGAACTTCCCACTCAGGAGGCATAACACACTTTCACTTAAGGAAACACGATATACAAACAAGTCTGAACACCTCATCGAAATGTCACAGGACGCGGTAATAAATGCAAATATATCTTCTTGTGAGTGGGTGTGCAGTTTTTAGAGATCTCATATATATATACTTGTCTTATATATATATATACCTATATATACTATATTGCCAAAAGCATTGAGACGCTTGCTTTTACACACATATGAAATTTATGACATCCCATTCTTAATATATAGGCTTTAATATGGAGTTTCCCTATAGCAGCTTTAACTCTTCTGGGAAGGCTTTCCACAAGGTTTAGGAGTGTGCTTATGGGAGTTTTTGACCATTCTTCCACGAGAGCATTTGTGAGGTCAGGCACTGATGTTGGACGAGAAGGCCTGGCTCGCAGTCTCTGCTCTAATTCATCCCAAAGGTGTTCTATCGGGTTGCGGTCAGGGCTCTGTACAGGCCAGTCATTAAGGGTTCCTTTCACTGGAACTAAGGGGCCAAGCCCAACCCCAGAAAAACAACCCCACACCATAATCCCCCTCCACCAAACTTTATACTTGGCACAATGCATTCAGGCAAGTACTGTTCTCCTGGCAACCGCCAAACCCAGACTCATCCATCAGATTGCCAGACAGAGAAGCGTGATTAGTCACTCCAGAGGACACGTCTCCACTGCTCTAGAGCCCAGTGGCGGTATGCTTTACATCACTGCATCCGACACTTTGCATTGCACTTGGTGATGTAAGGCTTGGATGCAGCTGCTCGGCCATGGAAACCCATTCCATGAAGCTCTCTATGCACTGTTCTTGAGCTAATCTGAAGGCCACACGAAGTTGGAGGCATTTGTAGCTATTGACTCTGCAGAAAGTTCTGCACACTGTGTGCCTCAGCATGTGCTGTCCCTGCTCTGTGATTTTACATGGCCTACCACTTTGTGGCTAGTTGCTGTTGTTCCCAGTCACTTCCAATTTGTTATAATACCACTAAGAGTTCACCGTGGAATATTTAGTAGTGAGGAAATTTCATGAATGGACTTATTGCACAGGTGGCATCCTATCACAGTGCCACGCTTGAATTCACTGAGCTCCTGAGAGTGACCTATTGTTTCAAAAATGTTTGTAGAAGAAGTCTGCATGCCTAGGTGCTTGATTTTATACACCTAGGACCATGGAAGTGATTGGAACATCTGAATTCAGTGATTTGGAGGGGTGTCCCCATACTTTTGGCAAAGTACTGTATATATATATATACACACACACAAACATATATATTAATGTGTATATATATAAATATACATACATTTCTACTGTATAAAAATGGTATAAAAGTATAAAAATATGAACAGCTGCAGCAGACAGATTCCAATTAGGTATTTAATGTGTATTTCATCAATACCCAGAAAATTTGTCGATTTTTTCTTGAACTTCACTTAATGGAAGACACACACCTTAACCAGATACAGTACAAACAAATAAGGTATACATTTATTTGTCAGAGATTTTGTTCATACTGAAGAGATTATTTTTTCTTTATTTTTTATTCCTACTTTCCCCAAACACACAAATCCTGATGGCGTACTGGGAAGTCAGCCAAGGAGAAACACTAAGTGGCCTGAACTTCAAACGAGTGTGTTTTACAGCATGCTGCGGACGATGAGGCGTGTAAAGTGTGCCTTCCCGTGACGAGGATTCAGTTGGGGGCTGCCTTTTTGTTTCTTGTCAATCCAGTGAGAAAACATTTCAAACATCTCCCTTGACCACTTGACCCAAAATACTAACCATTATCAACTCAGCTCAGCTGAGAAGTTTTTAAGCTTGACGTCTTACTATGCTTTTATATTGTACTCTATGCATACTAACAAAAATTATTTAATTACATATACCCATAAGTAACCAAATTTTTTGATTGCAGTCACAGTTTTTTTTATAAAATTGAGCTTCCCCTTGTGGGGACCAAAAATATGGTACACAACATCAGAATATTTATCACATTGTGGACATTATAAAATCCGTAATAATAAGTAATAACGCTATTCTATTAAAATTTTACACTGAACGAAAAATAAAGAAAAGCTTTGCGGAGTACGTGTCAGTTTCTGTGTATGCCTACAGGGCTCTCTTGTGTTCTATTAAATACCCAACTTCATCAGTGAATGAATTAAAGTAATAAATTGTAAGAAATATGTTACAAGTAAGTGTTTTTCCAAAAGTGACATTCGGCCATCTGGGTATAAGACCCTTTACTGTGTGTGTGTGTGTGTGTGTCTGCAATCTTAATTTTGCTGTTATTTTTTAAATGCAATGTGAGAGTCATTCTCCGGCAGGGGAGAAGCAGTGTCAGTGAATAAATCCCTGAAATATTTAAGTATCCCCATACGACTGAATTGGGGCCGGATCATTATTCTCACCTGTCCCTGGCATGAATCGCCTTCGTGTGACTTCACACCTCTGAGAAGGAAGGTGCAGAGCGACTGGGGGTTTGCAGTGACCCCCCTTTACAGGTGCCTGCCCTTCTGCAGCTCTGCCTGTCACAAATCATCCAGGGAGAATGATGTTTGTTTTAGCTTTCCTTCTGCTGTCACCTGTTGTAACAGGTTATGACTCTGGGCGTTGGATCACAGTGTTGTGACATTTCCCTGAAAATGTAGGTGCTCCAAAAGAAGCTATTAAATTAAGTTTTGCCTTATTATCATGATATTCAGTTGAAGAGAATAAGCAAATTGCTACATTTAATTCAAATTTCTATTACATTTACACTTGACACATTTAGCAGACATTTTTGTGAAAGGCGACATAAGTATAACATACAAATGCATAATAATTCAGCAACAGAATTTCTCTCTGTTCAGCTACATTACTGAACAGTTTCTGCCGGTTCTTCTTTCCCACCAGATGTCCTTGTTAGATCCTAATTAGCCAATTTAACTACAAAAAATACTTTCCTTTCACAAAATAAGATAGATCTACTTTAGTAAACATAGGGGCATTGTTTTTCAACTGGTTGCATCCAGTGGTGGAAATAAATTGTTTTGTTACAGTAATAACAGCAGATTTACCCAATTACGTTCCACCTTTGGTTACATCTACAATTATTTCTTTAACATATAGAGTGAAGCAGTAATCCACTCCTTGTATTTGAATTGACTCGATAAAGTAGTGGACAGCACAATGCATTTTGCCGTATGTGATTCCTTTTCCACTCTTTCCAGTGAGCATTATAAGATTTAAGATCCAATTATCGTCAACACAGTGAGATTGGATCCAATTCAAACAAAGACACAAATTCAATTCAAACAAAAACACAAGGCATACAATATATAACATGTAAATTACTCAATAAATATGTGCAAATGGACATATAGTACAAGGTGGAGTGGTGCAAGGGGGTAAGTAGGTCTCATTTATTGAGCATATGAGCTGTTGTGGGGGGTAATGAGTTACAAAGTAAGGTGTAACTGAAATTATAGATAGATAGATACATAATTACATATTTTCTTTATCCCAAAAGTATTCCCATTACAATTTAAAGAAGGTATTCGTGACCTACAACTAAGTATCTACCGCAACACTGCGTATGTGACATTTAAAATCCACAAGTTACACAAAAAATGGTATATGAAAAAAAAAATGTAGAAGCTTTAACCGTCTGGCTCAGTTTGATTGATGCAACAAACATGTGGCGGTAAAATATTCCTGAGAAAACAAGTGTGTCCTTCATTACCTGTCAGTGAAATCATGTTTCAAACCTACCGGCCTTTCAAAAGCACAGGTTGTATATGTGATAACTTGCATGTTGTATGTGTGAACTAAACATCTGAATAGGAAAAAAACAAGCAAATAAATAAATAATAATTAAAAAAAATCCACGGTTTAATGGTCATTTTATGAAATAAATAATAATTAAACAAACCAAAAAACAAACAAATAAATAAATTCAGATGAAAACGCGAAGGCGTGACGTCTCAGCTCACATTTTTTTATGGGGAAAGCTACCAGCTAAAGGGGAATAAGAGTTAATCAGACCAGCTTGCCTTTAAAAGAAATGCTTTTCCAGTTATCACAACATCAGGTGTATTTCTCTGACGGTTCTCTAAGTCGCGCAAATAAAGCGGTACGCTTCAGTCCTATATATTTCATTAACTTCTCCAGACACTGATGTGTTTTATCACAGCTGAATCTGAACTGCTTTCCACACATCACCACAGCTAAAAAGAACACCAGGATGTGGGCTGTAGCTTAGGTTTCTCTAATCTGCATATGCAAAACTTAAAATGGAAAGCGTGCGGAAGCATGTGCTGCAAGCGCAGGTATCTACCCCCACTCAATCCGTCCAGCTAAACAGCTAGCTACCAGGGCTGGCCTGCCCTGCATATGACATAGGCGATCGCCTAGGGTGCCATTTGATTAGGGTGCACAAAACAGCGACTGACAAAAAGAGAAAAAGTAATACCAAGCTAGCTGCCCAGTGCTGCTGCATGTTTTTAACATAAATGAATTGACATTTGTTTTCCGCTTCTCCGAGGGCGGAGGGTGGGACGCACACAGCAGAATCTTGCCTAGGGCACCAGAACACTTGCCTAGGGCTCCAGAACACCCTGGGTCAGCCCTGCTAGCTACTATGTTCTGACTCTACCCACTAGCTATTTATTTTTTGAAACATTTGGCAGGGTAGGGGGTAGGAGCAGAAACAGCATACCTGCCGCTGAGTGTACGTGAGTTTGTGTACATTCCTGTTCTCTGATCGAGTCCCACGACTCGGACCCTGACCCGCCAAAACCGAAAATGTTACATTTTTCAAACATTTTCAAAATTTCAAGGTGCTTCCCTTCCTCTGGTGTTCTGCAATACGTTTAAATGCAACAGAATTGTAAATGCGACCTCCGCAACACGATCCGTCGGAAGGAAATGCATTCCTCGTGATGAACTGGTGTCCAGTCTTCCATTAAGCCTCCCTTGTTCAATATACTTTCAGGCTCCCCTGCAGTGGATAAGAGGTTTTACGGGTGAATGGATGGAAAATCCTTTGCTTGAAATCAGATTTCATTCACAAGACAAATCCATAAGAAGGGGAGATGCGAGATAAAGGCAGATTTTAGTCCTGGTTTAGCACCGATATCTAGAGGCAAAAGTAAAACGGGATTTTATACCTGAGAGGTAAAGATGAAGACACTTCAATATTGAATCATAGTAGCAGAGATATGACACGATGTATCTCATTGTTTATTTGGCATTGTATCTAACAAATATCAGATTAGACTAAATCCATGGCAAATAATGCTAACAAAAATTAAAACTGATGGCCATTTATTCACCCATTGGTAGTGATAGATTTTAATTTCAAGGAATGTCAGAATATGCCTTTATCTCATTATAGCCTGTAATACATAGGTAACACTTAAGCCGAGCAATTTAAAACTCTTACTTATATGACTTAGTCAGAATTCAGCTTTAAGGCTGTCGATATTATTTCCTGATACTTTCTTAGAAGAGCAGATGGGAGACTTTCTATCCTTTAAAAATGATATTTTGTAAAATCCAGTTGTTATAATACAGTTGCCACTCAAGCTGCGTCATATACTGTGATCATATTTGTAGGAGTACTGAATTACCCATAATAAGAGTGAAAACCCTTTTGGGAGTCATGGGCGGGGAAGGGCATGTCGGATTGCTGAATAGAGATTCTCTGGTCCAACCACGAGTCTCTCTGCTGCCTGCCAACCACAGGGGAGTCCGGAAGGTGCCTCTGACAGATCCTTCTGTAAATCAGTGGGAAAACATGAGAGTGTGCTCTCCATAAATATGGGAAGTTTGCTGTCCTTGTGATAGTAGCTGGGCACGCACAGAATAGGAACTGACCCCTCGTGGTTGCCGAGAGCCTCGTAAATAGGGTTAACTCTGAGGGGACTTGGGTGGAGCATCTATTCCAGATCTAGGAGGGGAATTTTAGGCAAGGATCTTTTTGTGGTAGGGGGAATTCTTGGAAAAAACAAGCCGTGGTTTTACTGGGGGTCTTGGAAAATAACCCCTGCAGATAAGGGGGTCTGCTGTACTACACAGTTTTGCACAGGGACATTGTGCAAACCAAATTTGTGGGTAGGCACCATCTTACAACCGTACACAAAGCATAAAAAATACTCATGCACAGATATTAATTGTCTTGAAACTTTTGTAACTATAATACATTGAAATATGTTCAGCTAATTTTGTTTACTGCTGCCGAGATACAGGTCGTGATTGACACGATATGACGATTCATTGATGATGTGTAGTTACCGGTAGGAGACCGGAATGATAAGGGGGGGGGGGATTAAGATTAAGCACGTTATTGGTTGACGTAATAGTTCATTGATATGTTGCATTTTTACAAAATATTGAGTAAGCACACGCCTACCTAAATTGACTGGCACCATGCCACTGGTTCTGCATGTGGAAAATATAGCATACAATAGTACGATCCCCTGTGCTGGACTGGAACCCAGGGTATGCCTTACCCTCTGCCCCCAGCTTCTTAGGACTGGCCCCAGGCTCAGTGTGACCCTGCCCTGGATAAGCAGCTATAGGAAATTGATTCACAAGTTTCTACCCTCCGGCTGTTTGAATACTAAAAGAGGAAACCTAACAGCTAACATTCCGCTTTTACGCACTTTACGCTATACCTCACTTCTCATTTTACACCTCCCTGACCTTAAATCTTTTGTAAGTACAGAAAATAATTACTGATATCATTTGCTGTTTATTTTTATGGTCTTATTTTATTGATACCGTTATTACTGCTATTTCAGTCTTATTTACATTTATTTATCCTTTTATACTATTTATCATTGTATTGCGCATTTTCTATTGAACAGATGAAGGCGGAAAAGGCACGTCATGACGCACTTGTACAGTGCATAGATGATGTGAGATGTTGGCATGTGTGCAGTACCAAGCATGACTTTCCTAGCCCTCTCTGTGTGTAATAACGAGTGATCCTGCAAAAGTGACCATTACTTGGCTTCCCTGGGTGGGGGGGGGGGGCTGCCATTTCCCCTGAGTGCGGCTTTTTCTTTAAAACGTGCCAGATGGAGCGATGTGTAGAGGAAAGTAACAGCAATGCTCAGAGGGGTGGAAACCTTTATCAGTCAGTCTCATGGCACAAAACCCCCAAACCGCTCATTTATTGAAAATAATGTTGTCCGCAAGCATTTTTATTTGTCGTTTAGATATAAGAAAAATGTGTGTTTCCAAGCCTTCAGGCTTATTTATTTATTTCGGGCTTGTTTTTCTTCCATAGATGTTCTTATTCGAATGAAACTGAAAGACATTTAAAACTTTGCATCCCTCCTACTACCTCGCTAATCCTGATCACCGTAGGATCACCTGTCCCTGTCCCTCTTCAAATCAGCATTACCCAACCGGGGCTTTAACGTGGACGGCTAATCAGCGAACGTCTCTGTATTCCTTAATAGGCAATCAGCCATATGGGCATGGGGATCCTGCAATCAATGTGTGGGATAAAATTAATATCTCAAAATACATATAAAATGCATTACATTAGGAGGCAATTTGCCTATGTGCAATTTTGGGTGGGCATTATTATTATTATTGTTCTTGTTGTTGTTGTTGCTGTTGTGTATATATATATGTAAATACATTTGTATACATACATGTATATACAGTAGATGCTGTATGGCTCTGTATTACAGTCGGGGTGTCAGCCTGGACAATCTAATGGCAGGGTGACCGAGAGGCTTGGGGCCAAAGCAGTGGCTCTCTCCTCCTAGTGCGCAGTCAGACGGCGCTGGGAGAGAGAGCGGCCACCAGCTGGAGGATCCCTCGCTGCTGGCCTGCCAACGGCCCACAGGCACCGGACAGATTTGTGGGAGGAGTTTGCAGGGCAGCCGGCCCGGCGGAGAGCCGAAGATTCTGCAAGCCCTCCCCTCTGCGGGTCGACGATGCCAGTACATAACATCATACTCACAGTGCGGCGAAATGTCCACAGCGTGCTGAAGATGATGTCGCTGACGGGCACTACATATGTTACAGAGCAGCATGCTATGTGGCTCTGCAGTTCATATTTACACAATGACGAATTCAGAATTGTTTATGTTCATAACGCCACTCTCTGACACCGTTATGCAAGAGTAACGAGCCTGGCGTAGCAAATTATCATCTTCATTACGGCTTTTATGTGGGCTCTCCGGTTACTGGGGCCAGTCAAATCCACACACTGCTGTAATAAATTTTACTGGGTATTCCTTCCTGATTAATTATTTGTGGGCATCTTCGTACAAGAATAAACAATTAACAGATAAATCCCAAGAGATGTACTGCAAAGCGCACGCTGTACATTGCTTGGATAATATTTAGACTTTTTTACACTAAAGTAATATGAATGACCGCTGTATCAGTATTGCTTTTTCTGTTTCTTATTTGTGCAGATAACCCATTTCATTAAAAAGGTTGCAAATATATATCACCTGCAAAAAAGCGGCATACTATACGCCCTGCTTGTAATTTTTGAGTGAGGATTGATAACGGACTGCGTGAGCCTGAGTTATTTTATTGGCATTTCATAATCTTGAGATTTAAATGAATAGTTATGAAATGTCATCCAGTGTATACTTTTTTCCCCACAAAGGGAAATGTACCAAACAACAGTTGAGTTGCAAGCTTAACACTTTGCACCAAATCAAATTGTAAGAAGACTTGTTAGAATTTAATGGTTGGCATCAGTAATTTAATTGTGGTGCCACTGTATTTCCCCAGAGTGATACTCAGAAGTGGCACCAGCAACAAAGTGATATGGAAGGTCTTCCAGATTCCTTCTTCCCTACGTGAAAAGCAATTTATCAAGTGAGTGGTGATCGCTTTGATTCGTGAAAATGCAAAGGCGCTTTTTTTCCGATGACTGAAATATTTATCATGTAGCTTGAATTTTTATCTGACAAATGTAGCCCATCTTCATGAGTCCCGGAATGGTCTCCGCGGCAGCGTGCATTATTTGAGTCGTTGAAGAATTTATTCTTTCCGTTGCTGTTACTTTTTTCTCCTCAACCCTACAGCAAGACATATAAGCAGAAAAACGGACAGTCTAATAATCACTTTGCTAGTTGCTCAGTTATTTCGCTTTGTATGATTTTTATTGTATACAATATAAAGGTTTGTAAGACTTTCTATGAAGCCCATAATCATAAGCCCATAATAACTTTTTATAATTCATTGTAACACATTCATAAAGCATTATACACATAGATAACATGGCTATAACTATTTATAAAAAGGTATTTATAGTGCATCATGGATGAGAGCTTCATAAAGCATTCTTAATGCATAATAACCATGGCTATAGTGTGTTATGCCTTTTGGTAAATATTTATAGCCATGTTTACAATGCTTTGTGAATGCATTTTGTTATGAATGTGTTTAGAAATGACTAAAAACACGGCCTTAAGTAAAGTGTTATCAAAAGTTTTGTAGGCGCTTCTGATACGACTGCATGAGATGACATTTAAATTGATGTTCTTAAGATACAGTGTCAAACTGGGTTACTCGCAAGGAAAAGCATCTTTACTTCCAATCTTTTGCTGTTTTGTGTGGTTCGTGACTGTAAATCTATATGACCTGTTTGCTTGTTGCACGTGGGTGGAAATTCTTCACCAAAGAGCACATTACGATCCACGACTGCATCTCCCACCTGCTGCACACTGCCCGGCAACAGCAACTGTATCCACTAGGTTAACTTCAAATATTAACAAGACTGAGACTAACTAGGAAATAGAGCCGGGACTTTTCCAGATAAAAGGAAGCTTCTATTTCCAAAAAATCTAAGGATCTTAATCACTCATGCAAGGCCTCCCCTGTTATTGCTATATGTTACCTCTATGTAATCCTGACTGACATATAACAAATTACTGCTAAAATGTTTATTGATACCCTTTATCACCAATACATTTTCCATTCTGGTTTAACCTTAATCCTGTCCCAGGACATACAGAGCATGAGACACTTTTGGTACAGGACACACACGGAGTATAGCAACAAAAGAAAATGCAATATATCTTACCTTTGAATTGTGGGACACAAAATTGAAACATATAAACACATACAGAAGATAAACGCACGACCTTTTGATTAGGTACAACAAAACAGCCATGTCCACATAACTGCAAATAATGTGGGTGTAACGCAATATATACAGCACACAGGCAGGGTTAAGTGGCCTCGATACAGTTCTGCCAAGTGTCCAAACAGATATGTCTGATCCAAGCCATTTTGAATGTGGTGTGATTTTTTTTTTTTTGGTGCTAGATACGGTGGTTCCGGGCTCTCTCAGAAGCAACCACCGTCCTGGGATATGCACTGACTACAGTGCCTGGACATGGCGACCAACAGTAAATAAATAAATAAATAAAAACTTCCAGTCTGCGGCAGCTATGTTGCTGAAAACACCTTGTTAATAAGAGAGGTTAAAGGAGGATGGTCAGAGCCATTAAAGCTAACAGGAAGGCCACAAGTGCAGAAACAACAGCTCGTTACAACAGTGGTGGGCAGAAGGGCACCTTTCAATGCATAACCTGTCAGTCGTTGAAGCGGTTCTGGAGGCAGAATTAGGTTCCATTCGGTATTAGGTGTATGGACAGAAGTATTGGGACGCAACTCGTAATCATTGAATTCAGCCGTTTCATTCAGACCCATTGCTACAGGTATATAAAATCAAGCACCTAGCCATGCAGTCAGGTTTACAAACATTTGTCAAAAAATGGGTCATTCTGAAGAGCTCAGTGAAGCGTGTGCATGGTACGTGGATGCCACCTACGCAGTTAGTCAGTCTGTGACATTTCTTCCTAGCTAGATATTCTATGGTTGGCTGGAAGTGGTGTTATTGCAAAGTGGAAGCGTTTAGGAACAGTAGACACTCAACCACGACGTGATAGACTACGTAAAGTAAGAGAGCGGGGTGGCCGAGTGCTTTGCAGCACAGTGTGTGAAAGTCACCAACGCTCTGTTAACTCAATCAATGTAGAGTTCAGTGTTTCCGGAGCTTTATGGAGAGAGCTTCTATGGTCTAGAGGCTGCAGGCAACCCTCTCATCACCTAGCACAATGCCAAGCGTCGGATAGAGTGGTGTAAAGCACTCTACCACTGGACTCTGGAGAAGTGGAGATGCTTCTCTGTCTGGCCGTCTTATTGATGAGTCTGGGTTTGGTCGATGCCAGGAGAATGTTACCTGCCAGACTGCATTGTGCTAACTGTAAAGCTTGGTGGAGGAGGGATAATGGTATGGGGTTGTTTTTCAGGTGTTGGACAAGGCCTCTTAGTTCCAGTGAAGGGATCTCTTAATGCTTCAGCGTACCAAGACATTTTGGATAATTCTATTTTTCCATCTTTGTCGGATCCGTTTGGGGAAGGCCCTTTTCTGTTCCGGCATGACTGTGCCCCAGTGCACAAAGCAAGGTCCGTAAAGGCATGGGTGGGTGAGTTTGGCGTGGAAGAACTTGACTGGCCCGCATAGAGCCCAGACACATTTCAAAATCTGGTGAAGAGCCTTCCCAGAAGACTGGCAGCTGTAAAAGTAAAGATAGATGTAAAAGTATAGATAGATAGATAGATAGATAGATACTTCCCAGAAGAGTGGCAGCTGTAAAATAGCTGCAAAGGGGGGACCAGCTCCATATTGATGCCTATGGATTTAGAATGGGATGTCATAAAAGTTCCTATAGGTGTAATGGCCAGGTGTCCCAATACTTTTGTTCCATACTGTATAGTGTATACTCTACCTAAAACTAGTGCACCTAGCAAAGGTAAGTTGATTTAGATGTTTATTTGAATTTGGCATCAGGTATACATTACCTGTGATTAAACATTCATGTTCAAATAATATATCAACACAATGCCTCACACTTAATATTCTAGCCAACTCCTTAAAATATGATTACCTACGGTTCATTTTAATACAATAACCATTGCTTAGAATTTATACAGCATGACGGACAGTTTGTCTTCCAGTTTATATAATAAGTTGCAAAACTATGTTTTTGGCATTTAGGTTGCGACACAAAACATCTGCACCTATTAATCTTTGTGACGGCTGTTATATTTCACAACGTTTTGAAATACTAAACATCTTGGTTATTTTTAGTTTCTCTGTACCAAGACATATGGCAGCAGTCAAACTAACCACTTATCTGATTCTAGTTATATAAGTCCTCCCACATAACTGCGTTATGACAGGTAAAGTCACCCTTTGCCCATATTTCAGATAACATATTCTAATGGAATTGTGATAGTCGACTACGAATAAGATGCTAGCAGACATTAATCAAATGTGATATTTGTTCCGTTTTATAATTGTCTTGCCCATCCCTTTAAAGCTTTACGGTTGCAGTTGTTTTCATTTTCATCTAACTTTGGCCTGCTGAAATTCCAATAGCATTGACATAGCATGCCCGTGTTTGCTTTTTCCGCTGTGATGCATTTTTACATCTCGGCAGAACATGAAAGATCCTAGTAAAGTAATTGAAAACATAACTAAGAGCTGCCTTAACGAATGGCCAGCCTCAGCACTATTCGGCAGTTTTAGATTGCACAATATTAGAAACAATACAGGTCTTTGGTGTTGAAGTCGCTTTCTTTCTGAGGAAAAAATAAAAGGTAATTTAGAGTCTTTGCACAGAGTTTGACCTCACATTACAAGAGCTGAGTGTAAGAACTACTCTATATTCTAGCAGCAAATTAATGGCCATTAAAGGTATCAAATCAAATGACTGTGATGAATGCTGCATATTGGTCAGTGGCTTATAAAAGACGGATGATTAATGGCCACTAAAATAATGCAAATTGCACTCATCTGTACAAATTAATACATTAAACAATCGCTTCAGATGCAGCACCTTATAGCAGGCTATGGGAGATCACCGTGGCAACAGCAGATTGACCTGTTGTGAAATTAATTTAGGACCGTTTTACGAGGCACAAATATAATAGGATTTCCCGTATAAAGATTACTGGAATTAGGTTTGCCTTTATTTCTAATTATATTGTCTTTATAAGTGTATCATGTTAATTAGCTTTGTGCGGTCTCTCGTTTGCGTTCCCATTACTGGCCTGCTCTATCAGCGCTAGCCAGTCAATTTTTTATATTGCCCTTGACACTTTGCTGCCATTTAGCACTGGCTGCTCATGAGCTTGTAGAGGCTGAGCAGAGTGGACCGGGTGTGTGTGGCCAGCGAAACAATAATCTATAATTGGAGAGGCAGCGTTTACTTTAGAGTGGGGGGGAAAAAGTGTGGCAAGAAGAGGAGTATCCATCTTTTATACCAGCTAGTCATCGTAGGCAGTTTGTAGCCTTTTTTTGGCAAAAGACATATAATACAATACCATTTTAGTTGTATAGTGCATTTTCACAATATTTCATTGTCTCAATGCGCTTTACATTATTTCTCCCCAAAGCCTCCAGTGAGCAAGCCAGAGGCGACAGTGGCAAGGAAGAACTCCCTAGGAGGAAGAAACCCTGGGAGGAACCAGACTCAAAGGGGGAGCCCATCCTCCAGGGGCCGGCAGAGGGTGTCAAATGAACAGGATGACAAAGTCGTAATTTACACAGTCAAAATTTTAAGATTTGAGTCCTGATGCGGGGGGAAGGCAGGGGATGCAGGCAGGTGCTTGTGCTGCTTCTGATGGCAGGATGAACAGTGGTACAGCAGCAGGGACGGAAAGAGAGGCATCAGAAGGACAAAGGGGTTGATGTCAGTTGACATGCCTGAAAATGGTCATTATTTTTATTACTGTTATTGTTTGGCATTAATCATTATAATAATAACAGTATACATCTTATGCATTCTTTGTTTTTAACAGGATAATATCCAACAGCATAATTAATATTGACACAGTAGACAAAATAATGAAATAATATCACTAATGAGTACCGCGTAACCAATCCGTTTAATTTGATCACATGTTCTGAGAAAAAGCATAACAATTAATGTTGTGCTCAGTTTTAATAACTGCCTTAGGTACATTGGAATGACTGCACACACTAATTCACTTATTAATTTGTAGGACAATTTCACCCTTTATCTTATAACTGCAAGGAATTCGACAGAATGTGACGTGCATTCATAATGGGAGTGTGTAGTTTAACTATATCTGTTGCTAGGGCAAAAAAAATATCTAAGTGACCTGTTCACCCTTCAGAGGTAACTTTGCGTAAAGTTAAATTAATAATGTTCTGTGTATAAACTATATTGAAGAAGTCTCAGGATGGGCACTGAGCACAGAGGTGAATATACAGGGGCGGGGCTACAGGGGCATTGGTTCCAGATTGAAATCTGATTGGCCCCCAGAGTGCCCCTTCCCCTGCCACTCACTGATTCAAAAAGCATCATTGGCTATGATAAGGTTGGCCCCACTATAGGAATTATGGTCCCACTTAAACCCTGTAGTTTAAATAATCCAAGAATATCCCTTGCTTTGCATGACCCCTGAGCCAAAACTAGAACAGCTGTTTGTTGATTTTTTTCCTCCCCACCTTTTTGTAAAGAACATTTCCCTGTTTCATCCTCCATCCTTAATTGCTATGACCCATGCCTGGTATATCACATACTTCTATTGTATATATACTGACTTCATTTATGCCTTGGAATTGAATTGTAAGCATAAAATGTGGAGGCCAAAAATAAATGTCAATATCAGTCGCCAGCTTCAATATATACTACATCGTGAATGGTTTTCATGCATGTTATACCCTCGATAAATCATAATGCATATTGCCTATCCACACCGTGGCGGGGAGTAGCACAGAAGAGGATAAAAAAGATCCAATTTATACCTGCCACGAGATGTTCTCATTCACTGAGGAAGGAAACTTAAAATAATAAACCCAAATATCAAAATAACACCCTCCCATATATATAGGGGGAACATCAGAGCTGATTCCACTGTGGGAAATCGAAGAGAATCTCAGTTATCAGATAAACCAGAGATTTGTGGCTGTGAGGCAGTACTGACTGAAAGAAACCTCAGTGTTAATGAAATTTCTCTAAAGTAGTGGGTACAGAAAATGGATGGATGGATATAAGATTAGGTCGATTAGAGAGATAGATAGATAGATAGATAGATAGATAGATAGATAGATAACTGTGCAATAAATATAAAAATGATGAATGGATGGATGAATAGATAGATTGATAAATAGATAGATAGATGGATTGATGGATGAATAGATAGATAGATGGATGGATGGATGGATAGAGCTTTGACATATAGCGATAATCTAAACAAAGAAAAATGCTTATATAGCAAGAATTTTAATAGCTTTTGTATTTGTCTTTTTTAGCAAGTAAGCTTGGTATAAGGGAGTGTGTATTATTTTAAATTAAACAGAAAGTCCTTGCGTCAGCAGAGCTGCGACATGGAGCCAAGGTAATCTATGATTCTAGTGTAATTTTCACATAGTATCAAGTAAGTCTCCCCCACCCCCGTAGACTCAGATTCTGTCACTTGTTTACTCTGTAAAACAATTTGACTTTAATGAAATAACAGCAAGCTAAATACTTTGCTGCTTTCAGTCTTTTACTTTACGGAGAGAGAGAAAAAAAAATACTAAAACGCGGAAAGCTGCTGTATACGATAAGAAGTCAGGCAGGAGAAAGTATCGATTGTTCCATTTACAAGAATATGTGGCTTGCTGCTTCAGTAGTTTAAAGAACACGCACTCCGCCAAAGGACATTTTATATTCTGCGTTAGCTGCTGGTGATGTAGAATTTGATCTTCTTCCCGGGTTCCAAGACGATGCTGCGGCTTCGCGGTGAGACGCCAAGTTACTTCCCGAGAGCGACGGGGCCCTCGGAGAGATGCCGCCTGGCCTTCCTGATACACCTTGCATGTTCCCTTTTTAATTACTAAGTGCCGTTTATAACGCTGGCAGAGGCCCAGTTTTCCGCGGTGACGTGTGGCAGCCGTCCTGAAATTACCGCGGTGTGCATTGTTCGATTTTCTTTTGTGTCTCTTCCTGGGGTGGTTATTAAGTTGCTTTCTTTTACAGTTGACAGTAGCAACTTATATAGCAGTCGGGAAGATAAGAGGCAACAATGGGGGAAAAAGCAGACAAATACACACTATATTCTTTATTTCCCTAAGACAAACTTAGTATTATAGCGCTATTGGTGGAATTCTCCCCAAACGAGCTTGATGGACTGAATGGCCTCCTGTCGTTTGTAAATTTCTTATGTTCTTTTCACTTACTTAGTCCATAAAAATATCAAATACATTCTAGTGATCGTCTTTTTTTGGCAAAATCTTAAATTGAATTTTTGAATTGACATTTAGTGCAATTATATTCAGTTTGACTCTATATGTCGGTTTAGGCAAAATTAATATTTTCGAATTGCTGATTGGCACACAGTATCGTGTGAAACAGTGGTTTCTTAATGGGCAAGAAATGAATAGCCCTTTTTCTCGCAATTGTGAAAACATAAGGTGTGACTGGGACAACAGGAAACCTTCACCCTTCACAACCTCATCAAAACAGGGGGAGATAAAAAACAGCATATGAACAATCACCTCACAGCTCTGTGAGTCCCTGGTCTGGTTTACCGGCAAAGCAGATCTGAACACCCAGAGGTATACGCTACCTGGGGAGCACGACTCACTCCGAACAAATAAACAAAAACAACTCCGGTCACCTGATTCCCTCTTGCAGCCATGCCCCTTATCTCACATCCTGTTTATCACCATGAGTGACAGTCCTCGGAAAATTTCTACCACCACCGTATTATATTTTGCATTATTTTACAAGTTTACTTTGCATAGGTCTGCTTATTTATACGATTCCATAAAATCAAATAATCCTTGTTCCTCTAACTAGCTAGACTGACTGTAAATGCAAGTCAGTGAATAGTTTCTGAACCCTAAAGGGACATTGTGATGTAATGTCCTATTATGTAGTTCTAGATCATGAAGACCAGATTCTCTAGGGGGTTGGAGCCAACTTACTGTGTGTTTGCTCAAGATCATCCTGGTATTTACACACCCTCATCTTGAAAGTACTCAATAATTCAGAAGGGCCAGGACATGCCTCACTCACTCATTCCTGAAACAACGTTACTTGCTTTTCATTCGCATCGGCATGGCGACGCTTGATGACATCATGCTGCCAGGGTGGCCACGGTAGGCGATAATGACAAATCCCAAGTTAATGGCGGCATGCAAATAGCTTGCCACTGCATATATTTATATTTCTGAGCATAGCTCATATTTAAATTTATGTGAAACAGCTCAGCTATTCTAGAAGGGCTGATGACAATCCCCTACGAAATAAGACACACTTGCGAAAAAAAAAAACATTTAATTTAATAGCTACAAGTTATTCTGATTCACAAAGCAACACCAGGAGCCATAGTTAGTGATTATGGTATATGAGTATATGATTTTTTTTTTTTAAATAAGACTGTAATCTGTACATAGACCATACAGACTGTTATACCACTTACGTCTGGTTAGTAGTGACACCTTTACTGACAGAATTTCTTTCCTATATTATTATTTATATATTATATTATGTTAGTATATTATTTTTAATATACATTTAGAATATTTCTTTCCGAAATCTTTCATTGTTTACAGGTGTAGAAGCTTTTAATCAGCATCGTTGTTGTTCTGTGGCATTTGTTGCATACCAGCACAACTTTTCAGGGATAAGACTCAATAACATCAGTAATGGAGCCCTGGAAAAAGGGTGGATGGATGGATGGATGGATAGATAGATAGATAGATAGATAGATAGGTATCAGAAAAAAATCCCCAATTCTGTACATGCAAATCTCATTTGTGTCTGCAGTTTAGTACATAAAAGGAGTGATTAACGGCAGTTGTGTTCATTTGTTTGTTTTTTTATTTAAGGTGCCAAATCATTTTATCATTGTAAATAGGCATTTCAAGCGTCACACCAGTTGGGTCATCTCCTGTTTGCATCCTTCCTTCACTTCATTGCTTCCAGGAAACTGACTCTCAGTTCCTCCTTATAATTTATTTTCCTCTTGAGAGACATTTGCATGGTAATGTAGACTCCAAAAATAAACTAAATGCTGCGTTTTGATTTCCTTTTCGCATTGCTTTACTCAAGGCACATAAGTTCATTTAACACTGATTCAGGTAATTTTCCATTCTATTTGAAAATAACAGAGGAAACAGAGTTTGTGGAAGGGGCTGATGTAGTGATATGTAGCACATTTTACTTTCCTTCCATGGTAATTAATGTCATCTTATTATAATGCCAGATTTAAGAACTAGCTACTCCATAGTTACCATGAACCTTATGATTAATTATAGACTGAGCTAGAGAGATTACGCTTAATGTATTACTGATAAGAGATTAACAATAACTCTGTCTCAGGCTTTGATAATGATACAGCTGCTCCAAGTCCGACATTAGCTTGCCGCTGCATATATTTATATTTGTGAACATAGTTCATGTTTAAATTTATCTGAAACATACCAGCTATTCGAAATGGGCTGGTGGAAATCTGTTACGAAATGCGTAAAGTGAACATGAAGTCTTCTGCGGATAGTAGTCTCTGACACGTCAGCCTCCTGAAGGCCATTTCTGATCTGTTGGACAGGCTTTGGTGGATTTCTCTTTACCAGAGTGAGGATTCTTCTGTCATCAGCGGTTTTTCTTGGCCTACCAGTCCATTTGTGATTACTGAGCTCACCAGCGCATCCTTTCTTCCTAATGATATTCCAGATTGCTGATTTTGCTAATCCTAAAGTTTGACCAACGTCTCTAATGACTGACTTTCATTGGCACCGCTTTGCTCCTCCTATTGGACAATGGCACTTATAGACTCCAAATGGTAGAAGCAAGCCTAGGTATCTTATCCCTGCACTAATGAAACAATGAAACACACCTGAGTAATCACAAACACCAGTGAAGCAAATGTCCCAAACATGAAATGTGAATATCTATAAAAAGATTTTGTAATTTCTACATGGTGAAACTGAAATGTATGAAAATAGCTTTAAAAAGACTGGAATTTGCATATGAACTGTTGGATTTAAATTTTTAAAATCAAGGAAATATGCATCTTTGTCCCCAACATTACGGAGGGTTCTGTATATGTAGTTAGTAGTGACCCCTTCACTGACAGAATTATTTTTCTATATGTATATTACGTTTTGATAATGATATAGTTGAGGGTGTGGAATACAGGTAAGCAATATTAGTGCCCCCATTTCCCTGCAATAAACCTGATGTTTTCTCTATATATCTCTTAACTAGTACAGGTTTGTGGGCATGTGCAAAAAAGTGAAGGGTAGTGACAGAACCGGTCTGCAATAAGATTCACACTCCTTTAGGTTGACTCATCTGTGTTTTAAATAAGACATAGAATCTCCCAGTTAGTTGTACTAGGGCTATGCTGTAGGGCTGTCATGCCGTGAGCTGGAGAGAAGTGGAATAATGGGGAATGGCAGGCGTAAGTCAAATAGCTGGAACCCGCAAGACAGCAGGCAGTGTGGCATTATCAGTTAGACTACAGCCTCTTCTTCCAAGTGCAGAATTACAAGCTATCACAAGTTCCTGGCAGCTTCTGCTTTCTGCCAGCAAAAACATATATAGCACAAGTGCACTGAAATAATTTACATATTTTATTTATATAAATACTGTACACTTTTCTACTATTGCATGATGTAAAAAAGTGCCATTCCTCATTATAATTGTATTTCGTAGGAGTGTACTTTTTATACATTCCGGATTTGACAGTCAAAATGTTTCCCTGGCCTTGACAACGGCGTCGTCGGAAAGCTAATGCAGCGAGCCACAATCGATACATTAAAAGCCACATACAGTACAGATGAATGATAAATAGACTATAGACATTAGCGACAGTGTAGGGAAAATACTGCATTGAGAAGTAACTCAGATGCAAGTAATATTGCAGTAGTAGTCCAGTTCAGCTATTGATAGTGCAGACAGCTTGGTGGAAGACACCTCTCTTGAATCTGGTAGTCAACTTTTTGATGCTTTGACACCTCATACAAGGTACCAGGGGTGAGGGGTATTCATTGGATAGTGATTTGGTCCCTGTGATCATCTGAGCTGACCTCAAAATCCTATGTATGGGTCTTCTGTCCTGTGGCTCCAGCAAATCCTTTGAATGAGAACGAGGTAGAAGCTTGTAAGTCTGGCTTTACTCATCCTCAATTTTTTTTTTTTTTTGGAACCTTGGGAAGTGAAGGTGCTGACAGACTTTCATGTGTTGATCCAGTGTTCTCTGTCTACCTTCTGTCTACCTCTAGAGATCTAGAGGAACCTGAAGGTCCTGATATTTCACATCGGGAACTTTGCCTGTCTGTTCCACAGTTTGGATCTTAAACTTTGGATAAAAAGTTCTTCTTCTCGTCAGACAGGGTGATATCGGAAGCCGTAACCCGACACCTTCGTGCTGCAGAATGCAGGCCATTTCACCAACATCCCACACTGTGACTTCTGGATGCCTTTTCAGGATGCTATGGTTTTACTGAATATGTTTCAATTAAAATGTGAAAGATTTTTAAAACTTTGCAAAAATAGATATTAATACCTAGCATTATGATCACGGTCAGCTTGCTCTTTCTGGGGCTCCACTCAAAAACTCACTCTAAGGCTGCCTGTCCCACTTGCCCCTCCTAAGACTTTTCAAAATAAATAAGTAAACAAATAAGTAACTAGTGAGCATAGTAGAGCAGAAAAGACTGTAGCTAGCTAGACAGTTAGCAAAACATGCTGCCCCAGGATCTGCTAAATAAGAAATGTGTTTATTTATTATTTGGTGTACTGACTGTTTCTGGCCAACAGGGGGTCCCCAAACCTCAGGGGGCCCATTCAAATGCACGGTTTGAGTGTTGGTAAACATCACTGGCGTAGACACCATACTGGCAAAATACCCGAATGAGATAAATGTTCAGTTAAAATACCCTACACATTGCTAAGAAAATACTCTCTGAATTATCAGATATGCAAATCGATTTTTTTCAATATTTAATATTCTGTTATTGGTCTCGACTCTACAATGATTAACTATTGCACAATACAATATAAACTGAGGCATGTGTGGGCTTGACTAGATTCTGCAAAAATTATTAATCATCAGTGTTCCAAAGCCAAGTGAGGACAATGAAAAAAAAAATATGTCACAACTTTACAAGATGACCTAAAGACCATCGCGGAGCACTGCGACCCGAAATCCCTCTTTGTAGGCAGTCTGCGGTGCACATTCCGACGCTGAGTTTTTGCTTTTACCAGCGGTTAGTGGTCTTGGAAGCAATTAGGGAGCTCTCAAGTGCTCAGGTGAAAAGTCTCTACCGTGTGGATAAGAGGAGTAAAAACCTTTTCCTTTCTTTCTTTTAATTGTGTTTTTGGTGCTTATGAGGTATGCAAATGATAACTATGATGGAAAGTTTGCCTCTGTGTGGTTGGACTCATTAGCCTCTTAATGACAACCGTCTTTAACACGGTCAAGACTCAAACACAGTTTCGTCCTTTTAAAAATCTAATAAATGTGCATGAATATTTCAGACATTGGTGCTTTATCCAGAGAATGCACCACGTTTAATTTCATGACAGCATGGCACAATGAATAAGGTATTAGCTTTTTTTTCCCTCTAAACAGGAACAGAACAATTAAGCTGTCTGGGCAAAGCCTGTGGTATTCATAAAAAAGGATGTTTCACTTAGATTCTCAGCTTAAGTGAACAACATCTATGAGCTAGTTTTTTCTGCAGTGATCGAGCTAGTTAGTGGCCAGTTGTGTCCAGTGGTGGAACATCTGTACACTAGGCTCTGGGGTAAAAATGGACCATGCCCCCCCCCCCCCTTTCTAAATTCACACCCAAGGCCTGCTTACACCAGTTGCAGCAGTTGCTCCAAATATCATACCCATAAGGCACTGCAGTATTTAGAAAATTGCTCTTTTTCTCCTTAGATTAATTCTTTGACAACATAGTTTGACTATGAAACAGTATAATCTATTGCGTTTTAAAATTGTTTTAAGGATTCTATCAAATGTCTTTTTACACTGTGACTCCCACCACAATGAGATTGTATACATAAAAATAAGCAGCATTTCAGAAGTCCAAATAATATATGCATGATATGCATGAAATCGGTGGCTTAATCTTCAGGAATGTTCTGCAAACGTGAGATTTGCAGCTGGTGAGGGACCCTCAATGTCAGTGGGGGGTGGGCACAAGCCCTGGCACTGTCACCCAGGCTGCCCCACCTACCAGTCCACCCCTGGTTGTGTCATGATCCGTGAATAATAGACTCCAGTTCCCCATCTACCTGTTTCTGTTCCCTCTTCTACCTTGATTGTTGCAGGTCGCCCAGCTGTGTCTTGTTTCTCTTGCCCTATTTAACCTTGTCCTACCCAGCCCGTCCTTGCGCAATTGTTAGCGGTTTTTCCTGCATTTGAGCAGACATTGTAGTCCTGCCTCGCTGTGCCTTTGTGCTTCTGATTCTGCCTAGCCCTTTTGCCTGATGTGCTGTGTCTGATTGTTTTTGACCATTGGCTGTTTTAGACTACGTGTATGCCTTGTGCTTTGGTACCTTTGCACATCTGCCTTTCAGTTACAGCCCTCACTTGCTTTTTTTAACACTCCCCTGTCTATGCCCTTCATTATGCTCAAGGGAGTTTTACTTACATAAATATGTTCTGATGTCTTGGTCCCAGTTCCACTAGTTGCTTGGACCTGCCTCCTCTACAATTTGACTGACCAATCATTTTTTGGTCTGCCTTCAGAAAGTGTTTGTGTAAGTAACTCCCAAGAGACTTCATTATACCAACTTCGGTTCATGGCATTAAACCTTTCTTGCCTTACACATCCCGCGAGTAGTCTTTCTTTTCTTCCTGTAATATGTTGGTGATTTACTAGTTTAAAATGGTGAAGGATATCACAAATATATAACTGGGAGGGGCAATGGAGGATGTTTTATATCAGCACCGGGAAGAGATACCCACCCACGCACACACACACACACACCGCAGAGCCTGGCATCAGGGTCTTGGCCCATTTCCTGGGGTAAGAGAAATCCCTCCCTGGGATGTACAAACCCCCCTCCCTTATAGACAGACTTCCCAGTAATGCTTGGGTTCCTAAGTGGAATACAGAAGAATCAATGCTTTGCAAATACCATTACCCACTTCAGGCACAGTGCATCCCGAAATAGACCCCTATAGACTTGACTACCTTTGCAATAAAGGTCCACTTACAGGTTTCACGGGTGTGGCTATATTACCAGTCTGCCGGTTATCCTGGTTAATGTTCTTGGCCTGATAATAAAATCCGCTGCATGTATCAGCATGACCAACCTTCTTGCTCTCTCACAAGTAAGTAAGTCGATGAGAGTCAAACAGCAAAACATTGCTTCCTACAGTGAATTCCTACAATTCCTACTGAAGTGTTCGTCACCAGGGTGTCCTACTGCAAGGCACTCTCCAGCTGCATCCATGCAGAGGCTCTCATGTTGTGCAATGTAGGGCGCTGCAGCCATATGCTGGGGGAACGGTGACTCAGAGAGCATATGAGAATGCAGCAGGATGTCAGAGTGGCAGGGAGTTTCCACGGTTACCTCTCTGGAGGCTTGCAGCTGACCATTTTATATAGCCATGGCACGTCACTCCGCGCGACGTCGTAATGACAAGCCGCCGTGATCCCTGTATGTGTGCTGCAAGTCAGATGAAACAGCAAGCATCTGCCGCTCCGGCTCTCCCGCCTCTGCGAGGAACCATGACAAGCATCATCGAAGTGGCTGCGAGAGTTAAAAGTCACAAGTGTGTCAGCTGGAGGGTTGCGAAGAAAGCTTCTGTCAACAAACCCGAACACATCAGACCCGATGAATTATTAACTGACAGAGGACTTGCTGAGATGTTAGCTACATTAATGGAGTCTGTTGATTACAGTTAATAACTCTGTGGGATGTTTGGTTGTCAGGACAGTAAATTTATGGATAGATCTGGATTTGTCTGAGAGTGGGGAAATAGAGACATCCATGAACAGGGCAGGGGTGGTTCAAGTATTATTCTCTCTAGGTTACATTCCCTTCCCCATGGCGCCATCAACTCCCACCAGTTTTACTTTTCCCTCACGGTTCAAGAAAGATGCCGTTAGGTAAATCAGTGTATCTATATGGCCTATAGTGTGTATCCTCTGCGATGTACTGGCAATCCCACATGGGGTTTTCCTTGGCATCGTGCCCCTTAGAATAACTTACAGTGTAACAGTGACACAGTACTGTTTCGTCTGCTGGCTTTGGAAATAATACTGCGGACTGCACCTACACCAGTTTCTGTAGATGTTATCTGGTTAAGTAAAAGAGTCGCGCTGTGCCTCTGACCGGGCTGTTGACGATGGCAGACAAAACACTTCAGCTAATTCTTCACAGGGCAGCACCTTTTTCTAAAAAGACTCTTTTACCTACAGTCAGTGGTTCATGGGTAAAACACAAGATTATACTGCCTCGGAAGTTCTTGTTTGTCTTATAATTCCTCCAGTGCGAGAGCCAGTGTTGCATACCCTACCTGACCTATGATCCAACCTGGAAGAACTGGCAAGCAAAAATCTAATGCCTACATAAACAATCCAAGTGCAGATCTTGGTGCAGAATGTTGTTGTTACATACATATCAGTCTCAGGCCTCGTTGATGGGTTTCTGATTGGATGCTTTCTAGGTTTTTACCACTTTGCTCCATCCTAAATTACGCTTTTTTTTTACAGCATTTGGCAGCTTTTGCTGACCTGCAGAAGATGCAGAAGATCTCACTCACAGGGTGTCCACCGCGCCACTTTGGATGTCTTGTACCAGTCCAATGTGTGAGTTTTAGGATGATTTTCTGCTTCACTGCAAAACCAATAGAATATGTTTGTTTCGGCCAAAAATGCCCACGACTTATTTCCTCTGCTTTCTTTTTTATTCACATATTTTTTCACAAGACTGTTGGGAGTTGAATCATATACGTTTTTGCTGTCTATTTATATTTTCCTTTTTATGTTGTTTTTGATTTATTTTACGTGTCACGTAAGACTAGTCCCTGAAGAAGAAAATGTCCCTGGTAGCATTGCAGTCCTTCTCAGATAGTCATAGGAGTGAATTTGTCATCTTATGGGATGCTTAGTTTGTACTGGAGCTTCTGCGCAGAGTTGACGGCTAACTTACTTTTGCCATAAGGGGGACAACCTAAGGGAATAACAGGAGTGTGTCAGCCGCCTACTCCTGCTGTGTAAAAATGACTAGGAATTAGTGAAATAATTTTTATCCGTCTCTTGAGTCATGCGCTGAGTAACTGGGGAACTGTGATTTCTGGGCAGATCTTACAGCTACAAGGCAAGATTTTACAGTCATGGCAAGAGCGACATCTTTGCGTCTAAGGGCAGAGAAATTACGAGTAGCTGGCTCCAGAACACAAATAATGGCATGGCGGATACAACAGCAAGATTGCTCAGTCATAATGGCATCTTATGGAATGACGTATTGGGGCTGGAGGGTGGTCTGGATGCTGACGGAGAACACCAGCTCTCTGGTACCTCACCCGAGTGGCCAGTGCCCCAGTGCAACATCAAGGACGTTCCTTCTTCACATGACTGTGACACTATCAAAAGAAAAATGAGCTACATGGATAAACAGAGACTTTATAGCCTCTATGCCGATTCCACAGAACAATACAACCATTGTTCTACAACAATGTCTCTACAAGAAAAACATGTTTTTTTTTTCTTTTGCTTCATATAGAGCAATGAATGTAAAGGAGGAGTTTAGAACACTGTGGTTTCAAACACTTTTGTGAGGGTGACGAATGAAAACAAGAGAAAATATTAATTATAATGAAACTGTCTCTATTGTCAACTCTGACAGCATTTATTTGCAACAAAAGCATGCATAATAAAAAGGCTTTTTTAATGTGAATAATGAATCCATTATTTATAATAAATACACCTCAAGCATACATTTTTGAAGAATTCCCATAGTCTGAGGCCTATAATATCTAAAACTCTTTAAAAATTCTTTGGTGCGCACAAATATTTCAGCTTTTAGCCTGTTTACCCTCCTATTTCATTCCTAAATGTTTGTACATAAATGGGAAATTGCTGTTAAACAGAGCATGTAAACACTGATTAAGAAATTACTTGCAGTTATTACCATGAAATACCTTTAAAGCGGTTTCTCTTATTGAAGTGGGTGGAGATGATGCATGCACGAGTACGATAAAATACGGCAGGCGAATAAACAAAAACAAAGAAAAAGAGCTATTCTGGAAGTCATAATTCTAGACTGTCTTATGTTTGAAGCGTGGGCGTTACAGGAAATTAATTTCTTTTGTGAAAGCAGGACCATTTCTAGGGGTATGACTTTCGAATGCAAATCTAAGCTGATCAGTAATATGCATACAGACACTATGCAGGTTACTAGAAAATTATATATATATATATATATATATATAATTATATATCTCGTTTAAGAGACTCATGACATTCAAAATATACCTTGCTCAAATATACGAATGTCAACAGAAAGGATGCCATTCTGTATATAAATTTTTGGATACTTTTTCAAGAATATCACAATTAGAAATTACAGTGGCAAGTAAATAATGCAGAGTTTAGATAAGTCAAGGATCTTCTCACATGGTTGCTTTTTGTAAATCAAGATTCATCCGGGTATTATTTTGGGCTCTTTAGATTGAGTTAAGTAGAATCCCACGCTGCATGAGTGCAGTTTGTAAGTGGGCTCATAGCTAATAGATTTACAGGTGTATGGATAAAATCCAGACAAAGGCAGCTGTTGGTGCAGGTTTTGTAAACGTTTGTGTGCTAGCTATAATATGAACTGCCCTTGTCTTTTTAGAGTTTTTGGTAAATATCACATCAAAAAAATGAGCTCCACAGAACAAAAATGGTTGTTAAGCAAATATACAATGTGTAAAAATAATACTCCAGTAACCTTTATTTTGTAACACAGCTGTAGAGTACTTGTACAGTATGTGGAGTAATAACTTAACAACGTTAAACCAATTTACGACTTCATAAGTTACATAATTACAGTGTCTTCTTCACTTCCTCCTGCTACTCCCCCCGGAGTATAGGTCGTCCACAAGAGATCTCCAGACATCTCTATCTTGGGCTGTCTTCTCCAACTGCTTCCAAATAAATCCCATTTTCTTGATGTCTGCCTCAAGGTCACAGCACCAGGTGTTCCTATGTCCCTTGACGGTTCCACTTTAGGACTCGTCTGGTGATGTTAGTTGTAGGATTGTTGGAGAATATGTCCGATCCAGCCCCATCGTCTCTTCATTAACTCCTCTTCTACAGGAAGTAGGTTTGTTTTCTTCTTGAGGTCGCCATTGCTGATGATGTCAGGCCAGCATATCTAGAAGATCTGCCTTAGGTACAGTAATTGTTGATAAAGACTTGCACTTTCTTAACCGTTTTCACAGTTATTCTCCAAGTCTTTGCTCCATAAAGTAGGACTGCCTTGACGTTGATGTTGAATAGCCTGAGTTTGGTGTGTACTGACAATTCTGTAGAACTCCAGATGTTCTTTGGCTGCAAGAATGCGGCCCTTGCCTTGCCGATCCTAGCTTTTCGATAACACTGCCCAGGTAGGTAAAGACCTCCTCTAGTGCCTCATCTTCATGATTGGATTACAGCTGTTTGTGTTCACTTTGAGGATTTTGATTTTTCCTTTGTGTGTGTTGAGCCCAGTTTGAGCAGAGGTGGCTGCCCCTTTGTTTCTCTTTTCCTGCATCCTCTGATATGTGTGTGACAGTAGGGCCAAGTCGTCAGCATAGTGATCCATGGTGATCCAGCTGTGTGCAAGGTGTCCACTAGATCCCATTCCTTCTCTCTGCAATCTTCATAATCCACATGAACAGGAGAGATGACAACAAACAACCTTGTCTGGCACCTGTCTTTACTTCGAATGCCTCTGTCAATTGCAACTGATGGACTACTTTACATGTCAGTCCCTCGTGTGAGTTCCTGAAATTGTTGACGAGCTT
>JAODKL010000051.1:6925713-6936176 GCA_026780765.1 Petrocephalus schoutedeni
GGTATGGATAGGAGGACGATCCCTCTGTAGCTGGTGCAACTGCTGAGGTTACCTTTCCTCAGAAGTTTGATGACGTATCCTTTTTTCAAATCTGTCTTGGAACTTGCTGGAACTTACTTAGAACCTACTCAAGGAGGTAGGGCATCTCCATTATAATGTCTAGATCTGCTTTGAGTACCTCTAGCAGGATGTTGTCAGCTCCTGCCACCTTTCTGTTCTTCAGCCTAGAAATGGCATTCTTGATTTCTTGTCTTTTTAGCTTGCTGCAGTTAATTACAGTGTGCTTTAATTGTTATAATAGCAGTGTAGTGTGTCAGGCAGCAGCCTCCAACATCAAGGGTCACATGTGAATTCAGTAGCATTTCTGTTCCTTACAGATGTTTTCTGGCTTCCCATAATGCTCACAGGTCCTCTATGGTTTCCTCCTGGAGTTCAAAGAAACCCTTCTCACTTGATTAAGCAGTTATAACTTGTGTTTAGTGTATGTGTGTGTGTCTGTTTGTGTGTGTGTGTGACTGTGCGTATGCTTGGGAGTGGGCTGTAATGGGCTGGTACTTGTGCAGAGTGTACCTCGTCAAACTCCATATGCTCTCTGCTCTCTTTGATTTATAAAATGATAGCTATGTTATGTTTATGATACGAGTCATGCAGAGTGTAAACCTGTACCAAGAAAAACGTGCCCTATTTTGTAGAATTTAATGGCATAATCCAGCCCAACTGATTGCATCATATCCAGAGTTTCCAGAGTAGACAACTCTGTATACACTTCAGTGAGCAATTTGCCATAAGGGAGCCAATCAAGGTTATTAAGAAATGGAAAATATACAAACAAAAAAGAAAAAAATATATATTGCTATCAGAACCATAATGACATGCTATCAGAAGACAGTTATTTTGTATAATAACAATAATTAGAACAGCAATTTGAAAATATCTTCTGATTTACAAATTTATTTCCACTTCTGACTGTGAGGGAACATTTATTCAGATTAACTTCATCAGGAAAACTTCACAGAATGGATTTTAAGTAGTTGTTTTTAATATTTGAACTAATTTAATTTATTTCATTTTCCCTCCACTGGATCTGATTTACACCACTATGCACAGAAGTGGCTTGATGGAGGACAAAGGGGAACTAATTATATCAGTTGTAGTGAAATACAGAGAGGACAGCCAGCCAAACATGTCTACTGTGGATTTATCTCAAGACCTAAGTAGGCCTGTGGCAGAGGCAGGATATTTATCATTATGGCCAAATTAAGGTGGATATTTTACAGTATTTTAGCTACTATATTTTGTTGTTAGTTTATATGTATAATATTACTAATATGTTGTATATGATTCAGTTATACACAACAATACATATGTTTCTATATGTTTGTGTGTAGTTAAGTGCTTATCTTAAAATCAGTATTATAAATAAATTTAAAAAATGATTGTTTGGAGTTCAACGCTAACGAGAAACAGTCGGTGGCTTCGCATTTATGCAGGGTATGATTATTTGGAAATTAAATCCATTAACATATTCTGCCACTTTAAATTAAACCGCTGCATTCGAGATAATCGAGAGCGCCACATGGCATCGATAAGAGTATAGCAAGTTAAAAAAAGTTTTTAAAAAGCTTGAAAGAGAAAGACAGATGAGCGAATAATGCTGTTTACGTTGCATGTTAGCCTGCGCTTCTGCTCGTATTAGTACTTTGGATTTTCTGCGTCTCTTTTCATGTACACCTTGGTTTTCTGTCTCTTTTTCTCATCATCTAAGTTCTTTATGGTCAGTAATGATTGCTTGAAGTGCTGCAGCTGCTGATACAACAATGACGTCTCCCCAGAATGATTTATTTTACGAAGTCACCAGAAAACTCATGTTACAGAAACAAAAAGCAATGTGTAACTTTCATCATTCCCAGTTTTATTTGTTGTATCTTTCGTTGATTTGCTCACTGAAGTTGTTTGGATATTAAATTATTTACTGCATATTCATTTCTCCAGAGGGCATAAAATTGTACAGATTAGATTTTAATTTTCTAATGTCAGGCCTTTAATGCCTGATTGCGACAACGAGTGCCTACTCAGGCCAGGGTAAAAATGTCAACTGAGCGTTCTCTCCAATATCTCCAGCATTGTCAAAAATGATTAGTTCCACTTCTCAGCACAGAAAGCCTGAGATTCCTGACATTCCGAAATTGTGTGTGGTGATTTCAGCATCAGATTGTCGGCTCTTATTGTCAGAGAACTGAAATGCAGGCATGACATTTACAATTAGTCCAGCTTTCTGTAACTAATGCTGTTGGCCTACTGAAATAGTGCTAAAATATCACGTTTGATATCAAGACAAAAACCAAGTTCTGAGCCAATGAATGATCAGGTGGAAAAAATAAACCTTCTCACCTGAGCAAAATTAGGCTCTAGCTCTATAGATCATTAGAGAATTGTTTTATTACCAATTCCACACAGTCCTTTAGGTTTCAGTAGAATCTTTTTGCTTATTGATCTTTACCATAAAAGTTTTCTCAATGTGTGTTTTTCCCCTCAAATTCTGAAGCTCTGCATAAAGCTTTTATTAAATTCAAAATCATCTGCATTCATGCCTGTCTGCTCATTTTGGAAGCAGTCTGAGTGTGGCAGAATCTGGAAGGCACAATGAAACTTACTTTTCTTGATTAAGTAGATTGTGCTCAGAGGGATGTTCAGCGACCTCACTATATTGTTTTTATTTATGTATTTTTTGATTACGCTCCTGATACCATGGTTTTAAATTACTTACTTAATAACACTCCTGTTTTTCATAGTTGAGTTTTTGTAATAATTCATTTCCTTACCTTGGGCCCTCACCATGACAGGTGATTTCATTTTGAAATAATGAAAAATGCTATTATTGCAAACACAGAGAGGCTACTCAACTAATTTTGTATTACCTTAAGGTTTTTGGTACCCAGATTAATTTAGCTACTTTGTTCTCTGATTTATTATTCATCATCTGTTTACTTTGAATTAAATGAGAAGCTTAGATTATACATGTAACGTGTACACAGTAATATATGGCATTTCATGTTGCCATTTCAGTGTTTCATGACTAAAAGTTTTATGATATAAATTACTCACTATTAGTCTGACAAGAGGTGCCACAGGGAAATACTGTTAAGCAGGTACATCACATGGTATTTTTAGGAAGAAATTAAGAATATGTCCTATTTAAAATGCCCCTTTTCATTTCCTTCACTAAAAACAAACAACCAAACATCAATAATAATAACTGTACTCGTTTTAAAAGTTTAAAGTAATAATTCACATTGCAATTCTTTTAAGATCAGGCTAAAATAAACACTCAGAAACTGAAAGAAAGAATTAAATTAAACTGTTGAAGCTGTTTCAATTTTAGATGAGCATTAATTACTCTCAGACTATGTGATTGTGAGTTTTGTATAATAGTGATAGTGATGTTAATGTGTGTGTGTGTGTGGGAGGGGGGCGTAGGGGATGGGCTCTGTCTTGCATCTGCTGACTGAATGCATTCTTTGGGACTTGTTAAGTATGCCATTTGGGCTTAAACTTTTCGGGCTCATATGCGTGATCGGTGCCCTTACTTATCGAGTGCTCCTGTGGCTGACGGGGATGAACCAGGCAGGATGCTCCCTCAAGGCATTGACAAACAAAAGGCAGACTCCTTCATCTGAATGTGAACTGTGCTGAGCTGAGTAAAAAAATGCTGATTACACATCTGCCTGTCGTGACAGGCTCTACTTTTTTTTTTTCAAACAAATACCCATTTTCATTTTCAAATATTCAGTTGAAAGAATCATTCATTTTATAATGAAAGGTTGATAATGTTTTCTTTAGAAGGGATGACATTAAATAAAATGTAACTGATAGTATTATTCACTGTAACAATAGAACAATATGTTAATAAATTATGCCATTTTGCATCCCGGGAACAATATACTGCATAGAATAAAAAAAAAAAAAAAAAAAAAAAAACGAGATACAGCACTGTGAATAGAGGACAGTAAGGCTTTCTGCCCCCCTGGAGAAACTTGTTAACTGGCCAATTAAACATGTTCACTGGCCACAAACCTTTATGTTCAATATGTCTAAGGCTAAATATCCTGAGAACAAAAGGATGATATATTCACTTTTCAAACTGCCTGATATATTCAAAGCTAGCGGTGCTAACTTTCTCCCCACAAACACTTTTTTCGCTTTTTTTTTATTATTATTAAATAAATCAAAGCTTGAAGAGCTGGCACAAAGTCAACATAAAAAATGTAATGTTCTCATTTCTAACTGCCTCTTTATTATCCTTACAGATAAGATTCTAAAATCATAAAAAAAAAAAAAAAATCATGTTCAAATGAGACGAGTAGACAAAGAATCAGTTGGAAGATGAAAAGCCCGTTTTTTTGACCCTTGTTTTGATGAATGGGACCCTGGCTGTCTGAATGTGACCCCAGGGTGACCCCGGTTATGCCTGCAAACAGCATGGAAAGCCAGGCTCTTCAAAGCACTAGATAAAGCGATGTGTTCCTCATTTGTTTCTTTGAACTACTTGCTTTTGTCTAAGGAACTACCAATAATTTGCAGAGAAGCCAGGAGGTGATTAAGGAAGAATGGGCCCTGAACACAAGAAGCAGGAAAATGTATCATGGCTGAATAAGGTGATTACAGAGCTTTGAAAAAAAGGAATTTCAAATATATTAATTAAAGGGGAATCTGGCCATTCATGGCCGGAAATCACACAGAGGAAGTCATTTTTCTTTATGCCGATTCAAGAACGAAGGTGATGCCAGTCGACATTGGATTGAGGTAGATTCGTGGACAGGCATTCCCTTTGTTTCACTAAGCAATTTGTC
This sequence comes from Petrocephalus schoutedeni, assembly GCA_026780765.1. Lineage (NCBI taxonomy): Eukaryota > Metazoa > Chordata > Actinopteri > Osteoglossiformes > Mormyridae > Petrocephalus > Petrocephalus schoutedeni. Next base: position 6,930,564 of record JAODKL010000051.1, read on the forward strand.
TGGATACAGGGTTTATGAGAGCAAAAGCAAAAAGGTATCATCAGCCTTGGGGTCTAACCATCGCATCTGTCAACTTGTCAACCTTGCCGATCCAGAATCCAGTTCACAGTTTCTAGAGAGCCAGATAATTAAGTGTCCCTGTTTACCGTCAATGTATCATCTTAAATACCGGCATTGTCTGTTGTCTTGTTATGAGGTATTGTGGGTTTCTCCAAACTGAGGGAACCCCCATTGTGATTTTTGACTTCCTCTATGTTGCCGACTTCTTATCCATGTTTTCTTACTTCAATTTATGCCTAGTGATCTGGGTTTAGTTTTCTTTCTGATCTAGTCATCACCCCTGCCTGTTTTTTTTCGGTTTTGATTTTTGTATCGTGTTCTTGCTCTGTTCTGATTAGTAAAGGGACCTGGATCCAGCGCATGGGCCCAGAATCGGTTTGTCACACTAACCCAAAGATTGCCGGTTCAAGTCCCTGGGTGGAACATGCTGTGATACCTTTAAGTGCAACCAGAATTGTAATATGTACATATATAATGAGCTCTAAGCACTGGTTAAATGAGAACTAGCTATTTGTTGTTTGTTGTGGCAGATGTTGGCCATGCAGACTGTGCAAAAGTTATTTTGGTAAGTTGTAAGAATTACTTATTTGATGAATGAAAAAAATAAACGAATAACCTTTATTTAACCCTATGAAATGCTCAGTCATAGCAACGTGATATAACACTAATATCTCAGTGATGGCTTAATGTATAATTCATACTTAATTCCAAATTTAATTAACACTTCATTTAAGGCTTGCCTGAGAGGTCTATCTCTGCTGATTACGTAGGTTCTCGTATTTTGAATGTGTTTAAGCTGTTCCTGGGTTACAGCAGTTTATACTGAGCTTAGTTTTTTCTGCACTTTCTGCACACTTGAAGCAAATAGCTACCATTTCTTGACCTATCCTTGAAATATTTTTTTGTAAAAACTTAATGGTTCTGTACTAAGAACTACATGTAGCACACCATTCAACCAAATCAGCTAGCAATGAATGTGCTGTTATTTTTACTTGCTGTGTATTTTTATTGAAATGCATTTTTAATAACTCACAGATCCTGCAAACTGAAAAACCGTGAACCACCTCATAGCCAGGTAAATGCAAGAATTTCTTGTATGATGGGATGTGACTGTCTGACTATCTGATATCCCCTGCAGTGTATTGTGCTGCGTCGTGCAGAGGTACTGTGTGTATGTGGGGTGGTGATTTAACATCTGCCCTCACCCCCCACACCCACTGCCGACATAGCGAACACAGCACTCCAGATTTAGTCTCTGAGGTTTCAGTTCGGCTAAAGCTAGCTTATGTTCTGGAATGCATCGTGAAGCTCAGCACCCTGTAATGGTGCAGACAGTGTAGTGTGGATGTAAGAGAAGGAGAAAGATTTCACTGAAGAGCGACATATGGACAGGGCCATTTGTCAATTGATGACAAGTTTCTGCAAACACAAACTCAGTTTCTATTATTACTATTGCTATTTTTAATAATAGTATTAGTAGTAGAAATTAAAACTCCAGGAGACGTATTTGTTGCTCATTTACATGCGGTGCCCTAAGTGCTATTTTTCTTTCATTAGTTTAACGTCATGCTTCCATTCGGGGGATCTGTCAGGTTCGTTATAAATACAGTTGAAAAAGAAACAATGCATGGACTATTTATCCATCATCCAACTTTTTATACTGGACAGGATCATCGGAGGGCTCGAGTCTATTCCCGGCTTCGAACAACACAAAGCAAGGGTACACTCCGCTGTATCATACCTCACAGATTACAGGAAAAGGGTACAGACCATCAGTCATATCCAGGTATGTAAGTATTTCTAAGTTAATGTTTAGCAGCTCCTTAAATCACTTGAGTCGGGAAAGTATCATATAAACATATCTTGTGTGCAAACTTATCATGCAAAATTTAAATCGCAACTGACTGATTATTTTAGGCACTGATAACAGTTTTTTTTTTCTTTTGTTTTTAATGTTGTGCCAAGATACCGGCTGTAGCTTCCAAATTTTATATTGGTGTAATAAATTAATATCCGGTGTACTGCCTCTTACAATAAAGGGTCCACTGGAATCCAGAAAATTGTTTTTCCAGTTGATAAATAAATATTAGCGTGGTGTTGAATGAGTATTGTTACACATTCATAAGTGAAAGAACATATTTTCTGCAAGTAAATGTTTCCATGAGCTAACATAAGGATGAACATACAGGAAACCTTAAGATCTAAGGCCACTTATGTGTATAGGTAAGTAATGTGACTATTAAGGAGAACAATTCAAAGTAATGTAAGTTTTTCAGTATGGATACTGTATAATCCGAGATAGGCACAAATACATCAAAAAGTATTTTCGTATAAACTACAAATACTTACTCATCAATTGTAACAAAATAAAATACAATGCTGGGAGAAAATGTATTTCATTTAAATACTGTTACTTCCTGCCTTGCCAGACCCTCCTGTTTCATTTGTCCGACCTCTCGTTCCAGCCCTTCTGTGATTCACACCAGCTGCCTCTCATTTGTGCCCTGTGTTAAAGTGCTTCCCAGGCTTGTGCTCCCTGCTTCTGTCATTGTTGTTTCAAGCCCCAGTTAAAGGAAATGGAAAATACTTGTAAAATGTAACAAGGAATTACATAAATCATCATATTCAGCAATCATCATATTCTGCAGGTATATAATCCAGTTCTTATAATATCATGGTTTACTAACAATCATCTTATTCAAGCAGCAGAAAATCTAATGATCATCAGCCATTGTAATCTCATGTCATGAAAAAATTGTTGAGTGTTAAGTTCCATTTATGAACAGATTTTGAGGCTCACAGCTTTTCCTTTGTTATAATTATATATTTTCAGAAGTCTCAGAGTTACATACTATTAGAACATTTAAGTTAACGTACCCTGATTTAAAAAAAAAAATTTGGAATGCAAAATGTATGTTTATTCTGCAAAATATTTACAAACAAGTTTACTTAAGGTCAGGCCAGGAAAAACAGACTTTAGATCTTAAAGTGCAGTGAAAATGATTTGGGGGGGGGGGGCACTTGTAGTTTTTTTTAATCAGGTTTCACTTTGGGATTATTAAAACTGAGATGCTTCAGATGTAAATATTTTCTGTTGCATCACAGAGCATCTGTTATGGTGGCCTCCTTTACCAAAATCTTTCTTCAGTTCCCCAGTTACTTCATTTAATTTGTCCCACTTTCTAAGCAGCTCCTGTCGACATGATGATGCTGATAATCACAACAAAGCATAAGGAAATGAAAACCGTCTACAGTACATTGAAATTAGGTACTGGGTATTTCTCACAGTAGAACCGTGGTTTTATTGTCATATAATATGTAACAATTAGGAAAAAAATAGTTCTGAAACATAAGTATTTAAGTATATACTGAACAGAGTTTTATATGTTATTATGCTTTTATCGTTATATATTTTCATACAAATAATGACAATAATCATAGAATAACAAATAGAGAAGTCCATATAATGGCACATAAATATAAATAAATATAATTACTATATATACATTTAATGTTTCCCTAATGGGAGCTGCCTGATATATAAGCGATATAAACAATTAACATTTTTAAGTGTTGGGATTACCTATATATCTATTTGCATTTTAAAAATCACGAATGCTTAATGCTCCAGAGTGGGGTATTTTTAAATAACATTTCTGATTAGCTTAAATGGGTTAATTAAGGATGTAGTACAGTTTGTAGAAACATTCTTTTTTATTTGTTTCAGAAGCTTTATTTTCTTTATTTTGCCGTTACTTTGGAATTACTTCAGTTTGGCTGAGGTTCAGCTGAGACAGTCATTTTTCCGCAAAGCTGCAGTGATTGCTACTCTCACCTCTTATATCTACCTCACACATCCTTTCAAATGCACATTTTAACCATTTGCTCAGCTCAGCATCCCACCTGTTATCTTTGTAGAAATATGTTAATTAGTAATTTTATTTGAAACAAGCACGGGTGTTTTAATTATTCTGGCCATATGGCTCTGTTGGAAGGTTATAGTTCTAGCTGATATTAAGGTTATGCCTGTACCCCGCTTGTGGTTTGCTAAACCTTATTCTTTTTTTCTTCTTTTACGTTTGAAAAATGACTGTAACCTATTTTTTGACAAGCTACTTATTACATTTCAGGTCCCTTTACATCACAAATGTTCAGAAGTGTAATTTCCAAATGTATTAACCAGATACCAATAGCTTTTCAGCATTTCTAACTTTTCTGTATAAACAATACTAATCTATTCTCTCAGCCAAACTTTAACCGCGAGTAATACCATGCAGCTAGTACTCAATCTCCTCTGCCAGGAGTGAAACCAGAACTACAGCTGACTCCATCCTAACCAATGTCATTCTACCCGTAGCACATTGTTTGTTGATCACCACGCTTTTATTTTATATATACAGAACCGCTCAAAAGTCTGGACACACCTACTGAAAATCATTTGTTTTTCAACACAATAAGAACCCAAAGCATACCTCACGGTTATACAAATACTGTATTATCTTGCTAGCATGGAAAGAGATGGAGTGCTGTGATAGATGACCTGGCCCCCACAATCCCCCACCTAAACCCCATAGAGCCTGTTTTGGATGAGTTGGATTGAAGAGCAAGAGCAGGTTAGCCAGATAGTTCCCAGAACTTGTGGAAACTCCTTCAGGACTGTGGGAGAAGCTTGTTGAAAGAATGCCAAGAGTCTGCAATGCTGTCATCGGAGCAGAAGGGGGCTGTTTTGAAGAGTGCAAAATTTGGGAAAACTTTGAGATGTGTTACTCTTCTCTTGGATGTTGCAGTATTTCATATTTATTACCTCATTGCCTTGAGGCCTTTTACTATAAAGTAAATAATAAAGCAGGTATGTACTGACAGAGATGGTTTTAATAAAAGACATGTTTGCATGATCTTCACCAGAATGCACATTTCATTTAAGAGTAATATATATATATATATATATACACACACACAATGAAACTGAAACACCTGATCAGTACTGTTTGAGGATTCATGCCTATATATGTGCAGCCTGGTGGCTAGTCTTCACTAATTACACATTCCATCAGTAAGTGCAGAGTGTGAAACAGCTGTACATTAAATATCGCAAGCCACATAACATAATGGGCGACATATCGGAGATCAAAAGAGGACAGATTGTTGGTGCGCATCTCACTGGCACATCTGTGACTAGGACTGCAGGTCTTTATGGTGTATTGAGAGCCGCGGTATCCATGTTGGCATGATCTGGACAGATCCACATCCAACAGGCGTAACAGGGGACACAAGCAGAAGCTGTCTGAAAGGGATGTCCAGGTACTAACCCAGATTGTATCCAGAAAACATAAAACCACAGTAGCCCAACTTACTGCAGAATTAAATTTGGACTTCGACTCGTGGGGAGCTTCACATATTCATGGTTTGGCTGCTATAGCCAAACCTTTGGTCAGTCGTGCTAATCCCAGATGTCAATTTCAGTGGTGCCAGTGTAGGACCTGTTCCCTGGCCCAACGACGGAATCCAAGTGAACAGCCGAAGGCTTTGAATGCGCGTAGGTCCTTCCGAGCG
>JAODKL010000051.1:6955560-6986047 GCA_026780765.1 Petrocephalus schoutedeni
CCCCTCAGTCTCCTTTGCTCGAGGCTGAACAGATTTAGCTCAGCTAACCTCTCCTCATATGACATTCCTCTAAGACCGGGAATCATTCTTGTGGCCCTACGTTGTACCATTTCTAAGGCAGCAATGTCCCTTTTAAGACATGGAGACCAAACCTGCACACAATATTCTAGGTGTGGTCTTACCAAGGAATTGTATAATCTCAGCATTACCTCCCTTTAATTAAACTCAACACACCTAGAGATGTAACCCAACATCCTATTGGGCTTTTTAATTGCTTCCCCACACTGGTGAGAGTGGGACATGGAAGCATCAACATATATCCCGAGGTCTTTCTCATTATCAGCTACCTTTATTTCAGTTTATATTTCTTTATATTTCTGCTCCCTGCATGGGTTTCCTTACATTTGTCAATGTTAAATTTCATCTGCCAGGTATCCGCCCAGTCTTTAATTAAATCAAGATCCTGCTGTAGTTGCTGAGCCGCTAGTTTAGTCTCTGCTACACCACCCACCTTGGTGTCATCTGCAAATTTAACCAATTTACTATATATATCGGTGTATATATCATTTATGTAGATTAGGAACAACAGTGGTCCTAAAATTGAACCTTGTGGTACCCCACTATGAATGCAGGCCCACTGAGACATTGTGCCTCTAATAAATACCCGCTGCTTCCTGTCTGTTAACCAGCTACAGTTCCTAAAATCCCTGCGGCTTTGAGCTTAAGCAAGAGCCATTTGTGGGGGACAACATCAAAGGCCATCTGGAAATCTAAGTAGATCACATCGTGGGCCTTTTTGTTATCAATTTCTCTTGTAGCTTTCTCAAAGAACTCTAGTAGATTAGTTAAACAAGATATACCCCTCCTAAATTCATATTGGCTATCCCTCAGAACGTTATTTGAATCCAGGTAATCTACCATTTTTCTTGGATTATGGCTTCCATTACAGTTATGCAAGTTAGACTTATTGGCCTATAGTTTGACAGATTACTACTATCCCCTTTTTTGAATATGGGCGTTATATTAGCATCCTTCCAATAATAAGGTACCACACCAGCAGATAAGGATTTCTGAAACAGTAAGGTTAAAGGTCGGCAAATAATATTCCTCATCTCTTTTGACCCTGTAAGTAAGATGCGATCAGGGTCCTGTGATTTATTTTAAGCTTAGTTAGGCTTTGTAACACATCAGCTTCAGTTATACATATATTAGTCATAGACGATGCCAGATTAGAAGTAACAATTGGTAAGTTACTTGAGTCCTCAACAGTGAAAACCTGTGCAAAACAATCATTGAACTTGTTTACTATATCAATGTCATTATCAATTAGAAGACCCTTACCATCCTGCAGATTAGTGATTTCAGCTTTTAGAGCTCTTTTGGAGTTAAAATATTGGAAGAAACTTTTAACATCATCCTTAGCCTCCAGTGCAATCTTCCTTTTGACATTCCTTTTACCTAGTCTAACCTGTAGATTTAAATATTCCTGCTTTATTCTGACATTAGTTATTTTCCATTTATGGAACAAAGCCCTTTTCCTCCTTACTTTATTCTTAATTTTCCTAGTAAACCACCTTGGTTGCAGTTTCCTAGATTTATTTTTGGTGGAAACAGGTATGAAGTCCCCTTGCATTTGCAATAATGTGCTTTTAGGAAATTCCCATGCCTCTTCAACAGTTTTGTTGTTTAACTCCATCCAAAAGAGAAGAGTGTGGAGCAGAAACTGTATATACAGTCCTTTTCCCCAATATATCACCACCAATTGATATTGACGCATGTTCTGGAGAGTATCTTTGGCTCGGCTGAATAGCTGATAATTAAACCACACATAAGCCATGGCAATGTGTAGCTCCTGAATCCTGCCCCCGGGTAATTTATTGACCCAGTGGTCAGGATGATATAACGAGGTGGCATCAGCTCCCAAACCACACCATAAGTGAGCCGGCTTTGGCAGGTATTACATGAATTTTCCTGTTACAATCCCCTCGTAGACCCTCGGTGGTCTGATCGGGAGTGAACCGCAAAGGTCATGGATTGTCTCCTTTTTCATACACAGGAAGATAATTTGGATTGACCCTGACAGGTCTACTGTTATACAGTATTACTGCATCCTATAGGCCAAAATAATGCTCCGCCTGCTTCAGAGACACTGAACAATGTTCGTAGTTTTTGCCTCTATTTGATGCACTTTAACTTTTTGAAACTGTAATCAAAGAAGCAAACGGCAAATTATAGAAATATGAAAACAGTACTCTGAGAGTAATTTTTCCAATTAAATGGAGAAACCCAGCCATAAAATTACCTGACATAAATCAGAAGCCACATGATTATCTTGTGTAACGTGAGGGTTTTTTTCGTGTGTGCTTTCCGGGGGTACCTGTGCATTACACACCCACATTCATGGCGATTTTTCTTGCATTTGTCTCAATAAAATAGGGTATGTGATGTGTGTGTATGTTTGTGTATTCATGTATATATAGTCACAAACAAACAACCACTGAGCACTGAAAGTCAGACTGACAGACCCGCAGGCACGCAATACAATCCACAGCACTCAGTTGGTACAAACTCACTTCACAGTAGTCGTCTCATTCTATGCTCCAGGCAAAAACTGAAACTGACTTCGACTCCATATACAGTGCTGTATAAATGAAGAAGTGGCCAAGGGCGAAATTTATTCAAACTCGAGAACATTAGAAACTTTTAGAAGGGAGAACAGACCCTCTGGCTAATCAGAGTCTGTCATATTGCTTCAAAACAATTGATTTTAGTCTTATCCCTATCCTTTCTCAAAGTCTTTGGTGAATCACCAGAATGCCATGCTAATGGCTGCTGAACTATTCAGCTATTTCTGTTACAGTTGAAGAGGTATTAGCTCAAAGAAATTTTAAGACACTATATTCCTACCTTCTCGTTGTATTTTGATATAAGAATATAGGACTCTAGAGACCAGTTTGTAGTATTTATAGCCATATTTAACCAATGGCATGGCACCATACTGGTCTTCCAGATGTCATCATATTGGCATCTTACTTTTTTTTTTTCTGGCAACAACACACTCGTTTGTTGACAAATTTTCCATTGACACAGAGTGAATGATAAAAAAAAAAAAGAAAAAAATAAAGAACCACAAAGCTGAGTTGATGAAAGACGCAGCAGGTGGCTCTGTCATGTGGGAGGATGCATGACATGACCTCCATTTTAACCAGCCAGGTGAAGCAGATGTTTTGGGCAACCATCTATGGGGAGTGTTAAAACATATCCACTGACCCTAAATAATCTATTAACTTCATGGCGTCGACATTTTACATTGCTAGACAGTTGAAGGCACTTTCTCCTTGCAATGCCTTCATTTGTTAAAATAGCTATTCAGTAATAGCCATTGAATTGATTAATTAATAAAATAGCCATTCGGTTGTTAACTTAATATAAATATTATTTTCGATGTATATAAAATGGTGTTTGCTTATATTCTGTACCCTGTATGATACCACTACAATTAAAGGTTTGGTAAAAAAAAATGGAGCCAGATTAAAAATGGGGAAAAAACCCTTTGAGAAAATTGTTTTGTGTTTTATACTTTATGAAAACAAAATTTAATTGAATCTTTTGTCCTATTGAGAGACATCTTGTTTTTCTATCCTACTACCTAAGGCTTTCTGTCAGTACGTGTTAAATTAAAAGCAATATAATACAACGCTAAGACCACAACTGATTAAGGTTTGCATTAGTTCAGTCGTTCCCCTGTTGCCTACAGCCTGGAGGGAACATAGCTGAAATTGAAGGTAATTCCAGAATAAAGGCAATATGTCAAAGGACTGAGAATTCCCACAACAAAGTGGACCTAAAACCACAATATTATGACTCTAGTCAGGGGTCAAAGTTATTAAAAAAATGCATGCCCTGTAAATGTCTAATCTCTACATGGGTCCATGAAAAACAAAATATAAATCAAATAAAATGGAAATTAGTATCAAATTAGGCAGTCGAGGCACCCAAGCCGGAAACGTTAATTAGTGACAATAACAGTGTGTCACTGAAAATACAGAATGATCCGATAAATGATCTTGGCCATGTTTACGCATTTAACTCTAGGTCAAAGAATAGCAGCCCACCGATGAATGACAAGGGTAGATTTTCTGCTGACGCGAATTAGCATCCGCTGAAAGGTCCCTTCATTAATCATGACAGGATGTAAAAAGTGATTCTTAATTAGAGCTCTTATTTTGCCTTCATCAGCTATTTCCAAGCCTGGAAGGGCTTATCATCAATATGTTAAAGTATCTATCTTCTACCTGCTTATCCGGTATGGTCATGGAAGTCTTGCATTTAAAAGTACATCATTTTAAAAACATGCTATATGTAAAGTTCAATCTAATTCATCTATCCATCCATCTTGTTACAGGACAGCTGATTCCTATCATTCCTATCATTCCAAGTAAAATAACAACCATTGTAATTTTAGGCTATGAATGTTAATACAATTAAAATTAACTGGAGTCAGGAGATGGATGGATAGAGGGATGGATGGATCAAAAAAATTGTAATATGTAGTAATATATATTGTGAACTACACTGCAAAATATTTGCATAAAATAAAGAAACTCTGAAACACCAATTAGCATGAAAAAAATACAAAATAAACTGGTAGATTAAAAATAAGTAAATATATATTTTTTGCTTTAACCCATTGTGCCTCTTTGCTGAGATAATTAAATATAAGACAAATAATTAGATTAAATTAGAGATTAAAAATACCATCTAGGATGAAACTGTTTATTGTGTTTGTGGGTTTTTTTCTAAATACATTTTAGATTTTAATGAAATCCCATTGGCCACTTCTGTCTTACAAATGAATAACTCAAAATTTAAGACTTAACTTACAACTAAAATGGGAGGTGGTAATTGGGTTATCTAATTCCGATTCTAAATCGATTAACCTTCAGGTTGATATAAATGTTTTTGTTCAGTGTTATTGTAATTGCTGTGTCCAATCAATTCGTTTCATTTGTTGAGCATTTAGTCATATCCTGCTACCAGTGTTAGGTAAAATATTAAGTTGGCAGTTCCAATGTAACCTATGCCTGTTTTTGTGTTTTTTTCCATTCAAATACCAGTAAAAAATATTTAGAAAGCTCTGCATGCAACATTGCAGGTTACAACCTAGTTATTTTGTAATTTTGGGGTCAACCGAAGCCAAACAGAATGAGCAAAGCAAACGTTGTGCTTCGTCCATCTTTGTCTATAAAGAACATGGTAATATATGTATATTATATATGTATATTGCTGTAAGTAATATCAGAAGTTGATCTTTCAGCCTCACTCTGTCCTTCTGTCCACTCATCTAGTGAATTACAGAAAAGTTCAAGCGTAATATAGAAAGGCCTTGAGTGAATGTATAAATTAAGAATATGCAAAAAATAATTCCTCATGGTACAATATTTTTGACATTCTGTATGCTATGGCAGGTTCTTGATCTCTTACAGTGTAATGAAGGGATTCAAATCCATTTCTCTGTAGAGTTTTGCTTCAACTTTCATTTAGTGAGTTTCAGCCATCAGCAGCCACAATGTCATGATGGCATTAGTTTGCACTCATTTTCCACTGTTTTTACTTTATTTTTTTCAAGGATGTTGCCCTGCAAGTATACTTCAGATTGCCATATCTCTAAATATCTCCAATTGAACAATATTTCTTGGGGTAAAATCTTACTGGAATATAAGAGCCTTTGAAATAGTGTTTTAACTTTTCAAAAACAGGCATCAAGAACTGCAGCATTTTAGAATATCTTTTGATCGTGGCCTTATGTCCCTCTAGAAACTGTTTCTCTCACTCTGATGATAAGGACCCGAGTTAGTCGATTTCTGTTAGGCTGAGCTGGCCCAAATCCAACCTGATTGTTCACCAAAATATTCTTACAGTTGCTGTTTCTTCTGGGTTCAACTGAGGGAAATAACTCTTTGACACCCGAAGATTGCATAGTTGATTGCCTTTCAGGCTAAATTGAAACACCAAGCATTCATGCCTTTTTTCGTAACTGCCTGGGCCTACTACTGCACCACACCAAGAAAAATCTCACTAACGTCAATAAGAAAAAAATCCAAAAAATGCTGACCATTTTAACGGGTGAAAAATCCTTTTGAAGATGTGGATTTATTTTGGAAGTTTTCAACCACATATAACTGCATCTTAAATGTATAACAGAAAACAGCGGAGTATTTATTATTTATCTTGGGGTAACATGTACCGTTACACATGCATTAGCAAAATGTGAGAAATGTAGAAAAACCACTATTAATAAGCTGATTACAGTTGCTTGGCAAACACATTACATTGCATCACCTCCTATGCTATGCGTTGCGAAACACTGATCCTCTTTTAGTCACATACCTTGGCTCTCTAATCACTTGCTTTGCAGAAACCAACATTACTTGGTCAATCCTAAAGTGCCTTTAAAGTCAGGTCTTTACTACCCCTGACACATGCTGTCATGTGACCCCAGTGGAAATAGTATGCTATACATACTAGAGCTGAAGATCTTTGCCTGAACCCGAGAAACCGACGGGCTCGGGTTTGCGCTCCGGCTTGCGCGGTACATGAGCGCTAGGGCTGGGCGATTTATCGATTTCACGTCATGCATAATGCAGCACACAGGGTTTAAAACTGTCGTGAGAATAGGTTTACAAATTCATTCCGTCCTCCTTGTGTGACAGTTAGTCTCACCAATCAGAAGTGCCGTGCTCCTCGCGTGCCAGTCATTCTCACCAATCAGAAGTGGCCCAAAGTGACTGCGTATACGCCCACAAACACAGACAAGTGAATCCCGAGGAAAACGTTACATTCGCAGTGCTGAGAAATATCGGTTCCACTGCTGAGCCGTAAGTGAATTACCTGCCTATTTAATGGTCAGAGATTGTTTACAGAAAGGTCCTATTATTAGGGGTCCGAGCAGCGTTAGCCGCAAGATCCCTAATGTTTTTATTACTGGAATTGTTTTATTTTTATTTCTTTATTTAATTTATCACAGTCGCGGCTTTTATGATAGTATTTTTGTGTCATTGTTCTTTGCTAATTTGACCCTTGTGTACATGGGACTTTCCGGAAGCACGTTGCTAAGGGTAAAAAAGCGGTCGAGCGCTGTTTGCAAACGCGACATTTAAAATGTAAAAATACAATCACTTTACCAGGTTCGGGTTGATAGAGAATTGTTCTATGGTTTATTAGGTAAATGCTCTATATAATTTTTGTTAAAATAAATGCATTTTGGATTCAATTAGTATATTCCCAGTCTTATCTATGGATTAATGTACAGCGCAGTTCAGATTTGCGCTCAGTTGGTTTTTCATACACATATAGTGGTTACTGAACACATTTTTTTAATATCTTTTTTATATATATATTCTAGGTTACAAATTGAAATCAATGTATGTGGTCACACCGTCTATGCTGCAACACACATGCTGCTGACCTCTTATAGGAGGATATTTAATGTGCTCACATCCTGCAGAACTTTGCCGTCAGTAATAGTGTAAGCCATCCCAAACACATGGCAATACGGTCGGAGAGCGAGATTAGGTGAAAGAAGGCTACATGCCCGCTTTGGGTAACCCCATGCCCCTGTCACAAAATGTGACCACTGGGGCAAGGTAAATTCTGTAGCTCACTATTAAACAGGGACCCTGGAACAGGTCACACAAGCCTCCGAGGGGCTACTTGGGTTAATCAGAGCATCCAGGAGAGAACCGCTATTCTGGGTCAGCCCCGGATAGTGGAGGCGAATGTCTCACATGACATGGGCGGCTGCGCAGGAAAATGTAACATCTGCTCTGCAGTGTGGCATTGCAAGGAGGGACAAAAATCTACCTCGAAATAAGTCTGTCTGGAACTGCTGTAGTGAGATCTTACATTTCCGCTACGCGCGCGTCATTGAGAATTATTCAATGGGGGGGCGACCTGATGCATTTCAAAGAGTGTGACTGAGTTAGGACAGCTTACTTAACCAGTAGTAAGCTCATTAACATGGCTGGCAACCACCGGGTAATGGAGGACTTCTTCAAGTTAACCCCCGTAGTCAGAGCCACCAGTTATTCTACGGTAAAGCCAACGGTCCTCAAGGTACCACAGGGGTTGATACAAGACGCTTGAAGGAAGGAGCCGATTCTGCTCCCATTTCTGGAAGTTGGAGAATGGGCTGGTGCCACCTAGAGCAAAACTTGTACAAGAAACCCAGATGAGAAGGAAACAGGGCACCTCCTCGGGTTCCAGCCAGTTAAGGATCTGGTCAAATAGTATCTCCTCAAGTACTTTTAACCCAGATAAAAAGTGGAATAAAAGCAGATATGCTCCATTTGTAGAAAGGTCAGCCGATACTGTTCCTCATAGCTTAGGTCCTCATTATGGAACTGCAGATCAAAAGTATGCTCCTCCACCTGGGGGAACCCAAGACGATGATGTGCTGCTTTGGGGCCTCTTTGCTCAGATTTATAGGGCCATGGCCTGGCATGAAACTGGAAGATAAAACTGTATCAGTGATGCAGTTTTATTGAAATGTCAGTGGTAGAATATGACATATTATAATCAACACTATAATGCCTTATTTTTTGTCAATAGAGGATGCAATAATTCTTGCTTTATTAATTCTTATACCGACCATTACGATGCATCATGATGGAATCTATGATGCATTATGGATGATAGCTTCAAGTAATGTATTACCAATTTTTCTAATTATGGTAGTGATGATAATAATAATAATAATAATAATAATAATAATAATAGTTGAAAGCACTAACTGTGGGGAAAAAGACCAAGACGGATCTAATATTGTTCTATTTCGCTCTAAAAATACTCCAGCTCACTTGTAGTCAGTCAAAGATCACAGAGGGATCACAATCCCAATGCTTTTGACTTATTATCATTGAAAGCTACAGATATGTTTGCGACCAGTTTTCCTTATTCTTTGGAGGAAATGAGAAATGGTTGCTACGGCATGCTGCGAAATAGCATGAATTCCCTCATACCTTAAGGAAAACATGTCTCATTTCACTAGCTTTGGCTGATGTTTCTAAATGCATCTAATAACTCCCTGAGAGAGATAAGAATGGTTATTTACCAAGAGTGTCCATTTAATTAATTCTCTTCTGACTCAATGTTTATGCAAAAAGTTGTTATTTTATGGCTATATTAGAAAGCGAGGGATCACAATAATTACACATATTTGTATAATGTCAGTTTTAAGTCCAAATGAAGCCTAACTGTTCAGTTAATGTTGTGTCAACTGACATGCTGCATATGGTCTACATACATTTGATCAGTCAGGAGTGGCTAACATTGTGATACTGCATTTAAGTGGAGGTTTCCGGGGTGGCCCAGAGAGATCAACGCACTGCAAATACAGAAAACACTTCTTAAAAATGCGTGCAAAACACAAAATGCTGCAAATCGCCTCGCAGCACAACAGAAGTTTCCGTCGATGAGACGGAGCGGACCCTACCGAGGAGGAGGGATGGTTCCATAAGTCTCAAAGTAGTGAGATCTGCGCTATTTTGTTAGCTGATTGTGACTGTTATTATGTGCATACACGCAATGATCGGTTTTTGAGGATAAAACGATTATGCCGATAGCCTGATTAAGGTGTTCATGTGTTTTTAATAACCTGATTACTGTGTGTACATAATCAGACCCATTCAACTGCATGGTTTCAACTAGGAAGTTGCTAATGTAGCAAGCAACTATGCTTTTGGGAAACTGACCTTTTTATTTCTCTATCAGGCAGATTACCACCTAACTGACATTCGTATATTTATTACATAAATACAAGATAAAACGGACAGCATCGCAATTTACTGAATTTTTTGGACTTTTTCAAAATGTTTTCTGTATTTGCAGCACGTATACCTTAATAGCTACAAATATAACAGAAACATTGTTTTAAATGACAAGTGAAGAGAAAGCCAAATTTCCTGACGTACATTTTGCATTAAATGATTGTTTTGCTTTTTACCCTGAAGCCAAATAAAATCTTGTCTTATTCTATAAATATATAGTACAGAATATAGAGGAAAACATTTCTGCTTCTTCCATTCTCACGTTCCCTCCCATAATTACACCTGTTTTCCACATTTCTGCTGATTAATTGGATTGGCACCCTACTTCTGCTCCAGGCGTCATGTGCCAGAATCCCTTTTTTCTATTCAAGCTATAGGATGAAAGCTAATTAGCCACTATCACGACATTTGTTTTATTTGATTTGCTCATGTTGTCAGTGCGATCGCCGTCTTTGTCAGTACCGTTGCAGAATGTTCCTATCAGTGATTAAACACAATAACAAGCGGAATGTCAGGCTTAATTTAGAATTAGAAAGAGAATTATCTGTACTTCTGACACAATGGAGTCAGACCGCTTGATTATTTACTGCCACAACTGACAAAGAATACACCGAACCAGTCAGTGCCAACCACAATACCAAGTACTTCACCCAGTGGTCCCTGCCTTGTTTTGATAGCATACAACAGAAAAAAGGTAGCCATGCAGAATTTGGGACTTCTGATTGGGCAGGGTGCTCACATATTGAGGTGTTCAAAATACATTACTTCCGTGTGCATAGCAGCTATGAATTTGGTGTTTCATGACAGTGAAACCACATTATGCATTATACATGACACAACAAACAAAGCATGGAAAAAAAAAAACATTCAGGGCTTAAGTCTCATTATCCCAACCACCACTGCAAGACCAGGAAAAAGGGAACGAGACACAAAAACAAGAAAGAACAACACGAACATGACAAACAAGGCCTCAGCAAACCAGCAGCACAGCTCGCAGGCAAAATTTGCAAAGCGGGGCCTGGCCAACCTTGCCTGTTCCCATAATCAACGACTGTCAATGATCATGCAGATGTAACAGTGATATTGTGCAACTGCTTTCTTCTTATTGATCATTAAGACCCTCCTTATAAATTGCTATATCTCGACTATGAAAATAACTATACAAGAAAGTAAAATAAAACAACTTTAAATGTATCCTTAAAGACAGTTATCTACCAGACTTTGTCCCTTGTCACAAGCTAGTAGGACAGTGAACAGTGGCCCGCGCTTAATCTCATCCATACATTTCCTGGTGCTTTATGTAACCCAGAGGTCTGTATTTACTCGTAGATCAAAAGCTCTGCGTTGATGTGAAAGTAATGTTGACTTAGGTGTTGTTTATTCTGAGGTGAGGTAATAAGATAAAAGCCAGCCGTAGCTTGCAGCCCTGTCTGTTGATCCACCTTTGTTGACAGCAAATGTCACCATTCCTGGGTACATTGAAGGTTCGTGTCATCTTCATATCAAAGGCTGCTCAGTCGAGATGCTTTTCTCTCCCTTCTTTTCAATCTATGTTATAAAGAGGTTCAAAAAAAAAACTTTATCGGATCACAAGAAAGTCATCCAATGACAATGTGCGCTATAAGGAATTTCTGCACTTTGTTGTAATACAAAACTCTGTGACGTTGTAACTTTAGTCAACCTTTATCAATGTCGCGTGGCCCAGTTTTTCACAGCAGCTGTGGCATATCAGCTGACGCCCCTGCTATAAGGAGAATTCATCCATTGTAGTGGGACTGAAGTGGCGAGCATTAAGCATCTAGTCGCGCTCCGTTTTGTGTTGGTTAATTGCAGATGACGGAAGATGGCGGCTCAGTGGATCGAGCTGAAACCACTCAGGCTGTCAGGGCTGCGTGTTGGGATAAAGCCCCAGGTTTGTGTGTTCTCCCTGCGCTTCGATCGATTTCTTTCGGGTGCTCTAGCGTTCCCAAATGAACAGAGGAATTTGGTTCAGCCAGTTCAGTCATTTTCAATACCCAGGCGTATGTAAGTGGATGTGGGTAGCTGTCAATCACTGCGTATCTGTGTGAAGTGATACTGCATGTGTCAGTTACATCTAATGGGCTGGGAGTCTGCATTTACACTGCATTTCAGTCATCGTTCTCCGAGTTAGCCTTGTAATCGTTATGATCCTAATTTGGATTGTCGTTTATTAAGAACGGCCGTATCGAATCAGTGATTGTCATCGTCATGGTTTTTTATTATTGCCTAGTACAGTATATTACATTATGTGTGGAGGGAGTACAGCAATGATGGGGTGTGGGAGAATTTGGGAGGGTTGAAAACGAGTTGAGCAGCTGCATTCTGGATCAGTTGCAGTGGACGAATGGCGCTGAGCGGCAGACTCGCTAAGAGTGAGTTACAGTAGTCTAGTCTTGAGCTGACAAGGGACTGAACAAGTAGCTGAGTAGTCTGTCTGGAAGGAAATTGACAAATCCTTATGATGTCGAAGCGGAGAAATCGAGATGAGCGGGAAAGATTATCAATATGTGAGGAAAAGGACAGGTGATTGTCCATGGTAACCCCAAGGTTGCGTGTGGTGACCGAAGGACAGATCAGCGAGGTGTCCAGGGAGATCACGAGATGGGGATGAATCAGCTGGGATGAAAAGCAGTTCGGTTTTGCTGGAGTTGAGTCTTAGTTGATGAGTGGTCATCCAAGATCAGCCAGACATGCAGAGATCCTAGTGGAGACCTGAGTGTCTGAGGGAGGGAAGGAGAGAGTTTTCTGAAAGATGCCAGTTTTGTTTTATAGTTCCTATGTCATATGCTAACGATCAGGTTTCCTTGCCATGTTCATTTTAGTTACAGGATATAGTTTGAAACGCTTGAAAGTTATAATCTTTTGAAGGTAACATGGTAGGTTTTGGAAAGTTAAGGACAGGAAAACATTAGGAGCTATATTCTGAAAAATGCGAACAAAACTGGAATACTGGCATTTCCAGGTTAAAAGCTTGTCATCTCCTTAAAGTAGGATGTAGAGGCCTGAGCCGGCGGGCTGGAAAAGCAGAGTGACCTGAGGAGGCAACCACGCCGGAAGCAGGGAGATGCCTGAATGGTCCCTCCACAGGCTGCTTCTCTGCGCTTATGACCCAGCATTTTACTATTCCTTATCTGTCTGGCTGATTGGTCACAGTCAGGTTATGGCTTTGTGTCTTTATAATAAATCGCCTATCGCTTTTATGTTGTTACTTTACACGACATCTTAAGATAAAAGTGTCACAGACAGTTAAGAAGAAAACCAGCATTAACAATCAGCCAAAGGCTGGAAAATAAGAACTGGTATTTACTGTAACTGGTCTTATTTGATGAACAAGTACAATAAATGATTAGTTTTTCTTACACCTTCCTGTAAATTAAGCATTTCTTTTAAACAAGACAAAAAAGATTAGACTGCAAATCTGATTTTAATCCACTCCTCACATACAACTTCCAGAATCAGAATTCCTATACATACCTAGGCAGTCATTTCACCTAAACTGTAATTTGACCTGAGCTTTCAGGATGGTGAGATGAAGTACCCTAATTGCATTATTGGTTAATCTAAAATTGGTGCATTTCAATATTTTACATTGCAAAATACCCATCAGTTCATTCGTCGCCTTAGAAATATTGCAGGAATCTGATTAGTATGACATTATCTGGTATTTAAAATGAAAACTTATCTGGAGTGTTCAGGGATGAAAGTGCAGAAATGTGGAAACCCTGAAATATCTGTCATAGTTGGTTTGTGACGCATGTTTGCTGAGATTGAGCTGCTTATGTGTTTGGGAAGCGAGAGCAAACTTCCTCGCTGCGGCCGGCTGACGAGAAGCAGGCTGAGCAGTTTGGAGCTTGATACTCTATGTTTAATCTCCCAAAGTGCTTGTCATTCCATTAGCTGGACTGTCATTCCATTAGTCTGAGTTTTACGCAGTTAAAAGTAAAAATAAAATGCCACAAGGAATACATCTGATGTTAGTATCTGTGAGTAAACAAAGAGGGTGCTTCAACGGAAGTGTGTTGACTTGACTCTGATAAATTTGATTTGTTTGAGAGAACACAACATATATGTACGTAAAATTAATACCAAACTATGGACAACACTTCCATAAATGGGTAACACTTTACTTAAGGCCATGTTTTTAGTCATTTATGGACACATAATAATAATGTATTCATAAAGCATTATAAACGTGGCTATACATATTTCTCAAAAGGCATAACACACTATAACCATGTGTATTATGCATTATGAATGCTTTATGAAGCTCTCATCTATAATGCACTATAGATACCTTCATAATGCATTATAATTGCTGGTATAAGAATTAAGGATGCTTTGTACTGGCATTATAAAGGTACTTATAGTGCATTATAGATGAGAGCTTCATAGAGCATTCATAATGTATAATTCACATGGGTATAATATGTTATGCCTTTTTATATACTGTTATAGCCATGTTTATAATGTTTTATGAATGTGTTACAATGGACACCCCAACAGTTATTAGGCTTTATGAATATGGGGTTCATAGAAAGCCTTACCCAAAAATGTTTAAATAACGGCAGTGAAGTTTACATAAGCATAAGCATAATAATACATAACCTTTAAACAGACTAAGAATATGACAGTTGACATTATGATATGTATTCCTACAGCTGGATATCATGGCTTGTTCTCAGGTACGCCAAAGGTAGCAAAGAGCAGTATACAGTAAGTGCTTCTGCAGTACTGAAATAAATAACCAATCAAACAAAATCATGTCAGATTTAATGCTTTATTGCATGAGAAACACCATGCTCTGACTGAAGCATTAAATCTGCGAATGTCACAATGTTTCATAACCCTTAACGCGTAATAACCTTAAAAACAACTTTGTCATTGCGACAGGATAGTATGCATTTAATATTATTTATGCATTTAGTAGTGCTATAATATCTGAAAGCGTAAATCAAGGCTAGATTAATTCCGCAAAAGTGTTGTGATCTCATAGCCACCTACTAAGCAAAGATAATTCATGATGTGCGTTGTTACAGAGCTTGCCGTGTTAGACACATATTTATTTAAAGAAATCCTGTAGTGATCTAATGTGGGTCATTACCATGAGGAGTAGAAAGTCAAAGCAAAAACAATCATTCCAGACTAGATGGCAAAGACTTCTTTTTTTTAAGTGTTTCGTCTTCATTAATTGAAAAACATTAATTTTGTATAAAACAATCAAAGCAACCTGGCAAGTTTGGTATGGCACATGTTTACTGTCATTATTTGTATTAAATGTTTCCTCAAATCTAATGTTTTGATTTTCTTAATCTGAAGAACTTTATCGGAACAAAATGTGACAATTATGGTAGCTGGAGTGACATGTTGGTCTAGTGGGGACACTTTTCACATGTCTGGGGTTAGGGGTTCAAATCCTGTCCTATGTATGTGGAGTCTGCATGTTCTCCCTTTGTTGTATGCTCCTATACCAGGTACTCCAGTTGCTTTGTCTACACATTTATTGATGAATCACACACACAGGCCACATTTTTGCTCCCTCCCAGCTCCCTACAAGACAAGAAACGCAGTCCTAAAATAGCAGTTGGGTGAACTGGTGCCTCTAAATTGCCTGTACTGTGTGTATGTGTCCTCCTAGGGTGAACTCTTGCCCGGTCCACTTCTGTATGCACGGCAGCATTTATTTATGTGGGACAGGATTTAGCATTGTTGTTCAGCCCTCTGTGCTTGATGGAAACGAAACAAAGAAATGCGTCAAGTATACTGTAATGTGAGATATGGGAGTACAGTTCAACTCTGTTTCACCCAGACAAAAGTCCTGGGACCTGTAGCAGCTAAGCTCTAAGGCTAATGTTGATCTTCTGAGGCTTTTGTCCCTATCCAAACTCTGTGCCATTTCCCTCTGCTAGCGCTGCGTTTCAAAAATGTATGCGTGTGTGTATAGCTACCATAACGGTCGCATTTCATTCCGATAAAGTACTTCAGATTAAGGAAATTAAAACATTTGTTTTGAGAAAATTGGTGATAGCACAGAAATACGCAGCATAAATTGCACAAATAATAAAACACCTGTCATAGCAAACTGGTAGTACCAAGTACTAAAAATATTACTCTGTTAAAATGTACTAAAATATTACTCTGCCAAAAAGCACTACTTATTCATCAAGTGCAAATTACAGCTGGTAAATGCTATGTTCAGCTGAGTGAATATGCATGGTGCAGAAGATGTAATTAACGTGACCCAGGCATTCCAGATTAATGATAGTTTTTAATGAGTCAAAGAGTTACATGAAATTCACATCCAGTCACAAAAGGAAAAGGCCTCTGTTGGAAACGGTAGCATGAAATTGATTTCAGTGCTTTGACGGGCAGAATTGCAGCCATGCACACAGAGATGAGGAAAAAATAACATGGCTGAATTTAATATTTTAGTCTGATACTAGCAGTACATCACTGTACAAGATCCAGTAACACTTCCAGTGAATATTCTCAATATAATACGGCATAAATGTTAAAACCTTCTATATAATGAAAACATGAACAGCACAGTACAAAATAAAACATGTAGCTATACTATTTAAAACCCTATGTACTTTTTTTTTCTTCATACATTCATTTAAAACTGAAACAGAAATCCCCAAAATGTGCGGAGGTTCAAGGACAAGGAAAGTAAAGATAAACAACTGAGGGACTGACGCGTCGAGGTCAAGCAGGAGAGCTGATCACATGGGACGTGATTACTCGTTTTGGCGCTGGACTTTCCTGGCATCCAGGTTGCTATAGACAAATACAAGTAGAACACACCAATTTATACACTTCAGAAGAATGGGGTCAGGTACAACCAATCAATATGAATAACCCTGCTGGCCACCTGTGTGTCTCCGGCAGAGAGTGGTCATACTCTCTCCTGCCACCTTCTCTTATTTATTAAGATTATTAAAGGAGATGCATTCAATATGTGAAGTAATTAGCTCAATGTTTTATTTTGGAACAGTGTAGACCATTAGGCAGTGGTAACATGGGCTGAATTATCCCTATGAGTACTTTTAAACTGTTCCCCTAGCTTTCTGATGACCCGCAGTGTTAGGGAAGTTACTCGCAAAAGTAATCCATTGCAGACAAGTTTGGGTACAGAAAGTACTGATCCAGACCAAGGTTTTGTTTTAACCAACCAGTTGAGTACTCTGTGACCGTGACTCATCATGCTCAACTAGGTGGTTGAAACGAAACCTTGGTCTGGATTAGTAATTTCTGGACCTGAACTTGTCTGTAATGGATTACTTTTGTGAGTAACTTCCCTGACACTGATGACCCATGATGAAGTTGCTAATAGTGGTTTCTTTCTTTCCGTCTCTTGGCCTTTGGGTTATAGAAATAACACTATGGGCCCGTCCAATCACAACAGGGCTCCTTGGCTGTTAAGCAGTAGATAAATCAATCAGGTTTTATTTAGTACTGTGCACAGCTGTCATGGTGCGCTTTATGAACTGTTTACAAAAGCGGCAAATAAGGGCCAAAGATTTAAAGTGTTCCATGATTTTTGCTGAAAATTAGAACATAGTGTTGATGAAGTGTATAGCCGTTAACAGGAATGGTCAGTCACACACATAAAATGCCTTAATACATAAATGCCTATATACATACTCAAACGTTGTTAATATATTATGCGTGTACTGTATATATAATGTTCCTCTTATCCAGTTGCAATGAGTCTGGGAATTCTAGGAATTCCATGGCAGTGGACAGTCTGAATCAGGAATAAATTAGGAATAAAGTAGTAGAATAAATGTCATTAAACAAGTAATGGTGAGAAAAACCAAAACACGGCAAATCATTGATGCAGTCACAAAGCCGTTAATGTAAAGCCATGCATTTATCAATAACTCAACTTTCCCAAATGAAACTATCCAACACAACTTTGCTCAACAAAATCACTATAACAGATCCCCTCCCCTCTTGCAGCTACAATTAAAAATAAATTAAAAAGCCAAACATTCAACAAAATATCATGAAAATAACTTTCAAACTTAAAATTACACCTGCAGACAAACTATTCAAAATATGTGAGAAATTCAGCTATAAAACAATGGCCCACATTATGGCCTCTCATTCCTAAACCACACCAACCAGTCACAGACTGGCTCAATTTTCTATTCCTCATAGGTCAAAGCCTCCTGGGGTTGAGCTTGGGAGTCCATAACTAAATTAACCATCCTTTCAGGCTTAGCCCAGGAGAGTCCTCCTTCACTTGATAGTAAGTTTTCAGACAGGGGTTAATCAATAATTTCATTTCCCTCTATCTTATCCCTCTTACATCATATTTTTTGCAGGCCTTGGTCTGCTAGGCAGAGTTTTCCATGGCCTGACCCTCGCATACTATTTTCTCCATATCCCAGAGCTTCCTTGATATTAGCCAATAGCAACACCAGGATACCATGAGCTGGGTCAGCTACAGAGATCTACTCCACGACATTTTTGGCTCAGCGGGAGTTGCTGTCGTTCTTCAAAAGTGCTCCGTGTTGAGATATCATCTTCACCTCACTACACACCAGTTTGTCTTTCAAATGACTATGGCACAAATGGCCAGTGTTGGGGTTAACACAGATTAAACTGACTGCCCCCTTGTCCTGCCCCTAGTAAAAGGGCTTGCTTAAGATGCCCACATCTGGCAAGTTTAGGTACAGGGGTTCCTGAATCCCTCTTGTCCTCATTGTCCAGCAACATGTTGCGATTTAATTTCTGAAATATGACGCAAACCAACATAAAAGACTGAAAAGACATAGCCAGTGGTTCCAAAAAGTCGCTCCATCCTACACATCTTCAAAGGCCTGCCTTGGCTATGACACTCCCGTTGTGCCTCAGTGGTCCATTCAACTGGACCTGGCCTGTATCTGCAGCTGAGAGGCCCACAAAGCCCGAGGACAAAGACAGTCTATCAGCTAATGAAAAACACCACCATACGGCAGATCCAGCTAGCAGAAAGATGGGGTTTACTCGTTAATACGGTCTCCCAGCGCTCCTAGTCATCCGAGCCTCTTTCGGGCAAGCTGGGCCACAATTAGAAAATAAAGAAACCCTTCTTCGCCCTGCAGGCAGCGCAGGCCAGACTCCCAAAACCGCACCTTAGCCAGGGTAGCTATAAGCAAGGAAAAAAATATACTGGAGCAGCTACCTCCCATGACAGCAGGGTCTAGCTACTTGTTGATCATTAGATCGCACTCTTCTGCTGATTAAAATTCAAGCGCAATAAAATTCTACTAATAGTTCATCCCAAAGGCCGTAGAGTGATGCTTATGATAAAATGCTGAAATACCATCCCAGATCCCATATAAGCTTTACACAGGCTACTTCCAACTCCCCAATCCTCTTCCTGTTGGGGTGTTAATTGTTAACCTAATTATAGCTGTAATGACCCTACAGGCACAAACCATGATTCATTCATTCACAGTGACAAATAAAGCTTAAAATTTATAATAACTGAGCAGGATGTTGTTCTAAATAGCTGGAATAGGAAAAAACAGATATCTTTGTTTTTTGGTGGCTACCATTGGGTGAATACAACTTTATATTAGGCAAACATAGTTTACTGTAATCTTGATATGATAATTTATTTTCTAGGAATATTGCTAAGGCAGCAAGTTTGTATGCTTTAAAAAAAATGCTGGCTTTTTATTGGCTAATTTATTAGCCGAGTGTGACAGTACAGGGTCACTGTGGGCCTGGCGGCTATTCCGGGAAAGGCAGCACATAAGACAGGGAAACACCCGGGATGCGATGCCTCTCTATCACAGGGCGCGCACAAACACACACACACACACACGTATGCACACGCAATTGGCAAATCAGGAAACCAGATTTCCCAGAAGAATCCAGTGCCAGAATGGCAGAACGTGCAAGCCAAACACACCCAGTTTGGGAGTGGGACCCAATTCCCCAACCCTGGAGGTGTGAAGCTAAAGCGCAGAGTCACTATGACACCCTATAATAATAATAACAACAACAATAATAATAATATTTTTTTTTTGTTTTCTTGTTGTTGTCATTGTTATTGTTGTTGTCATTATTTATCTTTAATTATATTTATTATGTGTTACTTTTATTTAGTCGACTGGCTAGTCCATGTTTGTTTCTTCATTTGTTTTTCTTTAATTTAAGGTAAGGATAGGGTCAGCTGCTTTAGCTAGCAGACTAATGGAGCCATTTGTCACACCCCCACCCCCCCTTTATTTTGCACAGTTAGCTGTGCTTTTTTATTAAAATGATCAGTTTGTGTGAGCGTTTGTGTGATCACAAAGCAGTGCTGAGTAAAGCTCTCTCCGGCTATGTAGAGCTCTTCATTACTGCAATTTTAGTGTCCAGCTAGTATAATTGGTTCTAATTGCAGGCTTGCCGAGAACTGTGCCTCTTTTAGCTGGATATTTAAATTGTACAATTTTTTTTATAATCGGAGCAGCACTCCTACCCTCCTTGTCAGAATTTGTTTAAGGATCTTTTGATTTGAGATTTGAATTTCTTTTGAAAAATACCGGTACTGTACTGATCCGCAATGGAAAACACTCAGGCGTTCTATATACTTATAATACCCAAAATGTTACTGGTCAATTTATGCTGCAAATATTTTCCCCAAGTTTCCTATAATTATTTTATTGGAAAAGCAGTTAGAAAATTGTGACTATAATTCTTAATTACAAATCTTTAACCCTGTTACGGTTACATCTGTTTAATCTTCCAGGAAAATAGCAAAGAATGATAGGAACATATACACTGACATCTTAAGTATATATTGTGTCCTTGTTTTATGCCACATCTAGTTTTGGGAGTACAATTAAAATTTTAGATGAACGGATTCCCTTACATAAATAAAGAACTGCATATGTAAATACAGGCGACCTTCTGTACAATCAGCTGCTGGATTAGCTGTCCATGCGGGGGCTTTGTCACATCTGTGTCACAATCAGCAGCCACCATGCACAGCATATTAATGCAATCATTTAATGGGACCTTTTCTCATCATGCGTGCATCTGGTAAGAAATTGATCACTTTACCACTGCATAAATATTTATGAAAAAAAATTATATATATATATATATATATATATATACATACACACACATACATACATACACACACACGAAGCTCAGTGGCCTTTGTTAGGTACATCTAGCAAGAACTGGGTAGGACCCACTTTTGCCTCCAGAATTGCTTCAAGGCCTGGCGATTTGTGGGTTTACAGGTGCCATTCTGCCCACCACTGTTGTAATGAGCTGTTATTTCTGCACTTGTGGCCTTCCTGTTAGCTTTAACGAGTCTGACCATTATCCTCTGACCTCTCCCATTTAAAGCAGGCTTTCTGTCACAGAAATGCCAATGACTGGATGTTGTTTTCTTTTTCTTTTTTCTTTTATTTTGTTCATCACACCATTCTCTGTAAACCCTGGAGACTTTAGTGTGTAAAAATCCCAGGAGATGCTTTATGAGATGCTGTTACCACCACGTAGGGAACCAGCAGTCACACTGCGTTCAAAATCACAGGTGTCTTAGTTATCCTGATGCTTAGTTGAACAGTAAGTGAACCTCTTGACTCCGCCTGCATTGCATGCCGTATGTATTCCGTTGAAGCCACATGATTGGCTGTTTGGAGGAGAGGGCCATTTGCTTCACCAATCAAATACACTTAATTAACCGGCCACTTCAATTTAAATTAAATTAGGGTTAGAATTAGGCATACAGTTAGTATAACATTGGAGTATCATAGCGTTAACTAAACTGTGAATGTTTACTATATATAGATGTATTAGGGTGGTGTCAGAACTGGATTAACGTCTGTCAGTATAGGTGAAAATCATATCTTTGTTAATGCGTAAGCTTTTGTGTTCTTTGGGAAGGATTCTTTGTGGGATGGGAGTATACTACTGAATTTGGAAGCTGTTCAGAAACACAACTGAAGTCGTTATTATGTGCAGTAAGTGGCTAGCATCTCTTGGGAAAGCTTTCTTCTGTCAAAGAAATTAAATAACATCTGAGGGAGAATTTATTGTTTCGTAGGGGACAAGAACTAGATTCTGATTCAAAGGTTTTGTGTAGGAGCTACATAATGCAAAAATGGTTCCGTTGTAAAGCACAGAAATATTCTTCTGGGATTAACGCTTTTTCTTTGATGCAGAGCCAATGGGGAAAATCTGTTTTTAGATATATAGGCATACCAGATCATGTGAATATTTTGTACTGCATCTGGTTTCAGGATGTAAAGCAATTGTATTTTGGCAATAATTGTTTGTTGGTGCGACACAGAAAAAAACCAGGCCTAAAGGTAATGTACAATTTGAATTGGTGCTAAAATCACTAAGAAGTCAAAAGAAAAAAAAGAAAGAAAAACCTCTATCCAGTGGAAATGCTAACCTAAAAGGGGGTGGATTAATTGCAAAATAATATAATTTAACTACTCATGGTATTATCCAAGCACCTTTCCATTTCCATTAATCTGTATTTCATTTAATGTTCATGGTTAACTTTGCACAACTCGTTTTATTGACCGCTAATTAGTATAATTTATAATTAGTTATTTTGAGTTTACGATGTCTATGATTGATATGGAAATAGGAATAAGAGAAAATAAAAAGAACTGTGCCTGCAATCAAGATCGCCTTGGTCAGTGAGCGCACTTCGGCCTCATTCTGTTCAGCCTCTAGACTCTAGATTGCAGGTTAGTGATTTTTCTTCGGAAATATTGCCGCGACACAAGGGTTGTTTCCCTTCCCGATCAATAAAAGGTTACTTTCACTTCGCTTCATTGTGTCTAGAGCAACTGTAGCAGTGAGGAATAGATTTAGCGTTTTATGTCCGTTGAGTATCCGGCGTGTAATTTTATCCTGAATTACTCTGAAATGGTGTCATTATATAAATCAAATACAATTAATAGATTTCTGTGTCCTTTGAAAAGCAGAGTGCAACACTCTGAATAATTGAATAAGAACTTTCACATGTAATCTTACAAATAAACTGCATCCTGTCATTACATATCAACATATTGTAGCTGTTCGGCATACAAATAGCTTATACCTTGTATTCTTCCAACCAATCATTATTCTGATGAAAGTTATATGATAATTTCTTATAGAATATATATATATATATATATAATATATATTATTTTTCAGTCCTTCCTTTACCACGTATGGCCAATGACTGAATGGCTGAACCAAGATTTATGTAGGACACAAATGCATCACTCAGAAACTGGAGTGCAAGGCCTTTTGCTTTGAAATACAAACAGAAAAACCAGGCACCCAGTGGATTGTTACTCTGGTCTTTCCTGCTCTCACACTTCTCCTGGCTGTATCAGTAACCCTCTTTTGTTGTACTGGTTATGCTGAATAGAGCCAGCTGTGTCGCATTCACTATGTCTTCAAAAGGCTCTGACATAAATGCTTTGAATTGCAACGTATCACCATTAAAAACACCGAATAGTGTACAGCTATTTCCCCAAGTTAATTTGTACACTTTTGGTCCAATTGAGAAGCTTTTTTTCAGCCACTTACCAGCTCCTTCTATTTCCTGCTACTGCTTGTGCTATCCTGGATTCTGGGGGTCCAGAGCCTATAGGGCCATGGCAGGGAACAGCCTGGGATGGGGTGCCAACCCATTGCAGGGCACACTCACCATTCACACCTATGGGCAATTTTGCAACTCCAGTTAACCTCAGCAGGTGTTTGGACCGGAGGGGTGCAGAAACCAGAGAGCCTGGAGGAAACCCCACAATGACATGAGGAGCAAACTCCACACACAAAGAGCCATGATTCAAACTCTATTCACAGAGGTGGAAGGCAGCAGTGGTCAGCACCGTGCCACTCCCTTCCAGCACCTTATAAGTAATATATAAATCATCACATAAATAATCTTATTCTGCCCTCTCGGGGGGTATTTTACATCTGGTTTGTAAGGTAATACAGGATTTTAAAAATCAATAATGTGTTGTCCTCCAGTGAAGTCTCTCAGGGCGTCAGGCCCGCATCTGAACAGCCCCGATCACGCCCACCTTCACCAAAACGTCACACCTCCAATGACCGCCTACCCCGGAGTAGTTACAGCTATGGCACATCACCAGGAACTACACTCTGAATATACAACCAGCACTTCCCTTAAGACCTCGTGAAGTACTGAGGGCCAGCACCTTGTCAAGCACTTCATATGTCTATCAGAGCCCTTTCTTGTACGATCTGTGTGTTTCTGACCTCCTGGCCTCACAATACTTGCCTGTGTGTTTCCCTGGTTTTGGTTGCCTTGCTGATTGCCTGTTCCTCGGTTCTCCCCTTTGGATTACATCTTTGGATGGTTTGCTTATCGGCCATACTGGTTTTGACCCTGCATGCATCTGACTTTCGAGCTCCTGATCATCACACAGAACCTGCAATCAGTCACACAAAGAGCATGTCCGTACCTCGAGCAGCTCGAGTCTTTGACCTCTGTCTACAAAAGTTCCTTCTTATTTATGTGCGATCGAAAAATTCTAGACTACCAAGCAACACTCTGGAGTTTCATTTGCTGACTAACTTTTCCAAGGCAAAGTCTGAATGGACCCTGAGATGCAGGGAATATGGAAAAATGTGATGGCTGTGATCATCAAGGTCACGGTTATATTACAGGTAGCGTTGCTTATTTTGAAAATCATTTCATTTGCATAAAACCACCACAATGGCATACTTCTGGTCTACCAAGGATGGACCACTTTAAAAGCACTTGAGGTTTTTGCATCTGGCTCATAATATAACCCCATCAAATGTTAACTGGGCTGCGTATCTATCTATTGCAGTTATTATCATTATCCATTCTTCGATCAATCTTCCAACTGCTTATCCCGGACAAACGATTTCACCAAGGAGCCGCTGCGGATTTGTAATGCACAAAACTAATGGTGTGCACACATTATTACTAAAGATTTTTTTTTCCCCTCCCATGAATGCATAAGCTAAGTAATTTCAGCTCAGTGGTAAATGTCCGTGTTCAGAACAAGGGAAACCCAGGCCAGTGAATCATGTGTTGGATTTTGGCGGATCTAGGTGCGGGCGACGCGGGCAGCTGCCCAGGGCAGCATCTTGCCAGGGGCAGCATGGGGAACTGGCTCAAAAAGAAAAAAAAGATACGTTGTGACATTTGCATTTGCGCATGTCACTGCGTGGGTCAGTTAACCCACTGCGTGGGTCAGTTAAGTGGGCTGACCTAAGGTCCCCCCCCCCCGAAGCCGGAGGTAGAGGATCGGTGGAATCTAATTAAATTGCGCACCTCTGACGTACATTTTTTTTTTGTATTGTAAGAACTATTTTTTTGCATTGTCTTAACAAAAATGAGTGTTAATCCATGGCAGGTGGTGCTTGCTTATGATGGTGGGGAGGGGGGGAGGGGCAGGGTGGGGATAAACACACAATTTTTGCTTCCTGCAGGGTGGGGGACTGAAATGTGGGGGGGGGTTCACCCAGGGCTCCATAGCTAGAACCATCACTGCTGGGACCCCCTACCTCACTTTACATTAACCTCATCACCCAACGATCACCTAGGTATGGGGATCGGTGAGACGTCTCCAGCTGGGCCGCGATACCGGCCGGCGACCTTGGACGTGATATGTATGGAGGGACAGGTCTTTAAATACCCCGGTGGCTGTCATCACGGGAACATAGACTGTGGATGGAACATTGGTCCGGGACGTGTAACGAGGGGAAGAATCGGGCAGTGCCAAAGCAGCAGGGATCTGCCGGTGAGCGAGGAGATCCCGAGGGAGCGTGATTAAGGATGAAGTCGCCGGAGTCACATCCTCGGGGAAGCAGCGCTTCTGTGGTCTGGAGTATAGAGGCAAAACTATAGATCGTTACCACTGTCTTTGTTTATTTCCTACTGGATGCTTAAACCTCCAAACGTCTCTGAGGAAGAATTTATTGTTTTGTATGGGACAAGAAGTACCTTTCGATTCAAAGGGTTACTCTAGTAGCTGCATGCTGGATTTTTTTTGTTTTTGTTTCTAAAACATTGAAATATTCATCTGGGAGTCTCTGAGGCAGTCATGGTGGTGCAATGGTTAGCACCGTAACCTGACACCTCCGGGACTGGATTTCGAGTCTCCGAAGTGGCTCCATGTGTGTGGAGTGTTCTCCCCGTGTCATTGTGAGGGTTTCCTCTGGGTATTGTGGTCCCTCCCTCCCCAGGAAAGAACGAGGGAAACACTGGGCATAACTGCCTTTACAAAAATATATATTTACGTATTATCAGACACTTTTGTGATGTACAAGTGAAGCAAATAGCCCATTACAAACGTATGTCTGTCACAGAGTCAACTAGGCGCAAGTGCGGCTAGGCTGAGCTTCCAGTGAATGCCCAGGTACAGGTGTAAGCAGCTACAGGAAGGCTAAGGGGCTACAGAACAGCTTCTAACAAAACAAGAACCTAATGAGGCTATTCAAGGACCAGAAGTGCAACAATAAGAGCCTTTGGGGAATGTAAAGAGGCACCGGGCTAGTAGAGGAGTTCCTGCAGCAGGAGGGTCTCCAGGTGGGGATGGGTTTGGTAGCTCATTCCACTATCAGGGAGCCACACAAAAGAGTGTTGTTTTGCTGTCCAAAGGGGGCGAGATGGGACATTGGTCCATTAATGGATCTTTAAGCCTGCACCAAGGACATGTACTTGACGGGCACACCACTAGGGGGCCATTGAAGAGAGCTTAATGGCATAATGCAATTTTAATATAATAATAATAGTTTGTCATCTGGAGTATAGCATCCAAAGTCAAGATCTTTACCAAGGTCATGTGGCTGTTGCCACCTGGATATGTAAGTCTCCATAACTCCCTGGCTGGAGGATTCAATTTTTAAAGAGAAAGGGTTACAGAGAAGGGGAGGTCCTTCTTTTAATTAGATTTTTGTTTTTGGCTTGAGTGTGTCAATTTAAATCAGATATTGTTAAAAAATTCTCCTCAGAACAGTAATCTCAAATTAAACCTTCAATAGACTTTCGCTGGTACTTTGTCAATTAAAATCTCTTTGTATTTGCAAACAAAAATTGCAATAGATTAGTGAGCTATAATAAACTAATATCTTTAATGCACACTGAGCCATGCACTGACGGTGTGGGAGAACGATGCAACCATGAGATATTTATTCATTTTGGATCGTGCAATATAGTCTATAGCAGGATAATGCCTTTGAGGGAATTCTGACCTCCCGAAAACTTAGTAAACAACTATAAAAAAAAATAAGCAAACCAATAAAGCTTATTCTGATTATAGGACAGAACCAGTGCCAGTGATCTGTCACCTCATTTTTATGCACTAATAAACTGGAAATACGGCACCTACGATTGCCTAGCGGCACACGGACGACGTCTACGCCCTGCACATTCCAGCTACTATTCTGGCCGTCTCTCGTAAATCACAGATACCACATGGAGCTTTACTGTGTTCAGTGTGTCCGCTTCCATTTGCGGTAACAGTTTTTCCTGTGTGCATTGTGCTTGTAGCCTATTTGATACTGTATATAGGCTGTTACAAGCAGAGGTCTCTGGCTTACCCTTGATTACCACCCATGGAAAGTATATAACCCTGTTCTCGTAAAGCATCTCTTTTATAGCCCTGGAATTTGTGGGGAGTCTGGGCTGGGCTCTGAGGTGTCTCACAAAACTGCTGATAGCTTTTATTGTGGTGAGTGGCCTGTCCCAGGTGGCAGAGTTATTGGTGGAAAACTTGATCAGATGTAATTCTGTCCTTGAATGTTGAAGGTGGGTTTTGGCTGCCTGTCGCTTGGCAGATACTGGTCCCCTGCTTTTTTCGAAGGCATGTGCTGCGGTCTCACGCAAGGTTCACAAGGGTTATGACCTGGTACTTATCACAGAGCAGAGATGGACAGGTGGGGAATCCCAGCAGCAGAGACGTTAAAAGGTTTTTAAGCATCTATGTAAAGAAGTAAAATCCAGTTACCAGGCAGACCTCACTGCGAGGGAAGCAATAAACGAAAATAAGGGAGCCAAAAATAAACACCTTGCCTTGCAGCTTTTCAGAATTTTATCTTTAAAAGAAAAAAAAAAACATAAAATCAGGAGAGGAAACAAATCTACTTTATGAGCGGTGAGGAGATAAATCAAAGGCAGGCAGTGGGTCTCAGGTTTTGGGTGATTTTTCGTCACAAGGAGATTAAAGACCAACCTCATGGCCAGCGATGGCTGAGTTAATAAAAGCCAGCTGACCGTAATGGGACTCATTAGTCTTAAAGTAGGTCTGCTGGATTCCAGATGAGACTGTGAGCGTAAGTCATACACCTGGTAAGACATTTTTTTTTTTTGCCACTCGTGGGCGTGGCTATTTCCGTGGCTTGTTTTGTTTTAAAAACGCTGTACCCTTTTGAGTCTGGATAGTGCCTCTCCTAGGAGCGTATGGCGTGTCAGAACAGCTTACAAGCCCTGTCAGCACATCCTCCCTGCTATCAACAGTGAACCAAATGACACTGCCCTTAAAAACAATATATATAAATGTTCTGCGGGTCCTAAACCTTTGGTTCTCCATCCATCACCGAGGTCTTTTAAAGGGCTGGGATGGGACTTTCTTTTTGCACTGTTGTCACTTTTGCACTATTCTCTAGACTGCCAGCATACTTGAGATTGTCACCTGCGAGACTTTACATTTTTTTTTTTTTATATTAAAAATTGATGATGACCAAATTAAACTATAATGCTCCAATAAAGGCCTTACATTTATTCATCATTTCTGCTTTTTTTATTCAATCTCCAAGCCACCAATATTGATTATATAAAGCCTATATTAGTCTTTATTTTAGCTGGTTGAATAAAAACCTTAAGGGGAAAGTGTGTAAGGGTGACCTTGGCTAAAACAAAGTGAGACTGGCGATTGATGATCCTGATCTGCATTCCTCTCTGTTCCCTCAGGCTGCCATTACTTCCTCAACCTGCACGATTCTCCTCATTGACTGTACTGCCTTGTCAATCGGCATGCTCCTCAAAGGTACGCCTAACGCCTAAATATTAGTGCAACGTCCGTCCACCATTAACGCGCTAAGAACCTGGCAGTGGGACGGACGGTGCCCAGAAGCAGAGACCCCCGGTCGTCTAAACGTGTAGCGACGGCCGGCGGAAATTAACAAGCGCTAAATTATAGAAATTAAGGAAATAAAATGCACCGCTGCCGGCGTGGAACAGCTAAAAAGGGAAATGTAGAACGACTCCCGCTGTGCCTCATTTGGATGAAGAAACTCTCCAGCAATAGGACATCAAACCTATAAAGACATTTTGTTACTAAATATTGCATGTCTAATGAAAGCCATCCAGCTGCTGGTGCAAAGCAAAAGTGAGGGCTGAAGTGAACTTAATTGTCACCACAACCAGTATCCAAATACTGTATATCCATCCATCCATCCATCCATCCATCTTGTAACGGCATGGTCAGGGTGGCAGAAGGTCAGATGTGTGTACTCTCACCCGCACACTAGGCAAAATATATAGTGGACTAATGAAAAATAATGTTCCTCAGTGCTTAATCTGTAAATAAGATGAAGGCACACAAAGGACATATGAGCTTATGAGGGCATACTTATTTGATCATTTCTGTTATTGCTTATTTATTTATTTTATTTTTATCCAGAGAGCTGCAGGATGCCGGAACGCAGGCGGTCAAAAAACCGGTCCCGGAACACGTTCTGACAGGGCCCGGCACAAATTAAGCACTGATGTCCCTCCAGGAACATGGTAAAACATGTAAGACAGACTGTGTGCCCAGTGTAATAAGATGTGACTAGTACGACAATAAAATAAGTACACTGAATATAAATAAATTGGATGCACAAAGAATAAGGGGATTTACATATATGGTGTGATATGCTGCTACATACTTATTTTTATATCTAGTTCTATGTAAACATGAGGTGCATGTAGAATGTAGGTAGTGCAACATAAATTAAATATAAATGTGCAGCAGCATATCTAACAATATAAGTAAACATGGAGTGCAGTAAAGTGCATAGTAAAAAGAGGAGGTTGTAGGTTATATATATTAAGTCTGGGAGGTCGGGGGGTTGGGTTTTGCCATGTCTGGTGGATCTGGTCCGGATGCTGCAGTACCTTTTTCATAACAGCAGGGGCTTATACAGCTAGAACCTGTGGGTTTGTCGTTAAAATCCAGAATGGAGGTGGGTGATGTTTTCACTGTCTGCCGCAGGGGCACGGGGACTGAGGCAATGCAGTTCCCAAACTGGACAATGATACAGTTGGTCAGGGTATGCTGTCTATGGTGGCCCTATAAAGCATAGTGAGGATGGGGGTTGCTTGCTTCGGTCAGACTCCCCTGGAATTGCAAGCTGTGCTGTGCTCTCTTGGCTAGTGAGGCGGTGTTGTGGCACAAGGTGAGCTCATCCCGAATGTGCCCACCAAGGACCTCGGCGTTCCCCGCCGCCTCTATGCCCTGGCCGTAGACGGAGAGCGAAAGAGCGGTCAGCCCAGCATTTGCTGAAACTCACAATCACCCTGCTTTTAGTCTCATCCACATTCAGAGAAGGGTGGTCACTTTGCCACTGAGCCCCATTTCTTAGCAATTTGAATTTTAAGTGTGCAGCATTTTCCAGAAGACACAGCTTTTCTCAGCTTCTGAGATGTGAAG
>JAODKL010000051.1:6986640-7003192 GCA_026780765.1 Petrocephalus schoutedeni
CCCCCACCCCCTGCTATGGTATCGTCGGCAAATGTGACGATCCGTAGCTTGATCCAAACTAGGCGGTTCAATGTGACCAGCAGTAGACTGGGCTTGGTGTGATGATGCTGGCAATGTCACAGAGCTGTTCAGCGCATCCCCCCGGGGGAAAGCATCTCTGATACAGGCCTACAATGAGCCGCTGTAGACGCCGAGCGGCCTGAAATCCCTGCCACATGCACCGTAAGTCCCAAAATAAAAGTGCAAACTGGAGCACACACTATATTAGCCAAAGGCTAAAACTGAAATAGTTCATGAAAAAATGGCTTATAGAGTGGCTGGAAAACAAAATAACTAAACAGAAAGGTACCGTCGTGATGGTAAGTATACAACTTCAGAGATTAGACAGGATATATAAAGATTTCTCAACCTTCCAGAAGATTATAACTAATGAGCTGGAAGTTTGGCAGCTGATGTTGCTCAGCAGCCGCCTGACTGCTTGCCTTCAGCAGCGATGATATTAGCCCTCTTCTTTTTCTCAACTGGGTCTCAGATATTGACACTTTTACCGTAAATCCTCGATAAGCTGATGACATTTTCAAAGTCTGTCATATGAAATTATTCATACATTAACGGAGGGTGTTTAAAGCTGTATTTGCAATTTATTGGAGAAACCTTTCTTTGTAATGCAGCTTTTAAAGCAAATTAGGCTGCCGGCTTCAGCAGTAGTAGCCAATGGGATCACCTACCTCCGCTAAAAGATTTGGGCTTTGACATCACGGGCTCTTCGTGTTGTTTAGATGGTACCGTTTTAAATGGTTCCTCTCGAGTTCCCTAGAGAGTCTCTGTCTGTCTGATGCCACCAACATTAACTCAGACGTCGGTACCCGGCTCTTGCGTCTCTCCCTGCACTGAACACCCTTTTGTTTAAATTCCTCTTCAGACTTTATTACGACCGCCACGTTGTTGCTTTTGGCTTCCTTTCATCGTTACAGTTTCTCCGGTTTTGGGCTGGATTTCAGTGTTTTTCGATGGCCCCGAATCCGTTGTCCATCGAGAAATTCAAAAATGTTAGGTCCAAAATGGATGTTTGTACTATTCCATGAGACTGAATTAGAAACATGTGGGTGATAGATTTGTAGGTTGATGAAGTTTGCAAAATGGTGATGATCACGGTATAGGTTTCCGCAATATCTAGCCAAACCCATAAGCTATATTTGCCAGTTCAGTTACATTTTGCTACTGCTAATAGCAAGGTTTATATCACAAAATTTTTAAGCAAACCTATAACCTATAAAAAGTCGCAAGATGTGGCTGCATCCCATATCGTACACATTCATTTAAAAACACTATAGCAGCAAAGGATATACGTGTACAGTGAGGTCACCATTGTAACCATTGTAACCATTGTAACCGGTTCCCAGAACGTTAATAGTCAATAACAAAGCGCTCATCCATCCCAGTGCTGCTCATACTGTTACTGAACATCCTAGTCCTCTAAGCAGGTCTTCCTCAACGTTTGCGGAACACCAAGTATGCAGCTTCCACCACAATATTCACGAGGCTCTTCTTCTGCCCTGCACGGCCGATGCGATTCATCGGCTTCTGCGCCTGACATCTGTCAGAAATGCTGAGTAACTTCCTCCGTTCCAATACAGAATGAAGACCCACCTTTTTCGATTCTACCTGGGCAAAAAAAAATAAATGTAGATGTGGCACTTTGCTGTTTATGCACCTCAACACAAACACCTCATCTCCTCGACTGCTTACTTATCCAGAACGGCTTTAGCATGTGCGACATCTCAGGAAGCATGGGGCACCGTGCAGGTGACACCCAGAGATGCCAAGATGCTAATACCTCTACACCAGGGGTGGGCTATGTTATCCAGAAAGGGCGTGTGTGCTTGCAGGTTTTCACTGCAACGGCCTAATTAGGTTACTAATTAGAGGACTGATTGGCAGGCGAGTCCTCACACCTGGGTTTGAACAGCTGACCTAAAGGTTATCCCGAAAACTTGCATACACACTGGCCCTTTTGCAGATAAGATTACTCGCCCCTGCTCTACACCACCCCTGCTCTACACCAATGATATTTAAATATGCTATGTCAATTAACATTAATACTATCAACAATTCTATATAAATAGTGTCAGTTTTTGGTAGCTGGTGATTTTAGCTACGTACACTTCGAATGAGAGTGGCTGTTAAGTTAATGAAATGCCACATTACTTTTTACGTGATTCAATGGAAATGGGAAATAAACTGGAAAACGCATTGTCCGAAGCCGTGATAATTACTGGGGTTGAATTTACAATTCAGTGACCAATGGGTCTATCCACAAGTGAGTAGAAATGTCCGAGAAGGATATTACCTGAATCCATCAGTTCAATTAAAGAAAACCTCTTTTTTTCTGGAGGCAAAAACAGTTTAATTTGTAAAAAGAACACTTATAACAAATAATAAGAGGGACATAAAAGGCTCTTTTCATCACAAACTACACAGAAACAACACAAATCAGAGGACAGAGTTGTGCGTAACATTATCATAAAGTACCACAATGTTCGTTTTATGTCAGATTAATCATGTCTGCACTAAGTATTGCTGTTCCATTTCCTTTTATGAGAAAGGAGGAAGTACAAATGTCACCTTGAGATAGGACATTCCTTTCCTTTGTTATAAGTCACATTAATTGCGAAAAATTCTATTAAAAAACACTGACCCCATTCAATTATTTTTTTTTATTCAACAGTGACTAGTTTGCTTCTGTAGGAACCTTATAGAGAATCTTCATCTGCAAGGGACAGGTGTCTCATATGTGTTTTAATATCTCAAAACATTCCCTTGCCTACTGTAAGGTGATTTTGTTTTTCAATATGCAGTATTTATATGATGGCAGATGCCTCAGGGTTTGTGTTTAGGTGTATCACCCTGAAAGAGCAGTTCCTTTGAAATTATTAGTTTGTTATACCTTCATAATAAAAACTATAATAAACTAATAAAGGTGCTTATTCAGTCCAAATGAATGTCTCAGAGTGGGATGATGACACAGTGTGCTGCACTCTCACCTCAGAACCCTGATGTATTGCACTTTAATTTGGTCCCTGCTCACAGTTTGCAGCGACCCCCACCCCCGTCCAAGTTTTTATTCTACAGCATTGTTTCCCGTTCCGGTCCTCAGGGACCCGCAGATGATCCACGTTTTATGCGGGAGCTAGGAGGCAGCAAAAATATGAACTGTATGGTAGGGAGCTGGGAGGGAGCAAAAATGTGGACCGTCTGTGGGTCCCCTGGGACTGGACTGGGAAACGGTGTACTACAGGATTTCTCCCCACAAAGACAAGCTGTTCAGATGAATCAGGGACTCTGAACTGTCCCTAGTGCTGCTGAATGCGTATAAGTGACCTCCGCTGGCGAGATCAGTCATCTATGCTGCTTTCTGCTTCATGGGCAATAGTTTCAGATTGCAGTGACTCTGATTGGATGAGTATTTTATTCTAAAAAGGGACGGAGAGAATATTCCATTCATTTTTTAGTCCTGTCATTATTCACAGTTTTTTTTCTTACAAGCTTTATATCTATAAGACTAATATTTTATTTGACATTTCATATTCAATATTTTAAATCAATAGTCTCCAAATGATTGGAACAGATCTAAATTATTGTTCAAGGCCTCAGTCAGAGATACTCAAATGTTATGCATGGATTTGAAAATAAATTGTCTTCCAGTATCGGGGAACGGCCCCTACATGTCACACTCGGCATGTGACGTTTCTTCAAGCTTGCCGCCTTGGAGGAATATAATTTTCGAGGTATTTGTTGCCTCTGCATCGATTGTTCATACTGATTTTTAACACTAAGGATAAGCTTATGAGAGGCTGGAAAACGACAATGTACAAAGACCGGGGTGCAAAAATGTGCATCCGTTCATTCATCTATGCATTTTGTATACCAACTTGTCCTGGGGTGCAGGGGTCCGGATCATAGCCCAGAAGCTAGGGGCGCAAGGCAGGGAACAACCCGGCATGAGACACTGACATAACAAGCACAAATTTAAAAATACAGCATCGTTGCTAACCCATTTTAGAAAAAAGAAAAGCGATTTCACACCTTCAGTCATTTTTGCATCCCCGCCTGATTAAATTAATTGTGTTTAAAGACGTCTTGCCTGTGTCGTCTTTCGCACATATTAACAAAACAGGTGAATGACTTTCATCCTCCGCATTAATAACGTAACTAACTACCTTCACATTTCCACAATATTGATCTTTAGCTGCTTGGCAATCTTCAGCCAGCTGAAGCACTGACCTTGTCTTCTTACAGTAATTAATTAAAATTTCACACAACAGTGACATGTGATAAATTGCTCCCCTGTTTACCGTTATTCCTGCGGTAATAATACCACTTGCTCCCTTGTGGGTATATAGTGGCAGCACTGTTATCTGGCCTGTTTATTGTCATATCAGCACTAAAACCATTGGGCGACTAGAACAAAACTCACTTCATTAAAATCACTCTTCTCCAGTTTCTTAGTATACATATATATTTTGCTTTGTGAAAATGAGCAGCTGCCTTGCACCCATAGCCTCTGGGATAAGCTCCAGGCCCACAGCGACCCTGAACAGCATAAGGATGGATGATTGTGGATGGATGGATGGATTATGGCTGTGGATGGATGGATGGATGGATAGATAGATGGAAGGATTGATGGATGATTGTGGATGGATGGATGGATGATTGTGGATGGATGGATGGATTATGGCTGTGGATGGATGGATGGATAGATAGATGGAAGGATGGATGGATGATTGTGGATGGATGGATGGATGGATGGATGGATGGATGGATGATGGCTGTGGATGGATGGATGGATGGATGGATAGATGGAAGGATGGATGGACGGATGGACAATGCACTGGTTTTCAGATTAAAAAAAAAATTCTAAATGGTATTGCTTTTGAATTTTTTGGGAAATGCTTGATTCTTGATGCCGAGTTGTTGCAACACCAATCCTCCAACAACAACGACATCAGCAAATATGCCGCCGTTTACTCCAGACCACTTATAACGCAACCTTGCACCAGCTAACAATGGTTAATGGGATCTTAATAGTTATTCCAAATTTCAAAAGCCAGTGCTTGACCATGGCTGAGAAGACTGACAGGAATAATGTGTCTGGAATAATGTGCGTTCTCATAAAGGGAAAATAATGTTGTATTGCATAATTGCCATGCATTATACAGCTATGTCAAAGTAATATTACAATGAAAACGCATGATTTTTAAGGGGTAGATGATATCCTGTGCCCGCGCTGTACCTGAAATGTGTCACTTACTATGTAGGCTGTGCCTGAAATGTCACTTTTTAGTAGAAACCTTAAAGGCTGAGTTCGACATTCCCACCATTACAGATGCAGAGCTGTGCCTTTTCTTTTCCTGATTTTTGCCCTACTACTGAAGTAGGCTGACCAAAATACCCCCTGTGCCTGAAGGCAGTCGCCGTTCCCCTTTTTTTTCCGCCAAGATGTGGTAGTCCTCGTAACACCGCGCCGGTCGTGCAGAACAATTCGGCTAGCGCCGGTTTGGTGAAGCGGTCCGCTTCTTAACTGCTTGCCACTGGCCACCCCACTGGTGCCTGCCGGATCAGTGGGAAGTGTTTATGTGGCGGCCAGCTGGGATATTGTCTTAAACCCATCCTTCCATGGCAGAGCGATGCCAATCATATCCCGCTACGGATGAACTCTCAGCCGCGATCGATGGGCACAATAGCTCAGAACTTGAACCGCGCACTGTGGAATTCAAAGAGTGTGCAGATAAAGTGCCTTACAGTAGTAGGGTACCCGAAACGCCGTTTAAAATGTGAATATTAAGCAGTAGAAAGCTTACAACTATAAAGGCGTTCAAGCCTGAAGCCCCTATAGGCCAGTGTATTTTTTTTCTGTGTGTAAGGAAATGATCAGATAAAATGGCTTTGCGAACGCAGCTGGGGACAGGCTCTGTGGGTTGACCTGTGGGTTGCCTCACACCTCCAGGGTTGCCGGGTATGAATCCCACCCCTGCTCTGTGCGTGTGGAGCTTGTGTATTCTCCATGCTTGGTGTGCTCTTCCTCTCGCAGTCTGGGTTAACCGGCACCTCTGAGTGTTTCGTGATGGACTGGCATCCCATCAGGGGTGTACCCCTGCCCCGTGTCCTGTGCTGTCTGGGATAGGCTCCAACTCGCCTCTGCATGACGCCGACCTAAACAGGATGCCGGAAGATGGGCCGAACTGCAGTTGGCCAAATTATATTTGCGTTTAAAAGCGTTTAATATGTGGAATCGGTTGACATGTTTATCGTTGGTGTGTGTTTTTAATAAATATCGGCATCCCGTAAATGTTAACCCCCAGTCTAAACGACATTCTGCCCTGATTGTTTGCATCCATTGTTTCCTTGCCTTGACAAACATGCACAGGTCACTGATTCAGTGTGAGAAATGTAACAGGCAAAAGCCAATGGCGGTATTTCAGTATTCATTGGGTTTATTCACTCGATCAAAACCACACCATCTGGTTGATAGTCCCACTTCTAAAACCGTGGCATTCAAATACATAAAACATACTAGAAAATGTCAATCGTGTTTTTTTTTTTTTGTTGATGTGAACAAAGAGTGTTTCTGAGTGCACCACTCACACAGACACTGCTCTGATGTTCTGGCAAGGCCTCAGCATAACTCTGTATAAATAAGCGGAACGAGGCAGGGAGCCGGCAAGCTTCCTGGAAGACAACGGCCAAGGATAGCAAAACCCGGGTGCCGCTATGAAACGCCTACCGTGGAATGGAGCTGTATAAGATCTACATCGAAATACTTCACGCTTATTAACACCAACAGAGGACGGGCTGTTAGTATAATACATAAGTGCATCATCCTGGACTCTGCACCTTCACTTTTCATTTGCAAGCCTCATACCACTGCAGATTTGAATGTGGTTCACTGTGTGGTCTGCTGAGATCACCACGATTTTCCAGAGGACTGCAGAAAATAAGAAGAAAAAAAAAACACTACAGTGGAAAAAAATGATATAATATGTTACTGCATAAGGTGCTACTACAAACATCACAAACCTTGGGATAAAGTAGCTTTATCAACTGTCTGCAGATTTCTTTTTTTTAATGCAAATATGCCGATCGTGGTAAATTGCAAAGGGGTGACGTTGAGTCATCATGAAAACACGTAGGTGACCTTCGACACCTGCTTGTCAGCACGCCATTTGTTTGTCAAACGCAGTTTCCGGCCTAGTCTTGAAGCTTCCGCTAATTTTCCTCTCTGGTTTTATTTGCGTGTCTAATTTCCCTAACAGCCTGGATTCTCTGTCACAGCGGGCACTGGACTCTTGCTCTGTCCTGTGCGAGCGTGATGGCTCACGTTCCCCTCACCCGTGAGCAGCTAGCTAACACTCCGGCTTCCTCGCGCCTGCTGACAGAGGGGCTCGTCACGTGTGCCCGATGGAGCTGTCATCGTCGTTTGACGCTTCCACTCCTTCACGATGAACGTTTCTGCGTAGAGGAAGGCCGGACCGTGCCTGACAGATGCGGCCTTGCTCTCGTGCAGACCACTCAATCAGTTGGCTTATCCAAGACAGATGCCAGTTCACTAATCATGTGGCTAGGGTGTGGCTACTTCAAGCCTTGTAACAAAGCCCGCACCATAAATCAACTAAATTAGGATGGAAGACTCAGTAACGTGGAAGATATTCATCATCCCGGCTTTTTATGTGAAGACGGGCCCTGTATGAAAGCACTATCAGATGCAGAAATAATCCCTGAAGGAAAATCCAATGAACCACATATAACATACATATAACATACATATAACATACAACTTACAAATACCATTTACAGGAACACGCATATTTGTATGTTT
Organism: Petrocephalus schoutedeni; assembly: GCA_026780765.1. Classification (NCBI taxonomy): domain Eukaryota; kingdom Metazoa; phylum Chordata; class Actinopteri; order Osteoglossiformes; family Mormyridae; genus Petrocephalus; species Petrocephalus schoutedeni. The sequence goes on from JAODKL010000051.1 coordinate 6,994,517, forward strand.
AAGATCATAAACATGGACAAATTATATGTTTACGTCACTGTTAAATCTGATAACTAGTTCCAAATAGGAATTCAGTATGATTTTATTCTAATAGCACAGGTGTTTTACAAACCGATTAGCGCCCCATTAAAAATTACTTATATTCTCGAAGCAGCAGATACTAATTTCAAGTAGATAACCGCCCCACCCTGTTTCATCTCCAGAACATATTTCATACCTATTTATTGCATATTTGTACTTTTACAGATCGCTAGGGGGAGCCCTTGCACTCTTTGTATGCCCGTAAAGGAGTTTTCCAACTGTTTTTATGTTATTTTAGAGAATGCGCCCACATAGATGTGTCCTCTAGTATAATTATAATTTCTGTCACACAGTCGTTCGGAATACAAGTCATGACAAAATATTTTGATTTTAGAACAGGAAATGTTTTAAAACGAGAAAAGATTTAAAACTCTATGTCCAGAAATTAATTAATTAAAAGTACCTTCTCAGTATATGCATCATATGCTTGTATTGTAATATCCTGTTTATAAGCAGTTGAATATTCCCAGTCCATTTTTTTTCTCAGCCCAGCATACACATATAGCGATTTATTCGTGTTTATAAATTACATTGACCTCTATTATGTGAATATATTTCGCACTTTACATTGTTTGAAGACAATGGGATCCCCACAGTTCCACCCTGGCTAACATTTAATTTTGGAAGAGAGTGGGGTACGAGTCGTCCATTTACTGCGAAAGCCGCTCTTTCAAATACGCTATAACCTCGGTCCCCTCTGACCTTTCACCTCCACTCCAGCTCAAGAAAGACATCTAAGCACGATAGATTTAACTGATCCTAATTATTGTAGCATGAATAATGTGTCAAAAATATGTCAAAATCCTTTCACTGATCATTTGCGAAAGTGCAAGTTAAGCGGCGAATCGTGTTTATACTGGCCGCTAGAGGGCATGTGTACCATATGATTGTAAAGGATGCTATAACACTACAGTATTACGATAAGGGTTATTACTTAAGCATTGCGGGGAAAAAACACCTGAAGGGGAATTAAATGCAAAGGCTTGTTTTAAAATAGTCATGTCCTGTAAAAGTATGTAGGTCCCTACTGACTACAGATTTTTTCCCCACACAAATAGTTTCACAAATATGTTTTGCCTCTGTGAGCAGAAGGTTCTACCAAATAGAAGTTTTGCATATCTGAGTTAGTGAAATACCATGAATGGATGTATAATTTTTCCTAAGGGAGCAGTAGAATACTAGGAGGGTACAAATTTCTGACTGTGTTTGGGAGCTATAACTAAATCCTGCTGTCCAAAATATACCTAGGCCTGTTTAATCCCCCGTAACTTCCTTTTCAAGTACGCTGCCCACGCCTTACAAAAGAACACGGACGCATTTTATTTTATAATCATCTTTACATGTTTTGGACTGTGCAAACCTCGACTACGCGTGGGATGCTCGTCTAATGCAGGCAGTCGGTATGCTGGGGGAAAATACTCATCACCAATAAACATACATGATGAAATGATGTTAGCAATTTAAAACCCTAAACAGGCGGCATCTACCCATTTGTCATTAGGCAGATTTTCACTGAAGCAGACTTTGCCTTTCTAAAGTGACGTATATGATATATATGGTCTATAATATCATTTGTTTAATTACTGCGTCGATGCGCATTACTTTATCTTGCTATTGGCTCATCTTTCGGTTTTCTCTACGGTGCTGGAGTTTTCCTACTAACTGTTTCATCAGACGTGTAAATCAATTAATTTTACTCTACAGAAAAAGGAAAAAACGAACCTGGTTCTTTTTAAGACCCGTGACTGGACCGAGTTGGCGTTTTAATCCACCAATCGCATGCGACCTCTGTGGGTGTCTGCGATCGCTATTGGCTGGTAGGAGGGGCGCCGGATTAAAAAAAAAAAGAAAAGAAAAGTCGGGGACTTGGTGTTCAGAAGTCTGCCAGAGAGATCACAGTATCTGTGGCTGGGACGGGGTGGCTGCACCGGGAGAAAGTACCATCAGTCCAGTTTGCCTGTATAATTTCATGTTACAATGTATCAGATCCGTCACCTTGCGTGAGTTGCGGACATATACTAAATGCACTCCCTGATTCGTAATTTTTTTGCGCGCATCTGTTTTTATTTTTAATTTTTATTATAAGGGATAAGTGTGATCGCTTCTTTGATACCAAAGCTCCCAGAACACAGTACACCAAAAATAACTGCTGACGATCCCAATGGCTGGTATCGATATCCAGAAAACGGGATGGTTTTCGGCTGACAAGACCAAAAGATGGAGCGCCTTTGATTCGGGAAAGCTTGCTCTTTTGGGTTTTTTTACAGACTGAGGTGATGGGAAATTCATAATCAAGTTAAAAGGAAGAAACTACAAGTGCACTTCTGTTTTTTTTTTTTTTTTTTGGAGATGATTGTGTTATTGCTATTTTTCTTTTCCGTGGATGGAGTGGTTTCCCAGCTTCACTATTCTGTTCCGGAGGAGCAAGATCATGGGACGTTCGTGGGGAATATCGCGGAGGATTTGGGCTTGGACATAACAAAACTTTCATCCCGCAAATTCCAGATCGTGCCCAGCTCCAGGACTCCGTACCTGGAAGTGAATTTGGAGAACGGGGCGCTCTTTGTCAACGAGAAAATCGACCGGGAGCAGATCTGCAAGCAAAGTGCGACCTGCCTGCTGCACTTGGAGGTGTTTTTAGAAAACCCGCTGGAGCTGTTCCGTGTGGAGATCGAAATAATGGATATCAATGACAATCCGCCCAGCTTCCCCGAAACAGACATTACGGTTGAAATCACGGAAAGTGCCACCCCGGGGACCCGCTTTCCCGTGGAGAGCGCCTTCGATCCGGACGTGGGCACCAACTCGCTGCGCTCCTACGACATGACCACCAACAACTATTTCTACCTAGACGTGCAGACGCAAGGGGACGGCAACAAATTTGCCGAGTTGGTGCTGGAGAAGCCGCTGGACCGGGAGCAGCAGGCGGTGCACAGGTACGTGCTGACGGCGGTGGACGGTGGTCTGCCCCAGAGGACCGGCACCGCGCTGCTCCTGGTCAAAGTCCTCGACTCCAATGATAACGCCCCGGCCTTTGATCAGTCCGTCTATTCGGTCAGCATGCCCGAAAACGCACCGGTGGGCACGCTGGTTATCCAGTTAAACGCCACCGACCTGGATGAAGGCACGAACGGGGAGATCGTGTATTCTTTCAGCAGTCACAATTCGGCCAGGGTGAGGGAACTCTTTAGCATAGACCCCCGGACTGGAAGGATCGAGGTGATCGGGGAGGTCGATTACGAGGAGAGCAGTACGCATCAGATTTACGTGCAAGGCAAAGACCTCGGACCCAACGCCGTGCCCGCCCATTGCAAAGTGCTGGTCAAGCTGATAGATGTGAACGATAACGCCCCGGAGATTAGTTTCAGCACCGTGACCGAGTCGGTGAGCGAGCAGGCGGCCCCGGGCACCGTGATCGCCCTGCTCAGCGTCACCGACCGGGACTCCGGGGAGAACGGGCAGGTGCACTGCGAGATCCTCGGCGAGGTCCCGTTCAAGCTCAAGTCCTCGTTCAAGAACTACTACACCATCGTCACCGACGGAACCCTAGACCGGGAGAACGTCGACTCCTACACCATCACTATCGTGGCGAAGGATAAGGGGGTCCCGTCGCTCGCCACCAGCAAGTCCATTAAAGTGCAGGTGTCGGATGAGAACGACAATGCGCCGAGGTTCCTGCAGCCTATATACGACGTGTATGTCACGGAGAATAATGTACCGGGGGCTTACATTTATGCTGTAAGCGCCGTAGACCCCGATATCGAACAAAATGCATATATATCATACTCCATATTGGAGTGCGACATCCAGGGTATGTCCGTCTTCACCTACGTGTCCATCAATTCGGAAAACGGCTACCTCTATGCTTTGAGGTCTTTCGATTACGAGCAGTTAAAAGACTTCAGCTTCATGGTCCAAGCGCAGGACTCCGGCAGCCCCGAGCTGACGTCCAACGCCACCGTCAATGTTATAATAGTGGACCAGAATGATAACGCCCCGTCCGTGATTGCCCCGGTGGGCAAGAACGGCACGGCGAAAGAGCACCTGCCCCGCTCGGCGGAGCCGGGCTTCCTGGTGACGCGCATCGTGGCCATGGATGCGGACGACGGCGAGAACGCGCGTCTCTCCTACAGCATCCTGAAGGGCAATGAGCTGGGGATGTTCCGCATGGATTGGAGGACGGGAGAACTAAGGACCGCCAGGAGGGTATCCGGTAAAAGGGACCCGAACCACCCTTACAACTTGTTGATCGAAGTGAGGGACCACGGGCAGCCGCCCCTCTCATCCACAGCCAGCGTTATTATCAGCTTAGTTGACAGCATAGTGGAGGGTCACAGCGGGGAGCGAGGTTCCTCCAAAGCCAAGGAAAATTCCCTCGATCTGACCCTGATCCTTATAATCGCGCTGGGATCAGTGTCGTTTATCTTCCTCCTGGCCATGATCGTGCTGGCCGTCAGGTGTCAGAAGGACAAGAAGATGAGCCTCCACACGTGTCTGAGCAGCGAGTGCTGCCTGTGCTGCCGGACCTGCTGTAGCAGGCAGGCGAGAGGCAGGAAGAAAAAGCTTAGCAAATCAGATATAATGCTGGTGCAGAGCACTAATGTCACCAGCACCGCGCAGGTCCCGGTCGAGGAATCCGGGAGCTTCAACTCCCACCATCAAAACCAGAACTATTGTTACCAGGTATGTCTTACACCGGAATCTGCCAAAACTGATCTTATGTTCTTAAAGCCCCGTAGTCCAGCTAGGGGCACTGACACTGAACACAATCCCTGTGGAGCCATAGTGACAGGTTATACAGACCAGCAGCCTGACATCATATCTAACGGCACCATTTTATCCAACGAGGTAAGAATACTTAAATGTATCGCACCCTACATGTATGCACTAAAGAAAACTGCAACGCTGCACTAAATTAGAATTATTCATTTATACATATAAAATAGCAGTACAGTAAGCTTTGATTTTATGTATATGTATTTTTTTCTCTTAACATTCTCTATTAAATGTGCAATATGTGTGTGTGTATATACGTTTGTCGTTTTAACTTTCTCTTATCGGTGGTCGTTTAAATGCCATGTGGGGTGGGGGTGAAAAAAAAAGCTTACAAAGAAAATTAAAGTGTAAAAGGGTTCGATCAAATTGTATGTGCAGGATATTCATCACTGAAGATGTGAATTAGGCATGCTTGGCACGGCCCAGCAGAGTAACATTAGAACAAAGCTTCGTCTATAACGGAAGCCTTTGACTGAATTATCCCAGGATCTGGTCGTCTTTAACCCGCACCATGTCTGCGATCGAGATTGAGAGACTGATGCTAATATTCACCGTTTATAATTTATGAATAGCAGTTAAACTTTGCATGTGACTTTCCGCATCGCCCTGTTTTTGAAACCATTTTAATGACTCTGCATTGCGAGTTTTCTGATAAGCCTTATCAATTGTGTTTGTTTTAGACAAAACAGAGGGCTGAACTCAGTTACCTTGTTGACAGACCTCGGCGTGTAAACAGGTAAGGGGCTTCAGTGCTAGCCTCTGGCCGACGATCGGGCATTAATTAGGGCAGAACCAGAAGCTGGCAAAGGCGCATCGGCGCCGCACTTTACCCAGAATACGCGCACTTAACATGCCAGTGGATCCACGCCAAGTGCAACACCTTTAGCGACCATCTGATGGCGGAATAATGTTTTGTGAGGATGAGTGTCCTCTCCCCCCTTTTTGCAGCTCTGCTTTCCAGGAAGCAGATATTGTAAGCTCAAAAGACAGTGGACACGGCGATAGTGAGCAAGGGGACAGTGATCACGACGCCACCAATCGAGGACATTCGTCCGGTAGGTAACGTTTTATACACACTTACCGGCCCCCGGTATTCAAGACCCTAACTGCCGTTTTTATATTGTGTTTATGATTAAAAAGTAATAATAAAACATCCTGCTATAACTAGTGTAGGATGGTAGTCCTTTACTGCCAGTGCAGTTTGGAGAACGTGCTTAAATGCGGCGGCGCCACTCTCCCTTTTGCCGGAGTGTGGTGCTGAAGGGACAGCCCGTTTGCCTGCCCGCCCCGAGCAACACACTGGCCACACAAGCACTGCGCGAGAAGAGTTAAAGGCTGATTTTGCATCAACGGTGTCTGAATGTTACACATCATATTGTGGCATTGCCTTTGAAGACCATTTTAATATTATAGGACGTCGCTATAACAATATTTTAATTATTATTACATCATTATAACCTACCCCCGATTAACAGTGGTTTTTGTGTAGTGTTTTGTTTTAAAATTCTTCTTATTATTATTTGCATTTCCCCCTAGTTTGTCTCTCTTAAAATTAAAATTTCATTATTTAAAACGATTGTGTTATTCATTTCATTTAATAAAAATGTGTTTTTATGAGTTGCAAATACGTGACGTGAGGCGCAGAACCCGATACACCCATATCTGCTCGATTCAGCCTTGCATAATTATCCAGTCATTATTTTATATATAAATTTTAAAATGATTATTAATCCAGTAATGCAAATATCTATCCTTCCTCCAACTGCGTTTCCTGGACAGGGGTTGCAGGAGAAAATAATTACATTTGTAATGATTTAACATGTTATTGATGGGTTTTGTGTAGAAATCTTATGATTTATATGCAGGACATATATAACAGAAGTGGTAGAAATGCGTAATGTATGGGTGTGTTTAATGGGGATGTGTTGGAGATGTGTTTAGCATAATCAATACTAAATCATTGTACAGATGTTCAAAACTCTCGTACGTTCTGAGCAGTCCTCTTTTTATATTTTGAAGTTGCCCATTCCAAACAAGTCACCGCCTTTATTTAACTTTTCTTAGTAGTTGCTAGTCAAATCATCAACTTCTTTTTGAGCAACCAACGCAGGATCATATAGTTTGGGCGACATTTCTACTTCTGTCATTTTAAATTCTCTGTATGCCACCATGACCCTGTTAACGCTGTACGTCACCATGTTAACTCTGTACGCCATCCCCACGCTTATAGACAGAACCGAGATGCAAATTGCACCTTTATGAAAATCCACAGTTTATACGCACCAGATTTAATGATTTGGCTGGATCCTGCGCCTTGATACAACCCCACTCTCTTTCATCAACTAATGTGTCCTTTATTCATTTATACAGTGTTATTTGCTTGATATTTATCCTTAAATATGCCTGATCATGTGTGTCTCCCCGAGATCCAGCGCACCAATGGGGGCACGGTGTGAGGAACGCTCGCCCCCAGGAGCGCCTGTAGTCTGCCTGCGCTTCACGTTAGCACTCTGTTACACATCACTGATCAGTAATTCATTTGCAAACCTTTGCATACCAATTATCAAATGAAGGTTATTATCAAGGCCCTGGTTGGTAATACTCGGATTCAGTGAATTCTGAATTGAAAACGAAGATGCCATTTTGAGGATAATTATTTATTTATTTATTTATTATCTTTTTTTAAACTTCTTCTCTTGAATCCTCAATTAAGCCCAGCGCTATACCTGTTGATATCAGTGCCGAGACAGGCATTCACCGAAAAAGGAAAAACAAATTGCTAAAAGTGTGCACATTTTAGCATGTTAGTTTATGTAAGATTCGGCTTCAACTCATTCTGCTTGCGATCTTAAGTTGTCTTTCAGCAAAAGAAAAAAAAAACAGCTTTCAGTGTGCAAAAGCGGCTTTCGAGAACTCGCAGAAAATCGATCCGGCTCATTTCAAACATGACATGTTTTGAATAAACTGTTAGACGATCGTGTCATTTTGCTGTACTTATTCTCGCCAAGGACGATCGCCAACTGTACGGCGGTTTTCTAAATGGGAACGGTGCCGAAAGGTTTGGCTTGATTATAGCCTATATGACTGGATCTTGGAAACTGAATAGCACTTAATAACTGTGTCCTTCGTTATTCTAAAGTCTGATGCATCTGCGGCTCCGGCTCTAAACCAGATATTTCTATTGCACGAAATTAAACGTTTCCCGATATTCGGGTTTTAAAGAATTTTCCATGTTCAGCCTAGGAATTTAGTCAACTGGATTACGTTGCCGTTGGCGGTGCCTCTTTGTGCACTTCCTCGTACTATTGCCCTCTAAACAAATTCATTCTTATTAAGTTAATTTGTTCCTCTCTTCTTTTATAAAATCTGGGAATAGTGCTGTGATTAATTGTACATTTCCTCCTTTGCTTTTAACCTCCGAATCTATTATTCAGTTTTAATCAGCTGGGCTTAAGAAACACAGACACGTACTGTAGTACCTGGATGTGTGAAGCAACCGCCAGTGGTCTATAGTTACAGAAACTCTCTACCAAAGTAATGCTTATGAACGGCGGTGCTGTCCACATGACCCTGTAAACGAGCGGTGTGGATTTCAGGTGATTTAACAAAAGACGTCGCCGGGCGCTGTGGAGGCTGGGCAGATTTGTGCATATGCTGTTATTTCTGCACGGTTAAAGTAGCAAGGGAATGCTCAGAAACAGCTGCTTTTTGAAAACTTGATAGGCCACCTTAAATAAATAATAAGTAATGCATGCGTGTGTGCATATTATAAGAGGGGGAAGTGTATTTTTTATATGTAATTGCCCCCCCCCCCCCCCC